>CAJHQP010000202.1:0-243627 GCA_905132765.1 Moricandia arvensis | reverse complement strand
GAATAATAATCTAATTGATAGTGTGGACCGATGTAGGAGAATAAAAACAGAACTCATAATAAGAAACCTTTTGAGAAGAGAACCAACTGTGTAGAAGAAAGTATGCAATCAAACCGCAAGACAAATATACATATATATAATTACTCTAATTTACAGGATATAACTAAAAAAATGCCTCGTGGAGAAAACAAAACAAAGCAGTTGGTGGAATATTCCTTCCTTTCAATTCAAATCTGAGAAGCAGCAGGCATCTCATACTGCAAAGCAAATGCTTCAACTCGGTTTCTAAGATCACATATGTCTTTGTTAGAGCATAAACTCTTCACAAACTCCTTGTGTGACTTGCCATGTTCTCTCTGCAACGCATTCGTTATCTGAGCTGCCTTCATCAGAAAATCCGCTATTGTCTCGAAATCAGACTCTATACAGCCTCGGGTTGTCATAGCCGGTGTCCCTATTGGTTAAAAAACCCTCATGTTCAGGCAAAGAAGCTATATAATAAATAAGAATGTGAAATGCAAAATAAATCTGTGAGCTTACCTATTCTTACACCTCCAGGAGAAATTGTACCATTGTCACCAAATATAGCAGTCTTGTTCAAGGTTATATGGCACATCTCACAGACCTTTTCGTAGACTTTCCCTGCAAACCAGCCGCATAAAAAAAATCAGACAAAACTCTAATAACATTAGGATCAGTGAGTGGTAAGGTTGAGTGACTTCTCTTACCACTTAAGCCCAAGGGAGTGAGATCCCAGAGCAACAAATGGTTGTCTGTGCCACCCGTAACCAGTCTGCATTTTCTTCTAAGCAGAGCTGATGCTAAAGCTTGAGCATTTTTCTTCATCTGTTGTATGTAAGCTTTGTACTCTGGAGTAGCCACTTGTTTCAAGGCAATGGCAAGAGCTGCGATATGGTTGTTGTGAGGACCTCCTTGTAGCGAGGGGAAAACAGCAAAGTTGATCTTCTCCTCTAAATCATAGTGCGTGGAGCTGTCGCAATGACTAGGGTGATGGCCTTGCTTTCTTATCTTTGGTCCTCTCCTGTAGAAGATGATACCTCCTCTGGGACCACGTAGACCTTTGTGGGTAGTGGAGGTAACTATGTCACAGTGATCAAATGGATTAGAACATTCCTGTTGATGACAGAAAAAAAAAAGTGAGAAACAGATTGTATTAAGAGCTGATTAATCAAGAAAATAAACAAAAAAAAAAAAGAAAGAAAGTAGAAGATTCAAACCTTAGTGGCAACAAGACCGCTAATATGAGCCATATCGCACATCAAAAGAGCTCCACACTTGTCAGCAATTTGTCTAACCCTTGAGAAATCCCAGTCCCTAGGGTACGAGCTCCCTCCACAAATAAGAATCTTGGGGCGGTAATCAAGAGCCTTATCCTCCAGCTTATCGTAATCAATATACCCCGTTTGAGGATTCACTTTATAAGGAAAGCTCTCAAAGAAGATAGATGTAGCCGAGATCTTCTTCCCACCAGGAGTACAATAGCCATGACTCATGTGGCCACCTGAAGGAGAATCAAGCCCCATGATCCGTTCACCGGGGAGTAAAAGTCCAGTGTATACCGCGAAATTGGCAGAGGTACAAGAATAGGGCTGAACATTAACACCCCATTTGTCAGATTCAAGACCAAAGGCAGTAAGAGCTCTTCCGATACAGAGATTCTCAATCTGGTCGATGTATTGATTACCAGTGTAGTATCTGGCTCCAGGCATGCCTTCGGAGTATTTGTTGGTCAAGTGACTTCCCAAAGCTTCCATGACAGCTCGACACACGAAGTTCTCGGAGGCAATCAGCTCGATTCCTTTCACTTGCCTTTGTTTCTCCTTCTCCATCAACTCGTGGATGTCTGGATCAGCCAAATGAAGAGGTTGGTCTCCCCAAGCACGAACAGCAGCACGCCTCGATTCCAGATCCGTGTCGCCCGCTATTGTTCTCCTCGGATTTTTCGATTGAGCTAAAAGCGGACAGTCTCGTTGCCTTTTGAGACACATATGGTGACCTAAGATTCTGAAGTGCTCATCTTCCTTTTCATCTCCGTCTTTCCTTGGCTCCTCGACGGCTATCTTCTCGACTTTCTGTTCGAGTAACTGCAACGGAATCGGAGAGAAAGTGGCTGGCGATGATCGAAAACTGGGATCGACTTGTAGATTAATCGAATCGTCGGCAATCGGGATTCTCGGAGTCGGAGCCATTGATGATGCGTGGGAACAACCAAACCCTAATGAAATATTAGAATCAGAACGACTCAAATCCATACAAATTGGAACACGAATCTTACAAATGCTACAGAGAGAGAGCTTTAATGGAGAAGACGCTTTTTCTTTTCTGTGGTCTGGTAAAAAAACTAGGACGAAGAGCGAACAAATAAACGAGTTATGTGGACGTCAAGGAAAATTATTTTGAAGATTACCGGATACGCCTTATCTGCATACTATTAATCTGGACGCTTTCTCGGTGTGGTTAATAATTATGGTGACCGTGTTAACTGGTAATAGACGGTAGCATTAGGATCATTAGTGGATCGTGTCAAATCTTTAGTAGAGGCTTGATGAAGACAATGGGGTTTCCAAAGTTCATCTACCCAACAAAGCAAGACAGATTCATTATGACCGATATGTAAGCTTTATTTTGTTAAAAAAAAAAAGTGGAAAGGATTAAATTGAATATAATTTTAATCCGTTTCATATTAAGTGTCTTTCTTGAGATTTTTTTTGTTATAAAATAAATATTGTTTTCAAATTTCAAAATAAAATTTATTAATTTTATACTGCAATTTATTTTTCTATTGATTGAGATATGTTTAGCTGTATAGGTAATTGTGTTTTATATATAAAACTAGATTTTGACTCGCACTTTAATTTTTCGATGAAAAAATTATATAATTATTTTTTCTTTATTTAAAGTAAATTTAGACATAAAATATGTAACTCAAAGTCTGAACTGCATCCAAAACAAAAAAAATCTAATTTGTACAATCTGAAATGTAAGAAATACCAGAATGAATTTTGTATGGTGGTACAAAACATATACGAACCGAGAGTGTTATTAGTCTTATCTAAATAGATAACTCAAAAACTGAAAAACCCGAAAAATATCTAAAAACGAATGTCTAAATAATCACAAATATAAATATGTACCTAAAATATTTTGTATAAATAAGTATTTTTTCTTAAGTTTTAAAATTTTATTTACTTTTTATGTTCTAAATAAGTATTATATTCTTAAATTAAATGTTAAGTTTTGAATAAGTATTTTAAATATTCAATTCTATATAAATAAATATTTACATCTTATGTTTTGCTTTTAAATTTTAGATTAAATTTTAGATATATTCTAATTGAACCAATATAATCCAAATACGAATGATATATAGTTACTTTAAGGATTTTAGGATATAGTGTAAATTAGAACCAAAACCAATGCATAATATCTGAATCCATATATACTTACAAATTTACAATATTGAGACCTAGGATCTGATATAAATTAGATCCAAAATTCAAAACATCTAACACATATTCCAAGAGTACTTGTATGCTCAAGCTTAACTTAACTGTGTTTTATATTTTCAATTATTTTTATTTTTGATAAAGATTTTACATGTCTTTTGGAATAGTTCGTATAATTATATTCATAAGAATATTAATAATATTATGTTCCACTATATCATTGCATCTTAATTATATGTAACTATTAATATTTATTAGATCAATACAAATATATATATATATATATATGTATATATAACTAAATTTTAAATCTATCAATAAGAGTTATATTATATATTTAGTGAAGGATTTGAAGAATTTGTTCCTTGCATTTAGATTAAAGTACAATTATATATTTCTACGGATTTATAGGCATATATAATTCTTTTTTATATTACTAAATAAAATATAACCTATTAGTTACTCAAATTTAGTGTAAATATAAATTTTAAATTTTAGGGTAAATATAAATTTTAAATTTAGGGTAAATATAAATTTTAAATTTAGGGTAAATATAAATTTTAAATTTAGGGTAAATATAAATTTTAAATTTAGGGTAAATATAAACTGTATTGGTTATTATTTTTAATACAATAGCTATTTGTTTAGTTCCTTAATTTTAGGTTAGTGTTATATATTTAATAATAATTAAGTTATATATAAATAAAAATAATAATAAAATTAGTTAAGTGCAATAGTCCAACTTAGACTATTTGTAAGTAGATAAAAAATAGAACTCTGTTTTAATATAATAGATATGCAAAATTAATTATTTTCTTAATCCGTGTGTACAAAACTAAAGTGACATTTAAAACAAAATAGAAGGTTGACTAAAGTAAAAATGTTTAACAAAAAGTGGAAAGGATACATTGAATACAATTTTAATGCGTGACAGAAGAAATATATATTTGTGCATATCAATATTTTTCAATTTAATGATGTTATGTGGTTAACATCACTAGTTTAATATCATTAATCTAAAAAGTGGCGTGAATGTTCAGAGATATTAAATATGTTTAATTTTATCATTGGTAAATTAAAATATAACCTACCCAACCATAATTTACTAAAGTATAACTTTACCTAACCCAATAAAACAAAATGAAATTTGGTCACAAAATTTTAAAATCTGCTCAAGACAATATTTAAATATGGAGACATTATTTTTTTCACGATAAAAAGAAAAAAACTAAAAAACTAGAGTTTCAATTAAAATCGGCGAGAGAGAAAGGAAGTTGGTGAAATCGCGTATGGTTATTGATCTAATCGAGAGAGAGATGAGCTAATTGATTTCATGATTCATTCTCTCTCTCTCTCTCACACGCGCGCGCACACACACACACACACACAAAATCAATACTTTAGAAAAAAACCTGTTTCTAAAAATTACATTACATTTTAAATACACTTTTTATTAAATAATAGTCGGAAAATGTAAATTTCAAGAAAATTAATTATGTTTGCAAAATTTCTATTGGTTAAAAGTTATGAAAAATAATTAATCTCAAAAAAGCAAGACATTTATAATCAAAATTTAAAACACTTTCTTAATATGTGTGAAATTTCTAAAACATACAACATTTTGAAACAAAAAGAGTATTTTGTAGCCGTGTGGTAGTGGTAAATACTTCACATAACCAACAATTATATTTCCGATACAAAGGAAACATCTCATGCAATATTAACTTTTGATCCACTTACACAAATTATCGAATCTGATGGATTATCTATTTTAGAGAAAGGAAAGAAGTAACGTAGCTGCTCACATAAAGATCCTTATTCTTGGATAATCTGGTATATCTGGAATGCCCAAATTGATAAACTTTTCAGGGGGATTGATAGAGACCCTATGGAGTTAGTAAGATATGCAGAGAGCGAATGTCTGACCTGGTTTAATGCTAATGAGACGATACATCAAAACCCACAAATGCAAAGGAACGAGGAGATACATACCTTAAGTCTGGAGAATATCTTCATGGTATACGGTTCTTGGACCGCTACTGACCAGTACAGTGGTTGTGGATGGGTGTGGAAGAACAATGACGGGAAGATCGAGCTTATGGGAACACGAAATCTGAGACGCCACTTCATTCTGAACTTGAAGCTCTTAAATGGGCAGTGGAATGTATGCTTCAACATTCGTCATGTCAGCGTTTTGGTACAGACTGCAAAGATATTATAGCAATGGTGAAGGAACCGCAAGCATGGCTGAATTTTGCAACGAAACTGGAGGCAATAAAGACGCTTATAATCTGTTTTCCAAAGTTTGAGATATGTCACACTCCAATGGTTCACAATGGAATTCCAGACGCACTAGCAAAGACGGCACGATCGTTTCATAGAGATCTTTGTTTTGTTGGTTGTTCTATTCCGGTCTGGTTTCTCAAAACACCCCAAGTTTGAGTAATAGAATAACCGTTTGATAAAAAAAACAAATTATCGAATTTGATCTGATTGTTAGTGGAAATTTACCTGTCCCGATGTATCTATCCAAATTATCAATCTGATCTTATTTCTTTAATGAATTAAATGTAAAGTTCAATTAATTTTTAAAATATGTAAGTTTTTTTAAGTTTTAAAGTGCAAAAAATTAAACAAATATTTTAGAATAAAATGTGAAAGATTAATTTTGTGATAAGTCGCTTCAGATGCTTGTTACGAAGCTACAACGAAAGAAAAACAATATTCCCTCATTTCGCAAACAAAAAGTATCATTTTGATATTTTTCACATAAATTAAAAAAAAATTAGTAGAATGCGTACTAATTACACATATTCTACCAATAAGATTTTTAGAAACTAAAATTATTTATAAAATCAATGTGCTGCCATCGGATGGGATGGAGCCCACGGGCCGATAGAGCGGGTGTGGGTGGCCCATTAGCCGTGGGCGGTCGGGGCATTATAGAAACATTATGGATCAGCTCGTTCTTCTTTCCCTCAATATCGATCATGATGTATGATGCACGTCGATCGATTGCTATTGCTGCTGTCCAAATAAAGTACTCAATCCATTAGCCATAATAAGGGCATCTGCTACATCCTCCTTAGAAAAATGTAGGATTCTCCCATGAAGAGCCCATGCACGTCCCTCCGGGTCTCTGAAAATTTCAAACTCGTCTGGTCTAAGATTACCAATATTTGTATCTTCTACTCCAAGTTCGTGTTCTGGTCCGCGTCTGATGCTGTTCGAAGGCCATGAGTAGCCTGTGATGCTTGATTATCCACTCTTTCGTTCATCACCCAGACAAAGTCTTCTGATGCTAGGCCGCGGTATTCAATCTTCTCTTCCTCTATGTAATCTTCATCGTATCCTTCACATACAAGACGTGTATCGATCGATGATGTATGGTGATTGTCGATCGATGCTCGATAACCAGACTGTTGCACGAAATTTTTTCCAGCTCCATTAGCCATGGCAAGAATGTCTGCAGTATCTTCCGTCGTGACGATTAGTAGTCTGCTATCCATAGCTCTTGCGTGACCGTCTGGATATCTCATGATACCGAACTCGTCTAGTTGTAGATAACCATATTCATTTTCGCGTTCTGAAACTGAATCTACTTTGGATGCTGCTTGTTGATCAGTATCGATCGATGGCATAGGTTTACCGTTGATCGATGTCGATTTCCCGAGTCGATGAGAAATATGAAAAACACCAGCCTCTTCCTTAGCAACACCACGGTACTCGATAATCTCTTCTTCTCTGTAGTCTTCGTCGTACTCGGGGTAGGCTGTATTGTAATTACCATCTGTGTGGTAGGCGTTGTTCGGTTCTGGAGTGTGAGTGTCGATCAATAACAAAGGGTGAACGTCAATCGATTGCTGAACTGCAAGCGTGTTGATCGATTTTCTGGGCTGGGTGTCGATCGATGCTCCATCTTTCGACTCTTTATTTAAGTCATAATCGCAAAAGCATGTGGCCACAAGTTCTGCATCATCACACAATTCAATCAGAGTTGCCTTGTTCTTATTCTTGACAGGTATATATAAAGTATTTTGATCAATCAGAGATAGATACAACTTGTTTAATTTCATATCGCAGATAGCTCCCACGGTTGCCATGAATGCTCTTCGAAGTAGTAGTGAAAATTTCAAATCTATCCTGATGTCCATCACGTGGAAGTCTACATGAACTAAGGTGTTGTATCTGCACTGGAACATCTTTTACCATCCCTCTTGAGTTCACTTTTGAGAAGTCCACAAATGTGAAGGAATCATTGGAGGGTTCCACTTCCAGGTTCAGCTCCTCTGCCATAGTTATTGGCATAATTCTCACTGATGATCCAGTATCACAAAGGGCATTGGGGTATTTGTTGCCCTTGATAAAGCATGAAATTACAAACTTCCCAGGATCACTTTTCTTCTTAAGACAGGTCCCATGTTTCATCTTTTCTCTGAGATGATTGAGCATGACCTTTATATCATTGTCTATCGCCCTTGTTTCCCTGAAAAACATCCACAACCTGTGAGTATAATAAACTTCATCAAAAGGAGTATCTAAAGGAATTTTGAAAAAAAATTTGGTAAAGTTTTCCATCTCTTTTTCATTTGCTTCTCTGTGTAGATGTTTGGGGATCTTTTGCTTCCTCTTGGAGTGTCCCTCATCTTCTCTATCAAGATCCATACTTTCATATATGTCAGTATACTGTTCTGAAACCGTTCTAGTTGGACGCACAATCAAATTTGCAGCGATGCTTGGTAGTCGAACCGGTTTCCTGATCTGCGATTGATGCTCAGGTCGCATTGTCAATCGATTCTTCTATTTCTCTGTCGGTCGATTATCTCGTGTAGGTGTCGACCGATGTTTGTCGATTCACACAAAGTTACAGATGTTGCAGGATTCAATGTCGATCGATGCTCATTGCTTGGTGTCGATTGACACCAATGCGATCTACCGAATGACATCGAGCTTTCTACACAAAAATCTCCTTCTTGGAGCCTTTCTCTCTTAAGTTCCTGCCAAAAATCATCATCAATCAACGCATTGACGTGGTGCTTTTGTCCAGCCTCAATTTTCTCCTTGATCAGGCTCACATGTCTCATAATGGCTTCACTTATTTGCAACACTTGATTCTCTAGCTTCTTCACATGGGTGTTGAGATTTTTGAACTTGGTGTTGAGGTTGAGGTACAACCCATCTATCTTTGCATTGAAATCCACAGTCATCTTCTGCTGTCCCTCAAAAACTCTGTCAACCATTGCTTCAATCTTGCTTTCTTGAGTCTCTGGAGGAGGATTATGGTAGTAAGAAGATCCATAAGTTCTATTGTTGTTGAAGGGCTTTTGTTGTGAACCCTGATTAAAGCTACTCCTTTGACCATTCCCATAGGAGTTCCTATTGAAACCTGGATTCCCTTGTCTCTGAAAACCATTCCCATCAATTTAGTTCACATCCTCTTCTTCAATCTCATCATCTCTAGACTCTATTGCTTCTTCTTCTGCAAAACTGACTTGCTTCTTGAAGAATATCTTAACACTATTCAGTTTTGCCTTGACATTTTCAATCTGATCCTTCCTCATAGTTGGAGTAGATTTCTTTCTTTCAAAGTCTGAGTTCTTGGTGCTATTGTTGGCTGCCAGATTCTCAATCAACCTTGTAGCTTCTTTAGGATTCCTAGTGCTGAAATTTCCCTCACTAGCTGTGTCCAAAGCCACCTGATACTGTAATCCAATAGCTCTAAAGAAAATGTTGAGAAGCTACACTTTGTTGAACCCATGATGTGGACAATCCCTTTGGTATGATTTGAATCTCATCCAGGAGTTTCTGAAAGATTCTGAGGGTTCCTGTGAAAAAGTAGCAATCTTGCTCCTTAGATCTTCTGCTCTTGCGTCTTCAAAGATATTGCGCAAGCAAGCGTTCTTGATGTCATTCCAGGATCTCAGTGATCCTGGTGGTAACTGCTTAAGCCAATATGAAGCTTCTCCACCAAGTGAGTATTTGAAGAGCTTACAAACTAGATATTCCTCGGGGACTCCATTGACTTTGATAGCAGTCACTAGATCCTCAAATCGCTCTTGATGATCCATAGGGTGCTCATGTCGCAACCCATGGTAAGGTTTCTGTGCTACAAGTCAGACGAAGGTGGGCTTGATTTCAAAATCATTCCTCTGAAAAGCTGGAGGGCGGATGGCGGATTTGTTGGCGTAGAACTGGTCTAGACGGTTGTAGTCAACCAAGGTTCTCTAAGTAGCTTGGGCATTAGCTTTAGGTTGATATGCTGCAGCGTCTGGTTTTGTATCAGGGATTACAGCCCCCCGATCGTCTATCTTTTGACTTTCTGCATTATGTAGATCACCGTCTAGATCATGCAGGTCTCCATTCTCGTCCCGAATTAATATTAAAGTCGCAAACGAATCAATATTAAAGTCGCAACCATCTGAACTCGTCTGCTTCTGTCAATTGATGCTGATAAGCTGTTGTCGATCGTTGCTATATGATCAGTGTAGGTCGATGCTCGAGTTCTGATGTCAGTCGATGCTGTCCATAAAGAAGTGTCGGTCGACGCGGAGTTGGTGCTGTCGATCGATGCTTATCGTGTTTCTTTGTGGATTGTACGTTCGAGTTGTCGGGTCAGAGAATAGTAGTTCTTGTCCTTTATTTCTCTTGGTGTGTCTTTGCATGCACCCTAAAAAACAAGGAAAAGAAAAATTTAGTAACTTGAAAGTAGTAACAACCGTAGACTAAATCCTATAAATTAAATCTAATGGCGATCAATGCTCTCCGGCAACAGCACCAAATTTGACATGCGTTTTATTGTTCTAGCATGGTATAAATATCCTAAACAATTAACTATCAAATTACCTATATCTTAACACACAAATATTACTCTTGCCAAAAGAGATCATGTGTACTATTTAGGAATTGAATCCACAGAGAGCAATGGCACACAATAGATTTCTTATTTCTACTGATTAAGCTAAGTGAATATATATATATATTAGTGGCAAACAATCAGTTGAGAAAATATTCCTTATCAAAAAGTAGAGATGAATTATGGAAATATGCTAATAATTCAAATATGGAAATAATGCAAAGATAAAAATATTCTAATAAACTAATTTGATGCAAATGTAAATATGCTAGATCATGGATTTCAAGCCTAATGGATTATAGTGGATAGGAAGAACATATATATAAATATACTAGATCTCAAATATTAACTATTCTGACCCTTTTAACTTCAGCTCTCATATGTGAGTAAAAGGAAAGACCATCAATCGACGGCTATGGCCTGATGTCGATCGACGGTGGAATAAAAAGGAAGCATGAACGAGATTTGATAAGTCCAACAGACTTATTAGACCAGCTCTCGCATACGCTCACCAACCTAGTTCAATGGAGTTTATTCTGGCACATAGCCTACTCTCGTAGTCGTCTATGTCCTACTTTCGAGATCCTAGTTAGCTACTCTAGAATGCAAGCATTAAGCACAACTCAATTGATACATATTAACTTAACTAGCAATCCTATTTTTGGGCTAATCCATGCTTGCTATCATTCAACCCTAAATCTAGTTGATGACTACTCAGACATAATCAAAGAACAATAATCTTAATAAAATGCATAGATAAAATACTGGGGTTCCAATATAAATCTTCTTAAGGAGTTATGAATCTTCTGCCTTAAAAACCTAAAACTATAAAGCTTTGTAAGTTGTGTCAAGCCTTGCTTGCACTTGCACACTCTGCATGCTCTCAATACAAAAGCATAAATACAAAAATCCTAAAGCTTAGCTCAAAACTCGTCCAGGGCATTCTTGTCATTTGTCTTCTAAACTTGGGCTTTTCAATCGGCTGTCTGTGAGTTGGGCGTCAATTGATGGCTAGTGTGCAGCATTGATCGACCTTGGTCTTTCATCATCAGTTGACTCCAAGCTTATGTCGTCAATCGACGACAGTCTTGTACTTCGACTCCTCAAATGGTCAGCTACAGATTCTTCTCTTCTAAATGCTCTAAAAGCTCCAAGTATCTTCATTTATCTCCAAAACATTTGTGGACCTGTAAATACTTTAAAACATATCCTAGAGACACATAATAGACCCTAAATAGAGCTTAGGACATGGCCTAAAACTAGTAATAAATAGGCTATATCATTTAGTGTTGGAGCTTTAGGGTTAAGGATGTGGAGTCTAGGGTTTAGGATATAGTGTTTGGTCTAGGGTTTTCAGTTAAACCGAACACTAAAGCCTTAACCATACACAACCCTAAACCATATGCACAAAACCATAAACCAAACACTTAACCGTAAACCTTTGAATACTAAATTGAAAACCCAAAACTCTAAATTTTTTACCCTAAATTATATACTCAAAACCTTAAGCCAAACATAAAGTCATTTACTTAAAACTCTAAGGAAAAATACTAAACCTAGACCTGAAACCATTATACCCAAAACCATCGATGTATTAAAAAACCAAAATTTAATACCCAAAATTCTAAATCCTAAATCAACTTAGTTTATAAATTGAACAATACTTATTTGTGAACAAACTCTGAATTAACTTTATTTATACATTGGACAATATTCTGTAAATCAAATACTTCATACCCTAATCCCTAAACAATATATTCTATGTACACAATAGCGTACACTTTGTGTACACCAACATATACTGACGCGTACACCTAGTGTATACTGTTGCATACGCCTAGCACATACTTTACCATACACCTAGTGTACACTGAAGCGTAAGCCGGAGCAAACACTTAGAGTACACCGGAGCATATGCTGGAGTGTACACCTACTGTAAATGTACACCTAGCACACAATAGAGTGTATATCTAGCTTATATTGGAATGTAAGTTCATAACATACACCGAAACATACATCTAAATGTACAAGGTAGGGTGTACTTAACCTTATGCATAGCATGTACAAGATGCTTTCAAAACCCTAGGTAGGGTGTACTTAACCTTATGCATAGCATGTACAAGATGCTTTCAAAACCCTTTTCGATTTTCTGATGCATAAAGCAGAGCTAAAGTTACGTTTTAATTAACTAATTTTAAAATTTTAAATTAATTGGTAATCTTTTTCCATATTTTAAATTTATTTAGGAATATAAATTTTCTTTCTATTGCAAAAAATTCTTATTGAAATCAAAAGTTGTAAAATAAAATAAACAATATACTTAAACATATGATATTAGTTATTATGTCTCACTGTATTCATTTAAGAATGAATGAAACTAAATTTAATTTAACCAGATAAATCAAACAAAATCAAAGCTTCGGTGTACACACTCCGGCGTACACAATAGTGTACACTATGGTGTACAATCCCCGGTGCACATAATAAATAACTATTTTAGGTTTGGTAGAAATAAATAATCAAAATATGAATATTAAAAATGAAAGGTATTCATTACGTGTTTTTTTTTTTCTGTCAAAGGGATATTCATTATGTTTCACTCAAAGAAATTGTACCAGAAAGGTATGTGTGAATCTGGTTTGTCCGAAAACCAAGACAAAACTAATGGCTCTCTCGCCGTTATACATATGGTTTTTTCTGCAAATAAGTGCATATGATTGAGTATAATTTCTATATGACTAATGGATTGTCACCGTTATGTGAGTGTTTGAACTTCATGTCATTGCTCTTGCCTGTGGGCAAGTAAATTTGGTATTCTTCTCCTATGTATACTTTCAAGCCTGAACCAGCACCCAACTTTGATGCCAGAATAGTTGCAGCAGCCGCCTTGCAGCTGGGTTAGGGTCAAATCTCAGAACAAAATAACTCGAGTTATAAACAAGTTCCAGTTACAGTAGCAATAAAAAACCCAAAATAACAAGCACCAAGGCATATATCAGCATTTAATTTTTCTTTCAAGGTCCTTAACATATTGCAGCAAGAAGTGGTTCAGAAACTCACAAGTTTAGGTCCCCGGTTAACTCGAATTTCAAGTAGCACTTAAGTTATATTCCTAACCTGGCCTAACACACAGAGAAACTACTTTGACAGCTAGTACAGTTAGTGCCGATTGAAAACTAGCAAAAACGGTAGAAGGGTTTATCTTTATTAAGAGGATTTTATAATTATTAAGAGAGGCAGCTGAAATAGAAAAGAGACTCTCAACAAGGTACTGCCTTTCTAGAACTGTACTGTTCCAATTCACGATAATGCGCTATGACTGTTGGATAATTCCAAAACTTGTGGAGCAAGTTAAACACAAAAAGGAAATCTAGAATAGAAAAAGAAGTTTATTATTTAGGTTATGTTTGTATTTCCATATTGATGTAACTCTGATCAGGGATAATGTCAAGGGAAATAGAGTAAAGATTTACCAAGCTAAGCTACTGATCATGGTTTGGATTAATGGACATTTTCACGGTATTATTGGTATGATTCATGAAGTTCTGGATCGAGAGAAGTTATGGCATCAAGGCTGAACATGTGGGCTTTAATTTTATTGGAAATATATGTTTTGGGCCTATGTTTAGGTCAGAAAGCAACTCAAGAAGAATTAAGAAGAAACTGGCCCAATCGGGGCACAAACTGTCTCGATCCATCACCCTTTCATCATACAAACGACCACCGTTCGTCCAGTAGGGCCTCATGACGTGTAGCACATTAACTCTATGTCCAGAAACAACATAGGTCGTCCATGAGAAGCTGTAGGGACATCTCAACCAGAAGCTTGACCAACAACCATGCGAAGAGTCTTTTTCGACCAACCTTTCAACTTTTGGTCAAGTCCACATAATTTATTAGCTTGAACATTTTTTGTATTCTATATTGCCTATAAAAGAGGCCTAAGCATTTCTTGTAAAAGCATTCAACATTTTTAATAAAAACCTTTCTCTTTAATCTTGTTGAATCCCTTGTTCCTGATGAACATTGTATTCGGTTGTTTGGAGAGGGATCTCTGATGTAACTCCTCTTAGCCAATCGTGAGCCAGATCTCATGGCTGAAGAGACAACAAGCATGAAGGGCCTTCTGCATCCCTTGGTGTATCTTACACGTCCACCACTTGGCCATTTTGATCCAAGATTATCCAAACCACCAGCCTCAGAGTGTGTAGTCTATGGGACAGGTTCTATCATGTGGTATGAAGGATAATGTCAAGGGAAATAGAGTAAGGATTTGCCAAGCTAAGCCACTGATCATGGTTTGGATTAATGGGCATTTTCACGGCATTATTGGTATGATCCATGAAGTTCTGGATCGAGTTAAGCTATGGCATCAAGGCTGAATGTGTGGGCTTTAATTTTATTGGAAATATATGTTTTGGGCTTATGTTTAGGTCAGGAAACAACTCAAGAAGAATTAAGAAGAAGCTGGACCAATTGGAGCACCTCTCACTGAGGTTATCAAGAAGAATGTGGCTTCAAATGGGAAAAAAACACAAGAAGAAGCTCTCCAAACCTGGAAAGGGAAGTTGACTAATGCCTTTTTACTTGTTCTTCCTGATTTTACTAAGACCTTTGAAATCGAGTGTGATGCATCTGGTGTATGAATTGAAGCAGTGCTGATGCAGGAGAAGAGGCCAATCACCTACTTCAGTGAGAAACTTGGAGGAGCTATGCTGAACTATCCTACTTATGAAAAGGAGCTCTATACCTTGATCAAAGCTCTCGAAACCTGGCAGCACTATCTCTGGCCAAAGGAGTTTGTGATACATACTGATCTTGAGTCACTCAAACATCTCAAGGGCCAACACAAGCTGAACAAGCGACATGCTAAATGGGTTGAGTTTCTTGAAACTTTTCCTTATATTATCCATTACAAGCAAGGTAAGGAGAATGTTGTTGCTGATTGACTGTCCAGAAGGTATACCTTGTTGTCTTCAATGGAAACTAAGTTGTTAGGATTTGAACAAGTGAAAACTTACCATGCTGATGATCCTGATTTCAAAGAACACTTTAAAAACAGTGAGAAACACACCAGTGGCAAGTCCTATCAAGCTGCTGGTTTTCTTTTCTTTGAAAATCGTTTGTACTTGCCTATTTGTTCTTTGAGAGAGTTGTATGTCAGGGAATCACATGGAGGAGGAATTATGGGACACTTTGGTGTAGCTAAGACTTACAACATCTTGAAGGAGCACTTCTGCTGGTCCAGCGTGTGGAAGGACGTTCAGAGAGTATGCAGCAGATGTGTTCTTTGCACCCATGCTAAGGCTAAGAAGGCTCGGCCACAAGGTTTGTATACTTCACTGCCTATTCCTAATGAACATTGGGTTGACATACCTATGAATTTTGTGCTTAAATTGCCTAGAACTAGGAAGGGAAAAGACTCAATTTTTGTGGTTGTTGACAAATTCTCTAAGATGGCTCACTTCATTGCTTTCCACAAAACTGGTAATGCTCTCATCATTGCTGATTTGTTCTTTAGAGATGTTGTTAGAATGCATGGGATGCCTCGAACCATTGTTTCTGATAGAGGCACTAAGTTTCTGAGTCATTTCTGGAAAAACACTATGGTCCAAACTAGGTACAAAGTTGTTGTTTTCTACTACTTGTCACCCACAATCTGATGGCCAAACTGAAGTAGTTAATATGACTCTAGCAATTTTTTGCGTGCTGTGATTAAAAAGAACATTAAATCTTGGGAAGATTGTCTTCCACATGTTGAGTTTTCTTATAATCACTCTGTGCACTGAGCTGCTGAATTTTCTCCTTTCCAGATTGTCTATGGGTTTAATCCCTCGACTCCACTTGATTTGTTACCTTTACCTCTTAATGAACAGACTAATCTTGATGGCAAGGCCAAGGGCGAGTATGTTGTGTCTTTGCATGATCAGGTTAAGAAGAATATTGAAGAAAGGGCCAAGGAGTATGCAAAGTATGCTAACAAGGGCAGGCGTGAGCTGATACTTGAACCTGGTGACTTGGTAACCACACACTTGAGAAAAGAGAGATTTCCAGAGGAGAGAAAGTCTAAACTATTGCCAAGGGCGGATGTACTGCTTACAAGATAGATCTACAAGGTAGTATCCAATCAGTTCTACTTTCAATGTTGCTGACATGATCCCATTTCATCCACATCATTTGGATTTGAGGTCAAATCCTTATAAAGGAGGAGGGGATGATGCAATCATGACTGAACCAGTAGCTGACTTAGACCAGGACGAGATGAACCAGCTGTCTGAAAGAACCTCATACTAGGATGAGCTAGCTGAACTGATCCAGTTGAGTTCCACTCAACCAGGAGCAGATTCAAAGCTGAATGGGAGTGACACTCGACCAGAAGCTGATTCAGAGCTGAATGTGAGTGACACTCGACCATGAGCTGATTCAGAGCTGAATGGGAGTGCCAATCAACCAGGAGCTGATTCGGAGCTAAATGGGAGTGACACTCGACCATGAGCTGATTCAGAGCTGAATGGGAGTGACTGTTACAGTCCAGAATGGGGGTCGTCCAAATGATCTACTGAGGTTCCAATCAGTTCAACCTAGTTGTGGTCAAAAATCGATATTGCTGAAATCCTTGTTGTAAACCTGAAAACAAATGCAAGAAATGAAATGAGATGTTTATGAATGATAAAATAAGACTAATAAACAGAAAGGATAGGATGGAATTAGGCTGCTGGTCGTGTGACACTCTCAGCCTAATCAGTAGATGATCGATATGGATTGAGATAGGGCTTTGCTTGCTGGATGTGTATCACTCTCAAGCTTGACAAACGAATGGAATGGAAGTGAGGATGGATTGAGGACGCCACAGGACTTTATGGAAGGGAGGCTTGATAAGTCGTGGTGCTTTGGAGCTGATTCTCACAAACTCTAAAGACTTAAGACAATAGTTTTAAGAAAACTAAAAAACTGGAAAATTCTTATTACTTCAAAGATGGTGTGTTTACAATGGATGAAACGAAATGAGCTTTATAGGCTCGTATAAGACAAACCCTAAAAGACTAAATATGATAAAAGGAAACAAAATAACTCGTGCCTAAAGTCTTGGGAGAAAAGGAACTGATGGCTCCAAGAAAACTAGCCGTTGGAGACTTTATGATGAGTATCTTGGCAAAGTTAATGTAGATGGTCTTCTTCTTGTATCTGGACGGTTTGAGAGGGTATGTGAGCTTCCTTGGAATCATATTTATACTCTGAAATGTTCTGAAGTCGTCCGTCATTTGAAAAGAAAGGAGCTGTTGGAGATTTATTGCAAGAATCTCCAAATAAGGCATGTTGGAGTTATTGCAGATCCTCTTGATCCAATGCTGGTTGGTGCATGGTAGGGACTTGTAGAACTCTTCTGGATCATTTATTATGCTTCTAGGGGTCTTGGTATGATCAGATCATCTTCTGGTCGGATTTGGTTGGCTGGCAAGTGATTGAACCAAAAGATTATCCAATCTTTCATTAAGTTTCTCGGTTTGCCCGGTTTTGGAAAAATGAGCATAACTCCTTATTCACTTGACACAATATCGGGATCCTGGGCTTTATGGAAAGATGTGAGATCCATATTGAATTACATGATTGATTCTGGATAAGGACGCTTCTTTGTTGGACTTAACTTCACTTCTAAAGTCCGATACTCGCAACTGGATGGGCTGGGAAACTTCCATATTGTAAAATCCATAACTTCTGGGTTCGTGAAGATTTTATTGAAATTCAAAGCTCAGTGATTCCTTGATGAATAAGGCTTCCTGTAAAAATTATTCCGATGAAAAAGTAATTCTGGTTGTTGAGATATCCTCCTTGGACTGGAACTCTGTCGCTAGAACCTCTACACTGGTTGGTATGGACAGTTTGGTGGGACTTTGGCCGAGCTGCTGATTTATTGGTCGCAACATTCCCTCCCGCTTGTGAAAGTTTTGACCTCAAACTGGATAACCTGCACCAAGATAGATCAACTCAGCTTTTATTCTCTTTTGAGATTCCAAAGTCTTACCTTGATATTGTTTCGTTTTGGGAATGGATTGTGCATCTGGTGGCTCTTCTTTGAAAAGATGTGTAAGGATCACGCATCTGCTATGGTTATGGCCATTGCATCTTTTATGGAGTGGATTGTGCTTCAAATTTTTAGTGGCCACGTTTCTGGCCTTCCTTGGGGTTGATCCTCCTAGCAACAAAAGATGATCCCGTGGGATCTCTTTGAAGCTTTCTTCTTTGCAACCTAAAAGATTTACAACATTCTGGACAAAGACCAAGTGAATTATATCTGATACCTGAGTTTCATGAACATAATGTGTTATGTTCGAATTTACCTTAGTTGTATCCGCATGATGAAGAATGAAATCTTCTTTAGACAAGTTTGGTTAGATGGCTGCCTTTGTTGCAACTTTTTTACTTGGTTGGTATGATCACCCTCTTGTGATACATCAGTTCGGTTTTTATGTTCTTCTTGGCTTATCCCTGGATCAAAAGATCTTGGCAAAGACAAGTGTATTATATCAAGGGATTTATAAACTGATAAAAACATAGAACAATTAACTTTTGTGGCAGTAAGAACATCTAGTTCTTTGTTTGCCTTGGGCTCACCTTGGTTTCCTGTACCAATCTCAATTTTCCTTGGACAAGACAAGTAAATTAATCTTTTCATGGAATTAATAATATAATGTTGATCTAAAGTGAGAGTTACCTCAGGTTTTGGCACTTG
Organism: Moricandia arvensis; assembly: GCA_905132765.1. Classification (NCBI taxonomy): domain Eukaryota; kingdom Viridiplantae; phylum Streptophyta; class Magnoliopsida; order Brassicales; family Brassicaceae; genus Moricandia; species Moricandia arvensis. Next base: position 224,576 of record CAJHQP010000202.1, on the reverse strand, counting down.
AACAATACTTTGTTCAGATTTCGGTTTCCACTTATGGTGTGGATTTTGTTTGAGCTCATGTTCTGGTTTGGCCCTTGGAACATCAGTAAGCATATGGCTCTCCTCTGGTATACCTGTACCAAGAATATACACGTTTAAACCAGTATCTAATGGTGATGTTAAATACTTACCTTTGGTTGATACTTTGATTACTGGTTTTGCTTCTTTAAGCAACATGAATGGCACCATGTCATGGGATTTCTTCTGGTCCATAACATGGACTAAGTTTGGTGGTTCCTCTCCCTTGAGTTTCTGTGCCACAGTGCCTGTTACATAACATTTTGACAAAGTCAAATGCATGAAACTAGAATTGAGAACCAATAAATCAGTTTGAAATAAACTATCACTAATTTTAGATAATTCAGTTTTATCTTCTTGTAAAGTTTCTCTCAATACTTTCTCATCAGGACAAGCTACAGTAATGTGTTCTTTTCTATGAAGTTTAGAACTAGCATGCTCCTCAAAGTTAGAGTAAGAAGACTTACCTTGGACTGTGCTGGTCGGATTGGACAACATGGACGTTCCTGAATTGGCCTCTTTAGGCAACATGTATTGCTTTGGGCATTGAACTTCTTTCTGGTCCATTGGAAAGTATGTACCTGGTGAATTGTCTCCATGGGTTCTAGGCTCCTTATGACCTGTACTAGTACTATTGGACAAATACAAGTGATTCATACCAGTGGAAAATGATTTATAAGCCAATGTATCAAGTATATGACTTACCATTGCCTTTTCTTGGATTATCGGTTTCTCTGGTTTTTGGTTGTGCCTGCTCAACATGTCTTGACTGACATTTTCATTCTTCTCCATGGCCTCTGGGAATTCACCTTTCTGGTCTAAGCAATGAAAAATGGTGTGGCCTTTGTTTGGCCGCATGCTGCCTTGTGAAGGCAAGCGTCTTTGACCTTCTTGTGCCACCACTCTTCTTGCATCTTTGGAAACATGAGTTGGGTACCTCCTTGGGTATAGTTCCTGGATTTCAGAGCTTTTAAAATCTGGTGGAAACTCATGCCTCATGACTTCCTTAAGAACTCTCCACGTTTTGATAGTTGGTTCATTGTAAAACCTTCTATCATCCTCTTCATGTACCCACCATTTAAAGGCATCTTCTCTAAGTTGATCAATGGCATAAGACAGCCTCTCCTTTTTCTTGATGTTGTTGTAGTATAACCATTCATCAAAGTTCATTTCCTATCTTAGATAGCCTCTTTTTTCCTGAGAATACAAAGAGTTCAATTTTATCAGCAAAAGAGTTATAATCAAACCGAGAATTAACAATAAGATGGTTGTGGGTTTTAGAAATTGGGTGTGGGTTGATCCTTGAAGGATCAGGTGGCTTGGGATCGAAATAGACAGCCTCTGGTGCATCTCCAAATCTTCTTTCTCCTTGCTGGGGTCGTTGGCCTTGTGTCTTAGTTCTTTTCTCAAACTGAGAAATCTGGCCTTTGAGTACTTGCACGGCTGGCAATTCCTGGTTCAGTGCAGCCAGCTGAGTGTGGCCGTGTGTTCCTCCCACCATTGCTTCCTGAAAATAATCTCAAAGAGCAAGTGAAGGTATGGGAAGTTCTGGTCGAAATAAAAACAAAACAAATGCAACAATGAAACTTTACATTAAACCGAGAAAATGAAACAAATGGACAGAAATGATATAAACTAAGATGCAATTTTTTTTCTTTGGTTTTGTGGATGCAAACTCGAATGAAGACAATATGGTATGCTAATGAACACAATGAAAAAGAATTATTGGATGCAAAACTAACACTGATAATATTTTTTTGATTTTCTTTAAGATGCAAATGTAAATAACCGAAAATGGAACAACTAGATATACTTGTACCAAAATGATATAAACTAAGTTAAATGATATAAACTAAGTTAAATAATATTTTATTTTTCTTTTCTGGATGCAATAAATAAAATGATGCAACTATATGATATGAACGAAATTTAAATGATTCAAATTGCTATCTTTTTTTTAGTGAAAAATTTAAGCAAGAACAAATATATGCAGATTTTTTTTTTAACTTTTCTAAAATGGAAACAAATATCTAAATGAATTCAAACACGTTTTTTTCTGTCTAAGATGAATCAAACTAAACAATAAGTAGTCTCCTACCTCACTCTTTTTCTGGTTTTTAATTTATAATGAACAAAGAACACAAATATGCAAAAAACAGTTTTTATGACTTTTTCGGTTTATGAATGGAAAAAAAACTGCAAGCAAGTATGAGATGCAAGGATAGATGTCACCTGAGTCAGGATATTAAGCTCTGATACCAAAATTTTACATCCCAGAATGGGGGTCGTACAAATGATCTACTGAGGTTCTAATCAGTTCAACCTAGTTGTGGTCAAAAGATCGATATTGCTGAAATCCTTGTTGTAAACCTGAAAACAAATGCAAGAAATGAAATGAGATGTTTATAAATGATACAATAAGACTAATAAACATAAAGGATAGGATGGAATTAGGTTACTGGTCGTGTGACACTCTCAGCCTAATCAGTAGATGATCGATATGGATTGATATGGTGCTTTGCTTGCTAGATGTGTATCACTCTCAAGCTTGGTAAACAAACGGAATGAAGTGAGGATGGATTTAGGACGCCACAAGACTCTATGGAAGGGAGGCTTGATAAGTCGTGGTGATTTGGAGCTGATTCTCACAAACTAAAGACGTAAGACGATAGTTTTAAGAAAACTAAAAAACTGGAAAATTCTTATTACTTCAAAGATGGTGTGTTCACAATGGATGAAACGAAATGAGCTTTATAGGCTCCACTAAGACAAACCCTAACAGTCTAAAATTGATAAAATGAGACAAAATAACTCGTGCCTAAAGTCTTGCGAGCAAAGGAATTGATGGGTCCACGAAAACTAGTCGTTGGAAACTTTATGATGAGTATCTTGGCAAAGTTAATGTAGATGGTCTTCTCCTTGTATCTAGACGGTTTTAGGGGGTATGTAAGCTTCCTTGGAATCCTATTTTTGCTCTGGAATGTGCTGAAGTCGTGCTTCATTTGAAAAGAAAGGAGCTGTTGGAGATTTATTCCAAGAATCTCCAAATAAAGCATGTTGGAGTTATTGCAGATCCTCTTGATCCAATGCTGGCTGGTACATGGTAGGGACTTTTAGAACTATTCTGGATCATTGATTATTCTTCTAGGGATCTTGGTATGATCAGATCATCTTCTGGTCGGATTTGGTTGGCTGGCAAGTGATTGAACCGAAAGATTGTCCAATCTTTCTTTAAACTGCTCGGTTTGGCCGGTTTTGGAAAAATGAGCATAACTCCTAATTCCCTTGACCAAATATCATGATATTGGGATTTCTGGAAATCTGAGAGATCCATATTGAAGTCCATGATTTATTCTGGATAAGGCCGCTTCTTTGTTGGACTTAACTTCACTTCTAAAGTCTGAGACTCGCAACTGGATGGGCTTGGAAACCTCCATATTGTAAAATATATAACTTCTGGGTCCGTGAATATTTTATTGAAATTCAAAGCCTAAGTGCTTCCTTGATGAGTAAGGCTTCCTTTAAAATTGGTTTCGCTCTAAAATTAATTCTGGTTGTTGAGATATCCTCCTTAGACTGGACCTTTGTCGCTGGAACCTCTACACTGGTTGGTATGGACAGTTTGGTGGGACTTTGGCCGAGCTGCTGATTTGTTGTCCGCAACAGTGACACTCGACCAGGAGCTGATTTGGAGCTGGATGAGAGTGATACTCTGCCAGGATCTGGAAAGAAGACTGCTCGGTCCAAATCTGAACTTTTTGATGCATCTTTCTCAGCCCAAAATAAGGCAGTCTCGACCCAAGAAACTAATGGACCAAGAATGCCTTTATCATTCCAAACCCATGAACACAAAGACCCATTCTCATTCTCTTTGCCAAAGGCCCAGTCACAAGATCAAAAACAAGAAGATTGGGGGATGCAATTGCTCGTCTGGTTAATTCTGAATCAGACACGACTTAAGACAAGAATCAAGTCAAGGATTCGACTAAGCTCTTCAACCTTTCAGTCTTTAGTCTTGCCTAGAAACCCCAAGAGTCTTCCTAGTTTTCTACAGAAACCTTGAGTGTTTCATCTTCCTTTTCTTTTACATAAACTTGAGTTCTGTTTGAGTTTGATTCATTCAATTTTTCAATAAAACTTCTCTTTGGTCATGTGAATCCTTTGTTCATTTTCTGAACATTGTTGGCCTAGGAGTTGAATATCTGCAAGGCTTTCGCCATAGATCATTGTTTATGGAGGTAGACTTCACGATCTCTAGAACTTCTGCACAAGTGTTTGATCTTTCCACTGATCCTAAACTTAAGAATCATTTCCATTTCGACTTCAATCCATCAAGTCCATCATCCATTGGCCAGTTACAACAAGAGTCCATCCATCCGATTAAAAACCATCGATAAAACCCAAACCAAAATATCCTCAGATCATACAAAAAGGATCAAACTTTCTAAGGGCATCATTACATATTCCACATGTAAAAGAGATTTGTCTTTCATTATAACTAGAAATCTCATGGAGAGTTGTTTCATAAGCTCTAAGAGAAACATTGAGAGCTTTACATTTGAGAAGTTTCTAAAGCAATAAGAAAAGTTGTTCTTATAATTGTTTGTGTTTCAAGAGATTTGAATTGGTATAGAGCCTTAGGTTGGAGATTTGATCTAAGCTTACGTTGAAGCTTAGATCCTTGTGGCAGTGAAGAAGATCACATAAGTAGGATAGCATATGTGAATAGGGCTCCATGCAAAAAGGACTTTGGATCCGCATCCATCTAATGTCCGATGTTCTCATCGACAAACTATACGGTTTGTTCAATGAGGATGAAGGTTGTGCTGCGTGTTCATGAAGTGTGGAACACAATCAAAACTGGTTCGGATGATCAAAGAAAAACGATGCTGCGACTTCTCTTTATTTCATTTCGTTCCTAAAACTTTGATTCTCCAGGTGGGAGAACAAACCAAATCAAAAGAGATAATGCCATCAATTCACGACACCTTGGAGCTGATCGTGTAAGTGGCAGTGGGTAATGGACGACATGCCTCCTTTTGGTTTGATAACTGGTCCTCTTTGGGTCAGATGTATAATATAACTGGACCTCACAATTACATTGACATGGGTATTCAGGCGTAGTATACAGTGGCAATGGCTGCTCATGCCAGAGGAGACAAAATGTTGAAGTCATGAAATCCATGCCTCAACCAAAGCTTCATCAAAGCGCACACCAACTACCTAAGCGATACTAGTGACAAAGGTTCATGCCAAGGAGCATATCTTACCAACCACATGGAACTTTGCAATGAAGCCTATTATATATATATATATAACTCGTCAGGGAATCACTGAGACTTGGAATTACGAGAAAAGGTTCACAGAGAAAGAAATTATAAATTTTACAAACTAGAGGTTCTCTAACCCGTCCAGCTGCGAGTATAAGAGTTTATGATTGAACTCAAGCCCAAGGAAGGTGTGTCCCGAGCCAAAGGAAATAATAAGATTCAATATGGATCTATTAGCTTTCCAAATAGCTCAAGAATTGGAAAAATGGCTACAAAAATCAGATGTTATGATCCAAATCCCAAAACCGACCAAACCAGTTCTACACTTGCCTTAGCTGGAGATACCCGGTCCAATCAGGTTCAAAGCAAGAATTGGCGACCAGGAGATCAATATAAAGATTCAGAAGACTCATGAAATGATCTAGAAGCACCAGACCGTTCTTTCCATGCACCAGCAACCATTAGGATCAGGAAGATCTTCATTTACAACAACTTTTCTTATCCGGATGTGTTCACACTTGAAGCCTTAAATCATCAACTACCCAGCCATAAAAACTGCAACGTTTTGGAGTCATTTCCAGGTTATCTAGGAGCCCAAAGATACACCAGAAACCACCATATCAGGCGGATCTCAATCCAACCAGATGTTAATCCCGGTTTACTCAAATTGGTGTTTACTCAAATTGGCCAAACCGACATGTTTTAAGGAATGTCTTCAAATCAAAAGGGACAAGGACCAACGGCTATATTATTCTTTGCTGCGACCAAGGATTATTTTAGGAAGGCCTAAAGATCATGGTCACGTCCAGAAGCTATCAAGATACAAGCCTCCACAAGTTTCCTTTCATGGTGCACAAAATCAAGCTAATGGCCTTATTCTTAGAGCCAACAAAGCCTTTGCTTCCAAGACTTTTATTTTGAGTCTATTTGTTTCCTTTTTTTCATTTTTAGACTGTTAGAAGAGTCCTAGGTCGTGAGCTCATTTCGTTTTTCATTTTTAGACTGTTAGAAGAGTCCTAGGTCGTGAGCTCATTTCGTTTTTCATTGTAAATCACCCTTGAATTTTATGATGAATATGCAGTTTTTTAGTTTCTCAAAACTATTGTTCTAAGTCTTTACAGTGTTGTGAGAAGCAGCTCTTGAACATCCAGACTTATCAAAGCTTCCGTTCACAGAACTTTGTGGCGTCCATCATCCCATTTACATCCACCAATCGATCTTGAGAGTTGTACACATCCAGCAAAACCGGTTCCATCTTCATTCATCTTACATCCATCGATCCTTGGTGAGAGTGATACATATCCAGCAACAAAGATCCCATCTCCATCAGTCTATCCCTTTTTCTATTTGTTTTTGTTCATATTATCATTCTGTTTCATATTTGTTTCTGTTTGCATCACAAACACTTAAACCAAACATAGATCACATTCTTTTGGGTCAGGCCGTGATCAACTCAAACAAAGTTTCCATAACTCGCTCCATATAATCTGGCCGATGCATAGCATCTGACCTTACTCCATATGATCAAGATAGGAACGAGGGTACTCATGTTTACCCTCGTTCCTAAGGATTTTTGAAAAGCTTTCTAGAAATGGAATGTAAACCTTGGATCCCTATCTGATACAATGTTAGCCAGCACACCATGTAATTGGACAATCTCATCTATGTGCTTGCATACAATTTGATCCACACCATCCTTTTTCTTGATGGCCAGAAAGTGTGCTGATTTAGTCAGGCGATCCACCACAACCCAATCTGAATCTTTCTTATTCCTGGTCGTTAGGAATCCAGTCACAAAGTCCATTCTAATATGGTTCCACTTCAATTCTGGAATAGGCAAATTCTGTAACAATCCACTCGGAACCTGATGCTCGGCCTTGATGAGTTGACAAGTGGGACACTTAGCCACCCATTCTGCCACATTAACCTTCAGACGAATCCAATAATTGTACTGCTTGAGGTTCTGGTACATCTTGGACGCGCCAGGATGAACCGAGAATTTAGATTTATGAGTTTCTCTTATAATCTCCTCTTTCAGCACTCGATCATTAGGAACGCTAATCCTTCCATGGACTAGGATGGTACCATATTTCGCGGTTTGGTACTCAAGTCCTATTATTCAGAGCAACATTCTTCAGGTTCTCATCCTGACCTTAAGCTAACCGAATCCGGGTAAGTAGGTTGGCTTGATTCACCGCCTCTAATCCAAAAGGTTCGCTCGTCCTGGTAAATGCATTCAACTACAAAGTACATACCATTCCTTCCAGATCGTCCGCCTTCTGTTCGACCGATACATCAGACCTCCTCCGGTTCAAGGCATCAGCCACCAGGTTTGCCTTCCCCGGATGGTACACTATGTCTAGATCATAATCAGCCACAAATCCATCCACATTCGTTGCCTCATATTCAACTCAGGCCGAGAAAATATATACTTCACACTCTTGTGGTCTGTAAGTATATGTAATTTGGCACCATACAAGTATGATCACCAAATATTTAAGGCAAACACTACCGCGTCCATCTCCAAATCATGGGTGGGGTAGTTTCCTTCATGCTTCTTTATCTGCGTTGACATGTAAGCAATAACCTTCCTGTGTTGAGTTAACACGCAACCTAATCCGGTTATGGATGCATTCGTGCAGACCACATAAGGTTGGTCAGCTTCCAGAAGAACTAGGATTAGTGCACTAGTCAGCATATCTTTAAATGCTGAGAAACACTTGTCGCACTCCTCGGCCCATGCGAACTTCACGTTCTTCCCAGTCAACCGTGTCAAAGGCTGATCCAAGCTTGCAAATCCTTTCACAAACTTTCTACAATAACCCGCTAGCCCGAGGAAGCTCCATGCTTCCGTTGCATTGCGCGGTCGAGGCCAATCTCGTATCGCCTTAATATTTTCTTGATCAACCAAGACACCCTGGTCGGACACGATATCGCCGAGAAACCCTATGCTCTTTTGCCAAAAACTGCACTTGCTGAATTTAGCATTAAGCTTGTGTTCCCGTAATCGTTCCAACACGGGTCGCAAATGTTTTTCATGAGATTCTCTATCCTTGGAGTACACAAGTATATCATCTATAAAGATGATTACAAACTCTTCCAGGAAATCTCTGAAAACGTTGTTCATCATTTTCATGAATGCAGCAGGTGCATTTGTCAGACCGAATGACATCACCACAAAATCTTAGTGGCCATAGCTGGTCGTAAATGCTGTTTTCTTCATGTCATTAGTCTCATCGGGATTTAATGGTACCCCGAAGCCAGATCGAGCTTGGAAAACCACTTTGCTCCACTGAGCTGATCCAGTAACTCATCTATCGGAGGTAACAGGTATTTGTTCTTCACAATCAGCCTGTTCAATCCTCGATAGTCGATACATAGCCGAAAACTACCATACTTCTTTTTCACAAAGAGGACTGGTTCTCCGCACGATGAACTACTTGGACGTATAAAACCTTTATCAAGAAATTTTTCTAATTGCTTCTTTATCCCAGCCATCTCGGCAAGAGCTATGAGGTACGAACGTTTGGACAAAAGAGCCATCCCTGGTTGTAGTTCTATCGTGAAGGGGTCCGACCTATCAAGGGGGACACCCTGTAGCATCCGGAACACATCTTCGAACTCAGACACCAGCGGAATTCCAGCCAGGTTACCACCATCACCGGAATTCATAGGGGTGATTGTGGCCAAGTAAGCCTCACCACAACCCCGATCTAGCATCCTTTCCGCTCGGACTGCTGTTACAACTAATTTCCTTGGATCCAATAATTTTCCTTGGAATTCGATCGAGTTCTCCCCACTCCCGAAACGCACACACCATGGGTGGCAATTGAGAGTTGCCCAATACTTTCCCGATCAATCCACGCCTAGAATCACCTCGTGATTCTTCACGCAAACAACAATCAGATCCACATGCATATTCTTGTCACAGATCATCACCGGGATTTTTTCTAACTGCCCTAGTGAATGCATCACGTCCCCACCGGCCGCATTCACTATGACCAAAATATCCCTGGTCCTCATCTGGAACGGAACCCTTCCGACCAGCTCTGGACTCACAAAACTATGTGTAGCCCTTGTGTCGAAGAGCACGTGTGTTTCCACACCACCAATCATTAGGATCCCCAAAGGAGACCCATATCTAAGTAACTTACCATTCTAGGTTTCATACCACACATTGATATTGAATTTAAAAGGATAATTTCAGTATCTTACTGGTGATCGATTCGTTCGGTTCCGCGCACCATCATCCCTGGACAGCTCGTACACCTGGGGAGCTGTAGTCGGCCTGTTGTGGGTGGGTTTACCAACGTCCACATGACTCTTTCCTTGATTCTCTGGCTGCTTAGGACAGTCCCTCTGAAAGTGTCTTTTATTTCTGCAACGAAAACAAGGTCAACCTTGGATTGGTCCTTGTCGGTTGCAGTCCCTGGTCACATGCTCCATGCTCCCATATCGACCGCAAGCCCCATGGATTTCCAGCACTTACCAACATGATGTTTACCACACTTAGGGAATCCAGATCTCCCACTTGGGGTTTTACTCTCTTTGATCTGATTCCATTTCCTCTTCCGGTCGTTAGTCTTGCCAAACGGAGCAGACTGAAATCGAGAGTTAAATTTGGCTTCTTCTGCCAAATTCGTCTCCACCATTGCCATCCTTTCAACCAATTCAGATACATTGTGAAAGGCACTGATCGAGCAGTCGGTTTGCTGTTCGGGCCTTAACCCACGAATGAACCAACGGACTGCCTCATCCTCTATTTCCCTTCCCACAAACCGTCTGAGCCGGTTGAACTTCCCTTCGTACCCCATACCGTCCTGCAGCCTTGAACCAAATCCAGGAATCCGAATTCCAATTGGTCCCAAGCCTCTTCAGGGTGGTATTTGCAGTTGAATTCTATTTCAAATTCTACAAAACTCTAGAGGTTCCCTTTAGTGCGCGTATCCAAAGCTAACTACCAATTATGTGTGTCCCCTTCCAGGAAGTGAAATTCTATGTCCCGTTTGTAATCATCGGTACTACGAGTATAAGTGAAGTTCTGGACGAACTGGCTTCTCCACTCGCCTGCGATAGGGTTGGTACTACCCGAGAAATGTTTGGTCCATAGATGGGTTATGTGTTCCAACAGACTCAGGTAATCCATCTCTCTCGTGGCCCTCGCATGTGGGTCGATATCGACCACATCGGCTGGTTCTCCAGCCTGACCATTGGCCAAGGGTGCAGCCGTAGCTACAGGTGTTGCTTGGCCCACCGATGAGTTCACTAGAGGCATGAGCATCTGTGTCATTGCATTTACCTGGTTACCCATATCCTTCATGGCCTCCAATATGTCCTTCATGTATGGATCTGCACCCCAGTTAGCTGTTCCAACGGCTTCACCATCGTGCTGGTTGGCAAATGGCTTGACATTAGAGGATTCTGCTTCCTCATCTCGCCGCTGCCGTTTCCTAACCACATTCTCAATCCTTGTTCCAGGAAGGCTGGTTGGTTCCTCCGTTAATCCCGCACCAGTGTTGCCCACAAACGGATCGTTGGCAAATTAGCCGGCTCAACCCCATCTGTAGCCACTTGACTGTCCTGCACAATCGTGCTCTTACACTTACGGTTCTTTCCCGATTTGCTTTTCCACCCTTGGGATTTCAGTTCAAGTTAGTGCTCAAACAAAACATATAATAAACACTCAATCCTAGGCTAAGAAATCGAGGCAACCCTACCGAGAGACCCTTCAGTGTGGTGGAATCCCGGTCATGGCCAAGGAAATAAAAAAAATAGTCGACTTTGCAGTGGTCGATCATCCGACCATTTACAATGTGATCATGGGAACGCCCTGAATACACTCCATGAAGGCAGTCTCATCGACCTATCACCTCGGTATCAAGTTCCCAACTCCAAACGGAACCACAGTAATCTGGGAATGCCAAAAACAGTCGAGACTATGCTTCCTGGCAAAACACAAGTTGAGGCAAATCACAACCACATCCATGGCTAAACCCAAGCGTAAGAAGATAACGCATCTCCCGACTAAAAATGCTTCTGAAAAAGAGTATCCAGAACCATCTACTTAAGCAGCTGCTACACAAGATGAAAGTAGCAGACTTCCGAGCCCAACGCTTCCAGAATCCTGGAAAAAGCCACTGATCCAGTAACAGTAAACGCGACTACGACGATCGACGCAACCAAACCAAACGAGTAAAACAATCATGGCAACAAAATAAACTACTAGATGGATTGATCCCTGAAAGGGGAACGTAGGCAACTCGTTGCATGACGAGTTTAGCTGTCCCCCTCTCCAAAAACCCGAGGGGGGTACGTTTACTGCCACATTTTAAAATATTTGCACTTGTACTCGATATTTTTAAAAGTTTTTTATAATAAAATAACGCAATATGATGTCTAAAGGACTCACAAATATCTTTTATCGCAGTTATACTTAATCTCTCGAATTACTTTACGACCAGATCGGCAATCCACAATATATTTATATATAAAAAATATATTTATTCTATATATATTATTGAATATATATATTAATAATATATTTATTCTATATCTATATATTGAATTCCATATTCAATAATATATTAATGAATATGTAATCGCCAAAAAACGTCTAAGTAAGAACAAAAAATATCGTATAACCCGAAAACAGAAATAGTACAAAAAAGAAATCCAACGACCAAATGGTTAACGAAACTTCCAACGATTTCAAACAAGCTACTCCCAATCTAACAAGATCTTCCACCATAACCCAAATTCTTCGAACATATCCTAACAACGTAAAATCAGTTTACCCAAAGGAAAAACATATTCTCGAAAAAGCGAGACGTCGCAGACATTCGAAAATATATTCAAAAAGATGAAAAAAACTACCAGAACAGTCCTCATGCGACTATTAATTAACAACTGACACAAGTTTTTTTTAAAAAGTACTTGCTCATACATCACGTTCGTCGACTGGCCCCGACAGACAAATCAACCTTTCTCAAAACCAACGCTTATTGGGCCCGATCTGCTCCTCTCATAGAATTGAACTTCAAACATCCGACACAAGGATAAATGCGCTATAGAAATCCAAAATTTTGTTCAGTACTTCTGAAACTTATAGACTATCTTCAGAGAGATACTCGGTTCCCGATCGATGCAAATGACATAAGCCAAGAACTCCATGCATATTTCAATATCAAAACGACAAAACCACCATCGGTCGACACCAAAACCTAACCATCGGTCGAAGGTATGTATGGTTTACCATCGGTCGAAGGTATGTATGGTTTACCATCGGTCGACACCCACCATTCACCATCGTTCGACACTCGTTATGGAGTTTGGTAACCTCGACTTTCTCTCAACCTTTTACTTATGCTTTTGTTTTTATTAACTAACCCTGACCACATATCACTGGGGATAGTGTTATTCAAGTCTGGGGGAGGTTCTCTGATGCTTTTATCTATTTTGAGATTTTATCTACTAAGTTTTTTAAATTTTCTTTATAGAGACAGGAAGGGGATTATGATCAAAACTGATTTATTGACTAACCATACAATAGAACCATTCTTAGACATGTTGATTTCAGAGATTACTAGAGATGGAAAAGTGGATCATCCCGCCATTAGATCACACTTACTAAGAACGTCTGAAGGAACCAAAGCTGATCTCCAACCTAATAATGACTACTTTGCCTTCTTTGAGGCTTGGTATACATTGGATCGGATTCCTTCTTTAAATTTGTAAGGTACTAGCCTGTTATTTCTGATTTCCTTTCTTTTGTTCTCTTAAGGATCTATAATAAGAAAAGATTGAGACAATTTCCTGAGATGCAAAGGGGTAGGTACATCAACGATGACCCCATTATTCTAATTCAAAGTAATTATCACACATTATTGGAAGCAAGGGATATGTACATTACCGTGGACCCCATTATTCGCCTACAACTTTGTATTTAAATGAATAAATAAATAAAATCGAAAATGAGATGGCAAGATGGAGTGTAGCAGCATCATTGTCCATTGAATTTGAGATTCAAAAGATTCTTCGCAAAAAAGGAAAGAGATGGATCAGGAAAGGCTTTATATCTATAAATCCAGGTTTGTAGAAGTTGAGTCCATGTGTCCTTTGATCGATACTCCCAAGATAAAGCCTGCACTTTATTTTTATGCAAAGAAATGAGATCAGTAGAGGGGTGAGTCAGATTACTATTTGTTGAGTTGCTGATAGAATGGATTTGGTTGCTATACAAGGATAAGACACATATATAGGACCTTAATGCTAGACATGAGACCTCTTGCAAGCATAACTGTTAAATCTATTGACTATTAGCATGATGGGATTGATCAATGTTGTATTAGCATGATGGGATCCTAGGATATAACGTTTACTACATCGATTGACACATCAGGACTACCCCAACCCTTGGCATTGGACGATGGTCGCTTCAATTAGAACCAGCACGGAACCCACCCTTCGGCATCAATAAATACTCACTTCCCACCATCGGTCGACGGTTATGCCACCAATAAAATGATGAAGACAGTCAAGAAGATATAGTCTACATTAAGCATCAGTATCGTGAGAGGATGCCAGAAACCAACAACTCAGAGTACAATGATTCTTACTTGAAGAAGAAGCAGTCGAGTACCTATCGAAGCTGGAATGCAGCATCGATCGACGGTGGCTCTTTACCATCGATCAACAACAACCCGACAAGAAGTGATGCCAATTATGGCTATCTCAGACAAGATGAGTTTGGGATCATGAGAGAGAAAGATGGATATGCACGGGCAATGGATGGAAGGATTCTCAATGTGTCCAAGGACGATATGGCAGACATACTGACTATGGCCTACGGATCATGGAATCTCTTCAGAAACCAAACACCAATTGGGGCAGTAAGTTCAGCATTGATCGACAGGAACAGTTGGCCATCGATTGATAGTCACCACGTAGAATTTGGACGGAGGATGATAACATAGAAGTTTTTACAAGAAAGGCTTGATGGAGTTACTTTTCTCCGGACTTGATGAGGGATAGTATCAACCAGAGTTTGGACGATATTTCAGAGCCCACATATGCCAGACTTAACCCACTGTGTAGTAAGGTTTATTTGGATTTTTCATTATTGAGTTATTAATTATGGTTTTTATTTAATTACTTTAGGTTTTCAAAGAAGGAGTAGAACAGTTCAAAACCACCATCGGTCGACGACTTTGATGGTTCACAATCGGCCGACACACAACACTCACCATCGGTCGACATTCCTTACAGAGTTTAGTAACCTTGACTTTCTCTCAACCTTTTACTTATGCTTTAGTTTTTACTAACCAATCTCCACGAGATATCACTAGGGAAAGTGTAATTCAACTTTGGTGGAGGTTCGCTGATGATTTTATCTATTCTGATTTTTTATCTATTAAGTTTTCAATCTATAATAGAAAAGATATCTCTCTCTCTCTTTACGATCTATAATAGAAAAGATTGAAATGATTTCCTGAGATGCAGTAAGGTAGGTACATTATCGATGCTCCCAATATTCTAATTTGGAGGAATGACCACACATTGTTGGAGGCGAGGGGTATGTACATTACCGATGACCCCATTATTCACCTATAACTTTGTTTTCAAAAAAAATAAAATCGAAAATGAGATGGCAAGATGGACAGTAGCATCATCATTGTCCATTGAATTTGATATCCAAAAAGATTTATAGAGAAAAGAGGGAAGAAAGGGATCAGAAAATACTTTATACCTATACATGCAGGTTTGCAGAAGTTGAGTCCATGTATCCTTTGATCGATACTCCCAAGGTAAAGCCCGCACTTTATTTTTATGCAAAGAAATGAGATTAGTAGAGAGGTGAGTCAAATTAGTATTTGTTGAGTTGCTGGTAGAATGGATTTGGTTGCTATACTAGGATAAGACATATAAAGTTTCTCTTTGATTAGTATTATTCCATGTGGTTGCGATATAGTAGGGGTGATAGTTATGCTTATGTATTATGTGAGTCCCAGCTTTTCAAACCTCTTTCACGAGCTACCTTTGTTTTACTTGAGGACCAGGAAAAGGTTAAGTCTAGAGGAGTTGATATATCTTGTTACTTACCAGTTTAAGTCTATCATTTGGACGTTATTTGGAGTTTACTATGTATGTCTAGACTTTATTTTAGAGTCTTTTCAAGTCAAGGTACGTTTGGAGCATTATAGAGATAATGGAGCTTGTTAGAGAATTTAGAGAAGATATCCAGCAGTTGTTCACAATCAGCTAAGTCAGAGTCGAGGTCAAGCCTGACCATTGATCGATGGTGCATACTTGTTGTCGATAGACGATCTACTCGCAGAAGTATTGGCTGACTTCATGCCCAAGTCAAGAAAAATTACAAGAATGCCCCTAAAGAGTTTTGACCTTGTTTATAAAGGCCACGCCATTGTTTAGGCAAAAAGATGCATATTTCATGTTCAACAAAGTAATAATTACAGGTTTTTAGTTTTCTTAGTAGTTTAGGGGGAGAAGATATGAACTTCTTCAAAGCTTTGTATTGGAACCCATTATTTATTCTATGCATTATATTATTCCATTTATCATGCTTTCTATGAGTATGTCTGAGTAATTCTGTTGTTCAATTTAGGGATTATTATGGTATTGATAAATTAGCCCAAAATAAGATTGTTAGGATGAAGAGATATCAATCTTTGGAATTGTGTTTCATGCTTGTTTTCTAGAGTAGCTAACTAGAAACCTGAAGTTAGGACATGGAAAACTATGAGAGTAGGTTATATGCCAAAATTAATTTCATTGAGCTAGGTTGTTAGACACATGCAATAGCTGGTTTAATTAACTTAGTGGACAAACTTCATGTTCGATAACCATCAATCTAAACTCGGCCTTAGCCGTTGATCGACGGTGGACTCCTCTGTTAGCATACGAGAGTTGGAACGGGAGGGGGTCGGATTTGTGATTAAGGCCCTTGCATATTCATAATTCCCTTCATCCTATCTACTATAATTCATTTGCCTGGAACCCTAGATCTATCTTTTCCAGATTTGGATCAGTTTAACTCATTTAGATAATTTGATTTTCGGAATAAACCTTCAATAAACTTCCTATTTATAGCTTGCCTAGCTTAACCTTTAGAATTCAGAAATCTTTTGTGTGCCCTCGCTCTCTGTGGATTCGATCCCTAATTACTACAATTACACCTCTCTTGGCAAGAGTAGTTTGTATGGTTATTTTGATAGATTGCCTTCTTTAAAATAAACTTTAACATGCACGCTGTCAGTCGTCGTGATCAGTTCTTAGAAGTGGGCCAAGTTTGACATGGAAGCGATTCGAGGGAAGAGATGATACATAACGAGATGTATAGTTTTGTAGATTTTACTCGGCAATTGATTTGTTGCTTGGCCTTGGTGTTTTGTTCTGCATAAGACAATGGCACTATTGTACTTTATTTTTAGTTTACTAGGTGTCCAACATTCCGTACACTGAAAACGAGACCAAGCGCAAACGACTAAGGATCATACCGACTATAGTTATGCTCTTGCTTCAGAGCTTGATTTGATTTGGAAAATATGAACCCATGGGATGGGGTCAGGATCGTTGGCAGAGTCAGTTCCAGTTACGGAGGTGGACCAAACGGAGAACGTTGTGGTCGATCTGACTGATCAGATTGATGACACTTCAAGGCCTAAGAAGAAGAAGAAAGGCAAGTCTCCCAAGAGATCGAGAGTCGATTGTTCTACCGAGGCAGAGGGTCGGTTTGATGGTGACCAATCCTCATATGCGGTTGGGAATGATCATGGAGAGATTTCGGAGCCCACAAGCCCAAGAAGAAGGACCAGCCCAACTCTAAAGGGGGAGCTGCAACCCTTCTTAGGAAGCCTCATGTGGTAAAATCTGACTCTATATATTTTCATAATGCCAAGGAGACTCCATTCATCAACGATACGGACTCGCGTGCTGATCTATTCTACCAAATCAAGGGCGGTCCAAGAGAGATGCTGGAGGGTTCAGAGTTTGCTTTCCCAAAAGTTGTGGGAACCGAAATTCGCACTGTCGATTTTAGTGAATCTGCTAAGCCAACGACAAGTAATCAAAATTAGAAAACAGACGAAAGTAAAACAAGTCGAAGTAAAAAACAGAGCAAGGAAGATTTTATTCCGAATCTTAATATGAGCGTTGCAATAGGTGAAAAGACCTAAGGCGGAAGAGCTGTCGGTGTGTTCTAATCCTAACCACCTAATACCTTAAAACCTTCTCGAGTCGCAGCTTAACAACAAAAACAAAAATTGCTTAAATTGTTCTAAGTGTTAAGTTTGATGTGTATTTTTCTTGTCACTGTGCTTCTTGCCTTGGCTCTCCTTATATATGCCTCATAGGTCGGTTTTATTTCCTTTTCTGCCCGTGATTTGAGCCTATCTCTGTATGGAAATTTTCCTTTATCCTCTCGATCTTCATGATAATCTTCGAAACTTCACATTTATCCTCTTTTCCATTTATCTTCTGCAAAATTCAAGTAAACCGTCACTGTAATTTGGGGTCATTCTCTTCTCAAGTCATAAGTAGGATTTTGGCCTCGTTATAGATCTTCTCGGGCCAATTTTTAACTTAAACATTCTTTATGATTTCTTTCGGAAAAATCACCTTTGGTACAATGTTGGTTCCATAGTATGATGAAAACCATTTGTATAGTCGGGATAAAAATGGTGTTAAGTTGATTGTTATCGTGTCATATGACTGATTTGAGATTTTAAGAGGAAACAAGTCTTTGCTATTTTTATCGTAAAATTTCAACGGTAATTCCAATCGAGACGAAACAAGAGACAGTTCGATCAAGATGATTATGGGATTGATAGTTAAAAGAAGAAGGAGGCTTGGTCACCATCTGAAAATGAGGACAAGCCCAAGTCGTCACTTATGGCGATGAGACGCATGGAAGATGGTCTTGTCGCCAGCTGGCGACGAGGTCAACCCAGAGTGTCGCCTGCTGGCAACGAGACGCGGGGAAGATGGTCTCGTCGCTAACTGGATATGAGGTCGACCCGGAGTCTTCCCCTGCTAGAGACGAGGTGTGGAGAGATTTTCTCGTCGCCAGCTGTTGACAAGCAACGAGACCGGGCCTGGTTCGTCACCTGCTTGTGATGAGTATGAGTCCGGGTTGTCGCCTGCTGGCGACGAGTCACGGAGAATATGGTCTCATTTCCAGATGGCGACGAGGACAACCCAGATCCATCATCCGCTTGCGATGAGACGCGGGGAGAGCGGTATGGTTGCCTTATGGCGACATGGTCCAACGATGAGAAGTCGGGACGCGGTGTTTTCTCATTTTATAGTATTTTTGGAAGTTATTTTGTTGTAGTTTGAGTATGTCTTTTGTGAAAGCTCATTTTTTCGAATCCTACGAGGTTTTAGTTCTCACGTTCTTTTTATGTTAAAGAAAGAAAAAGTCTATGCGGTAGTTTCTAGGCATTGATTCTGTCGTGACCGATTTTCACCTCAACAGTTAGCTACCAGTTTGCTAGAACCGTCATGATGTTCTTGCGAGGGGCTAAGCATGTTAGGTTAGTTAGGCGGAATCGATGGCTGGAATTTCAAAAGTAAATCGGTTTTCATCAAAAGATATAGTAAACTTCTTCCTATATAAGTATGTGGAGTGGGTTTTCAAATTCTTTACTTACTCACTTCCACAAAAAACTTTCCTTATGACAGACAATTTCCCTCTCCCTTTTTCTTCCTTTTTATTTCTATCATGTCTTCAAGCAAGAGAGTGTCTGAGGATGCCTTCCCTTCCTCCTTTGATCTTAAGAGCTTACGCATTCAAGATAACAAAATTGTTCTGAAGGTCGAGTTCATTCCACACTCCCCTGAAGAGGCCGCGGATTATTGGTTTGTCACATGTGGTATGCAATCATCTTCCCCTGACCCGTGGTGCCCATCGAGGCCTCGTGCTAGAAGACCTGTCAATGGACCCAATATGAGTGTTCATCCTTTTCTCGGCACCATTCGAATTTTCTGCCACGTGTTACGAGTCGTATCTTTTGTGTTGTCGTTTGTGGTTTCCCATCCCGAAGATCATAATGCAGACCCTGAAACGTTTCCAGCTTTCTATTAGCCATATGTCTCCAGTCGGTCTGCAGCATCTTGTGGGGATCCTGGTTTTAAGTTTCGAGCCAGGGATGGCCCTCAGCGTTGACTATCTTGAGGCTTTCTTGTTTCCGCAAGACACATGAGTGCCTCTCATGTATTGCCTCAAGCCAAGGCTAGATATGGTGATGATCTGGGGCTTACTTCTAACTTTCACGGCTGGGAGAAATATTATTTTTTCGTCCATATAAACAGTGCCTCTGTTGCGGAAGAATTCATTCCCATTTTCACGCGCAAATGGGATCCAAATGGTATCACGGTCGGATAGTTTAATAATCCTTTGTTTTGCCGATTTCGGACGATGTACTTCTTTTCTTTGTTTTGCAGTTTAGAATCCTATTTCCCCACATCTTGTCGATGTGTTTGCCATTAGAGATATTCTACATGTTCTATTGGGGATACTTTTCTCCAAAACGAGTTCATGCGACGGTTGCGTATCATCAATCTTGATGGTCTTGTACAAAGGGAGAGGGAAAGATCTCCCAAGAACAAGCAAGTTGTCGTCAAAGAGGATGACGTCGCTACCGCTGGGGCAGAGTTGCCCGAGGATGACTGGTTTCATTCTTGTTTTCTGAATGAGGCCGGCACAAGTGAGACCATCAAGACCCCACCGCCAGGGTTTTGTACTAAAGGTCCAGAACTTGACGCTGCTTTCCTAGCTTCTCTTTGGGGAAGTTTGCGAAAGCCTTGCGGATGTGCATGGGGGTTAGTTTCATACTTGATTAATTTTTTTGGTAAAGTTATTTTAAAATCTTAAGCAGTTTTTATGAAGGGCCTCCATATGATGAATGACGCGCTTATGGCAAGTTGCTTGGAGGCGCGGATGGATTACTTTAGGGACGATTGGGCCGAAAAGGAGGTTGTTCGCTTGAAGAGCGAGGCTGAGGTGCGCTCTCTTCGTGAGAGGGATTGGGGGTTGAAGAAATCCTCAAATCTCCGTTGTGCACCTAGGGAGGAGAAGAGGGAAGTGGGTGTGATCCTAAACAATCGATCTATTAAGTTTGAGGCCGACTTTGACAAGCTGAAGAAGAGTCAGAAGTCCTTCAGCGACTACCGTGGGTGTTAGGGCTCCGTGGGCACTTTGTGCCGCACGGAAGCCGCTGTCTACACTTATGATACCAAGATGGCAAAGATGTTGAGGCATATGGGAAACTATGCAAGCGCAAAGTCGATGATCCCTCAGATCGAAGAGAGAGTCTGGGAGCATTGGGCTTTGATTCCCGTCTCTTTGGATATGGAGGAGGTCGGCCCTGCCATTATGGGTAAGGATGGCGAGGTAGACAAACCTCCGGCCCTGATCGGTGTCAGTGATTACTCAATTGGGGGGTTGATGTCTGGTAACTTTGTCTTAAACCCGTCAAGTGTGTTTTTATTTGAAGGGAGTGTGTTCCCTTTTTTATGTTATGTTTATTGGTATGTATCTCACTTGCCCCGTAGGGCTTCTAAATATATTTTCATTTCTTAGGCTTTTTTTTATGGAAAAAGCGTCAACGAGAACGAGAGAGTGTGAGTGTGTTCCTCATTTCCTTTGTCCTAATGGATCATGATACTTGTTATTGTGTTAAGATAAAGATTTTTGAGATTTAGGATTATGAACGTCGAAGTATCAACGAAGAGCAAATTTTTGTATCTCGTATTAATGATAATATGCCTTTGGGAGTTAAGAGTAGAGTTAGGGTAAGACTAGGTTTTTTTGTGCCTGGATTATACGGGGTCGATCCTGGCTTGCTTGACCTGTTTACGATTTCAACCTGACTCTAATTTGATATTGAAATCTGCAATGAGTTCTCGGCTTATGTAATTTGCATCGATCGGAAATCGAATATCTCTCCAAAGACAGTTTCTAGGTTTTGGAAGTACTGACCAACTTTTTGGATTTCTATTGCGCACTTATCCTTGTGTCGGATGTTTGAGGAAAAATTCTATGAGAGGATCAGGTTGGGCTAAGTGTTCATTTTGAGAATGGTTGATTTGTCCGTCGGGGCCAGTTAAAGAACGTGATGTAAGAGCAAGTACTTGTCTTTTCTAACTTGAGTTAGTTGTTAATTTATAGTCGCGTGAGGACTGCTCTAGTAGTTTTTTTTCAAGTTTTTGGAAATATATTTTCGAAAGTCTGCGATGTCTCGCTTTTTACGAGAATATGTTTGTCCTTTGGTAAAGTGATTTTACGTTGTTAGGATATGTTGGGAGGATTTTGCGTTCTGGTCTAAAATCTTGTTCGATCTTGCAACTAGGAGTATCTTGTTTGAAAACTTTAGAATTTCGTTAACCGCTAGGTCGTTGGATTTATTTTTCATATGATTTCTGTTTCTTGTTTATACGATATTTGTTTGTTCTTACTTAAGACATTCCGAGTGAATTGTGTATTATCGGTCTGATAGTAAAGTAATTCGCGAAATTAAGTATTACTGTGATAAAATATATTTTTGAGTCCATTAGACGCTATATTGTGTTATATTATTGTCGATATTTTTTTTTAAAAATATCGAGTACACAGGCGAATATTTTAAAATGTGGGAGTATACAGAGTATACGTATTCGTACCCACTCCCCCCCTCTTTGGAGAGGGGGACAGCTGAACCCGTCCTGCGACAAGTTGCCTATCTACACCTTTCTGGGATCAATCTGTCTCGTAGTTCAGTTTGTTTCTGTGAGTGTTTTACTAGTTTGGCGTGGTTGCGTCGATCATCCTAGTCACGTTGACTCTTTCTGGATAAGCAGCCTTTTCCGGGTGGCTGGAAGCGTTGGGCTCAGAAGTCTGTTTGTTTTCTTCTTCCGTAGCCGTTGCTTGAGTAGACGGTTCTGGATCGTCGTTTTCAGAAGAGTTTTCAGTCGGGAGCTGAGTTATCTTCGTACGCTTGGGTTTAGCCATGGATGTGGTCATGATTTTTCTCAATTTGTGTTCTGCCAGGAAGCATAGTCGCGACAGTTTTTAGCATCCCCAAATTGATGGGGTTCCGTTTGCTGTTGGGAACTTGATGCCCATGAGATAGTTTGATGGTACTTGTAATACCCAAACCCGGCTAACTAGGCCGCGGTCGAAGGCTTACATCGCTCAGTCCACTTAATGGCCGAACCTCTCTATTCATTGAACCTAATTACCTTAGCTAAAGAATACCTAGTCATTTCCAAGCTACGATCATTTCAAACAATAGGTAGCGGAATATTCTTGTCTAACCCTTTATCTAATCCAATCAAGTACTCGTCCGATCTAGCTGTCTACGACATGGTCAGTTCACTTAACTACCATTTCAGCTGATAGACCAATCCTTGACACAGTTCAATTCAAACTAATCCAAGGTTCCATTCCCCTAAACCATTCTACCAGCATCCTAGCAAGTAAATAATATATCCAAGTATATGCTAAGTCATACCTTTGCCACATCCACGGAGCTTGTTAGCTCATTGGCCTCCATTAATCCAAACTACTCTTGCTTGTCTATAGAACCATTCAACTCACTGAGTCTCCTATTGGTCCTTAACTTTTTCATGCATTAAACAGCCCCTTTTGGTACTTAGTCATTCAGCCAACCATCCCCACAGACTAAGTAACCATTCAGAACTCTTCAACAATTAATGATATGCATCCAGCTATTTCCAGCTCATGTATCTTTCTTTTGCCTCAACGGATTATCACATCACGTCCATCCTCTGGAATAAAAATGCCCAAAGGATCCTAATTCAATCCACCAACCACCCCACATGACTTGGATTCATTGAGTCTTCACTCCGGCTTGACCGGCCTTGGAACAACATTCCAACAAACCCGAGCAGCCTTGCCTTCCAAACCAATGCAGCTCTGATCAAATTAGAGCCGACCCTTTGATCCATAATCTATGAATCAAGGAGTCCATACTCAACTATAATCATACCATACAAGTCCTTCCTTGAAGAAGCATGCATAGAATCAGTACTTAGGGTCCCCGGCGCATAGCACTAACCATACTCTTCCTCATGGCTCTTAGCCAATCCTTTGGCCTTGTTTACCACCACCAGTGTCATTGGAAAGCTAACTCAAATCTTCTCTTTCTTGACTCCCACAGACTATGCTTAAAGCACTTACAAGACGCTCTTTTTGAGAGAGTAAAAGTCACTCCTTAGAGTAATTTGAGTGATATCAAATTTGGTGCTGTTGTCGGGGATTGAACCCGGGTCACCCGCGTGACATGCATGAAGACTTACCACTATAATACAAGAACACCGGTGGCATTGGTAAAATACATGGTATATCAACTCCCCCAAACTTACCTTTTTGCTTGTCCTCAAGCAAAACATAGAATAGTCCTTGGCAAGACGTTTGGATACAACATGGACTCACAAAATCTCTAACTTATCGTTATCACCTCTACTATGTTGAAACCACATTAAACAAATGATAATCTTAGAGGAACTTTATATACATTATCCTAGTATAGCAACAAAATCCATTCTACCAACAACTTAATGCATGAAAAAAAGACACGAGGAAGATGAGTTTGCATAGACATCGGCTAGCACTTGATCACCGCCGACCAAGCGAGCATATATCGATCATCACTTAAATGTGCCAATCGACACTCAACATCAGCAAATGGGTATACCTTTTCCTTGTTAAATTTCGTACTTTTGATTTATTTTTCCCACAAATCTGAGGCTGAATAACAATGGGAACATTGTTGTTTAATTCTGGGGAAGTTTACTGTTAATTTGTTTTATTTTGAATTTTATATTTATGGTTTTTATTAAAATTTTTATACAGTCAAGAAGGGGATTGTGATCATTTTAAAATTTTACTTATTGTCTAACCACTCTATAGCACCATTGTTAGACTTACTAACTGTAGAGTATACTAGAGATACCGAAGTGGATCACGTGGTAGTCATATCCACACTTCCTGAGAATGTTTGAGAAACCAAAGCTGACCTCCAACCTAATTTGACTTTATTTGCTTGTCTTCGGGCTTGGTATACAGTGGATCGAATTCCTCGTGCAGGTATGGAAGGTAAAAGTCTATGTGTTTCTGGTTCCCCTCTCTCTCCCCTTCAGATTAAAAAAGAATTCAAACAGGATTTGGTGGCTACAACCATTAAAGTTTGATTCGTCTGATTCTAGAAAGAGATAAAGTTCAAAAAGAAGTGAACATGATCTCGTGGCAAAATCATTAGGGCTTGATTCATGGAAGCCAATCCAAAATATATCAGTCAATAAAAAAAATATGATACCCTTCAAAGAAGGGAGACATTGACTGTGAAGAAGTGAGGAGAGAGAATAAAGGGATCAGAGAAGACTGCTTTTGTATTCAGAAACATGGTGGAACAAGAGTCCATGTTTCATCTGATCAATACTCCTAAGGTATAGCTTAAATTTTTTTGTACTTAAGAAATAAGGTTAGCAGAGGGGCGAGTCAGACATTATTAGCTAAGTTGCTGGTAGAATGGATTTGGTTGCTAAGCCAGAATATTGTATATAAAGTATTTCTGAGGGTAGTACTAATTTGATGTGGCTTGCAACATAGTAGGGGTTATAGTAGTAAGTTAAATATTTGTGAGTCCATGCGTTTTCAAACTTTTTTCCGATAGAGATATACTTTGCTTGAGGACAAGGAAAAGCATAAGTCTGGGGTGTCGATATAATAAGGATTCTACCCATTTTTACCCATAGTATATGTCCTTTTTAGGAACTATTATATGTGTATGGACTCTATTTTAGGCTATTTTCAGGTCCAAGTATGTTTTGGAGCAATGTGGATATTTTGGACTATTTTAAGGCTTTGTGATGAAGAAATTCGTAGCTGCTGAAGAATAACAAGTCAGATTTGTTATTTACGAAGAGTGTCGATCGACAACACTGCTGTCATCGATCGACAGTGAAGCACAAGACGGTTTGACTTTTTAGTGACCGACTGAAAGACCAAAAGTTTCACATATTTACATGATTACCCCTAGACAACTTTATACATAGTAATCAGGTGTTTTGCCATTGTTTGGGAAACACACCAACTACACCACCACCTTTATTACTTTTCATAATCTATTCCATACTTAGAAGCTTTTAGTTTAATTTGGAGAGAAGATCCAAGATTCCTTCATAGATTTGTATCGAATCTCCATTTTTCTTACTCCTTGTTCTATTTCATGATTTCTATTCCATTTATTATCATGCTTTGCTTGGTTATGCCAAAGTAGTTCTCTTTGTTAGATTTAGGGTTAATTAGGGTTATGAAGGATTAGTTAAAACTATAGAATTGCTAAGGTGATAGAGATATCCATCAATTGAATTGCTATTAATGTTTGTGTTCTAGAGTAGCTAACAATAACATGGCCAAGAAATCGAGGCAACCCTACCGAGAGACCCTTCAGCGTGGTGGAATCCCGGACATGGCCAAGGAAATCACAAAAATAGTCGACTTTGCAGTGGTCGATCATCCGGCCATTTACAATGTGATCATGGGAACGCCATGAATAAACTCCATGAAGGCAGTCTCATCAAACTATCACCTCGGCATCAAGTTCCCAACTCCAAACGGAACCGCAGAAATCTGGGAATGCCAAAAACAGTCGAGACTATGCTTCCTGGAAAAACACAAGCTGAGGCAAATCACAACCACAGCCATGGTTAAACCCAAGCGTAAGAAGATAACGCATCTCCCGACTAAAAATGCTTCTGAAAATGACGATCCAGAACCATCTAATCAAGCACCTGATACACAAGAAGAAAGTACCAGACTTTCGAGCCCAACGCTTCCAGAATCCTGGAAAAAGCCACCGATCTAGTAACAGTCAACGCGACTAAGACGATCGACGCAACCAAACGAAACAAGTAAAACAATCATGGCAACAAACTGGACTACGAGACGGATTGATCCCTGAAAGGGGAACGTAGGCAACTCGTCGCATGACGAGTTTAGCTGTCCCCCTCTCCAAAAACCCGAGGGGGGGTACGTTTACTGCCACATTTTAAAATACTCGCTCTTGTACTCGATATTTTTTTTTAAAAAATTTATAATAAAATAACGCAATATGATGTCTAAAGGACTCACAAATATCTTTTATCGAAGTTATACTTAATCTCCTGAATTACTTTACGACCAGATCGGCAATCCACAATATATTTATATATAAATAATATATTTATTCTATATCTATATTATTGAATATATATATTTATACATATTAATAATATATTTATTCTATATCTATATATTGAATTCCATATTCAATAATATATTATTGAATATGTAATCGCCAAAAAAGTCTAAGTAAGAACAAAAAAATATCGTATAACCCGAAAACGGAAATAGTAAAAAAAAGAAATCCAACGACCAAATGGTTAACGAAACTTCTAACGCTTTCAAAAAAGCTACTCCCAATCGAACAAGATCTTCCACCATAACCCAAAATTCTTCGAAAATATCCTGACAACGTAAAATCAGATTACCCAAAGGAAAAACATATTCTCGAAAAAACGAGACGTCGCAGACATTCGAAAATATATTCAAAAAGATTAAAAAAAACTACCAGAACAGTCCTCATGCGACTATTAATTAACAACTGACACTAGTTTTTTTAAAAAGTACTTGCTCATACATCACGTTCGTTGACTGGCCCCGACAGACAAATCAACCTTTCTCAAAACCAACGCTTATTGGGCCCGATCTGCTCCTCTCATAGAATTGGACTTCAAACATCCGACACAAGGATAAATGCACTATATAAATCCAAAATTTTGTTCAGTACTTCTGAGACTTATAGACTATCTTCGGAGAGATACTCGGTTCCCGATCGATGCAAATGACATAAGCCAAGAACTTCATGCATATTTCAATATCAAAACGACAAAACCACCATCGGTCGACACCACGACCTAACCATCGGTCGACGGTATGGATGGTTTACCATCGGTCGACACCCACCATTCACCATCGTTCGACACTCCTTACGGAGTTTGGTAACCTCGACTTTATCTCAACCTTTTACTTATGCTTTTGTTTTTATTAACCAACCCCGACGACATATCACTGGGGATAGTGTTATTCAAGTCTGGGGAGGTTCTCTAATGATTTTATCTATTTTGAGATTTTATCTACTAAGTTTTTTAAATTGTCTTTATAGAGACAGGAAGAAGATTATGATCAGAACTGATTTATTGACCAACCATACAATAGTACCATTCTTAGACATGTTGATTGCAGAGATTACTAGAGATGGAAAAGTGGATCATCCCGCCATTAGATCACACTTACTAAGAACGTCTGAAGGAACGAAAGTTGATCTCCAACCTAGTAATGACTACTTTGCCTTCTTTGAGGCTTGGTATACACTGGATCAGATTCCTTCTTTAAATTTGTAAGGTACTAGCCTGTTATTTCTGATTTCCTTTCTCTAGTTTTCTTAAGGATCTATAATAAGAAAAGATTGAGATAAATTCCTCAGATGCAGAGGGGTAGGTACATCAACGATGACCCCATTATTCTAATTCAAAGGAATTATCACACATTGTTGGAAGCGAGGGATAGGTACATTACCGATGACACCATTATTCGCCTACAACTTTGTATTTAAAAAAAATAATAAATAACATCAAAAATGAGATGGCAAGATGGACTGTAGCAGCATCATTGTCCACTGAATTCGAGATTCAAAAGATTCTTAGCAAAAAAGGATAGAGATGGATCAGGAAAGGCTTTATATCTATAAATGTAGGTTTGTAGAAGTTGAGTTCATGTGGATCGATACTCCCAAGATAAAGCCTACACTTTATTCTAAGCAAAGAAATGAGATCAGTAGAGGGGTGAGTCAGATTAGTATTTGTTGAGTTGCTGATAGAATGGATTTGGTTGCTATACTAAGATAAGGCACATATATAGGACCTTAATGCTAGTCATGAGACCTCTTGCAAGCATAACTGTTATGATCAATTGACCATTAGCATGATGGGATTAATCAATTTTGTATTAGCATGATGGGATCCTAGGATATAACGTCTGCTACATCGTTTGACACATCAGGACTACCCCAACCCTTGGCATTGGTCGACTATTGCTTCAATTAGAACCAGCACAGAACCCACCCTTCGGCATCAATAAATATTCACTACCCACCATCGGTCGACGGTTATGCCACCGATCAGAATGATAAAGACAGTCAAGAAGATATAGTCTACATTAAGCATTTGTACCGTGAGAGGATGCCAGAAACCAACAACTCAGAGTACAGTGATTCTTACTGGATGAAGAAGAAGTCGAGTACCTATCGAAGCTGGAATGCAGCATCGATCGATGGTGGCTCTATACCATCGATCGACAACAACCCGACAAGATGTGATTCCAATTATGGCCATCTCAGACCAGATGAGTTTGGGATCATGAGAGAGTCAGATGGACATGGACGGGCAATGGATGGAAGGATTCTCAATGTGTCCAAGGACGATATGGCAGACATACTGACTATGGCCTACATATCATGGAATCTCTTCAGAAGCCAAACACAAGTTGGGGCAGTCAGTTCAGCATCGATCAACGACAACAGTTGGCCATCGATCGATAGTCACCACGTAGAATTTGGGCGGGGGATGATACAGAGAAGTTTTTACAAGAAAGGCTTGATGGAGTTTACTTTTCTCAGACTTAATGAGGGATAGTATCAACCAGAGTTTGGACGATATTTCAGAGCCCACATATGCCAGACTTAACGCACTATGTAGTAAGGTTTATTTTGATTTTTCATTATTGTGTTATTAATTATGGTTTTTATTTAATTACTTTAGGTTTTCAAAGAAGGAGTAGAACAGTTCAAAACCACCATCGGTTGACGGCTTTGATGGTTCACAATCGGTCGACACACACCACTCACCATCGGTCGACATTCCTTACAGAGTTTAGTAACCTCAACTTTCTCTCAATCTTTTAATTATGCTTTAGTTTTTATTAACCAATCTCCACGAGATATCACTAGGGAAAGTGTAATTCAAGTTTGGGGGAGGTTCGCTGTTGATTTTATCTATTCTGATTTTTTATCAATTAAGTTTTCAATCTATAATAGAAAAGATTGAAATGATTTCCTGAGATGCAGAGGGGTAGGTACATTACCGATGCTCCCACTATTCTAATTTGGAGGAATGACCACACATTGTTGGAAGCGAGGGGTATGTACATTACCGATGACCCCATTATTCACCTACAACTTTGTTTCGAAAAAATAAAATCGAAAATGAGATGGCAAGATGGACTGTAGCATCATCATTGTCCATTGAATTTGATATCCAAAAAGATTCCTAGAGAAATGAGGGAAGAAAGGGATCAGGAAATACTTTATAACTATACATGCAGGTTCTCAAAAGTTGAGTCCATGTATTCTTTGATCGATACTCCCAAGGTAAAGCCCGCACTTTATTTTTATGCAAAGAAATGAGATTAGTAGAGAGGTGAGTCAAATTAGTATTTGTTGAGTTGCTGGTAGAATGGATTTGGTTGCTATACTAGGATAAGACATATAAAGTTTCTCTTTGATTAGTATTATTCGATGTGGTTGCGATATAATAGGAGTGATAGTTATGCTTATGTATTATGTGAGTCCCAGCTTTTCAAACCTCTTTCACGGGCTACCTTTGTTTTACTTGAGGACAAGAAAAATGTTAAGTCTAGGGGAGTTGATATACCTTGTTACTTACCAGTTTAAGTCTATCATTTGGACGCTATTTGGAGTCTACTATGTATGTCTAGACTTTATTTTAGAGTCTTTTCAAGTCAAGGTACGTTTTGGAGCATTATAGAGATTGTTGAGAAAAAAGATCAGTTCTTTGTTCTGTTTTCCTTTATGTTTTGCGTTTCACTCACCTCTCACGTCTTGTTCACTCGTGTGTTTATGCGAAATGTAAAAACAGTAAAGACACACAAGATTTATCCAGTTCACGTCTCAATGTGAGATCGCTACGTCTGGCCGAGGTTTTCTCGGAAATCCACTAGAAAGCTTGGTTACACTTAACCCTTAGAGACAGAACAAAAAACTGTAGTCTTGTGTTTGTTCTCCTCAGTTCTCTGTTTCTCTCTTAACCCTAATGTCTCAGCTCTTGTTGGCTTTTATAGAGTAGCACTGGCAGTGCCACGCTCCTCTCTCTCCTCTTCAACCTCATCTTTACCGTACAGAGGAAGAAGACAAAAGCCAACTCTCAGTGACTAAGGTTAATTACTCCATTAGCCTTCTGTGTCCGTTAGGTGTGCACGTGAGCTCCTCGTGCCTTGTTTCCTAACGACCTCCTGAAACCTTCTTCTTGGGTTAGAGAGTTCTTGACACTTAGGCAATAACTCTACAAAACTCCACCTTGCCGTAGTGTCAAACCATCTTGCTTTCTCTTTTCTTTCTTTCTAGAGTTGCTTGATTTCCACCTCGGAACCTGAAACTCTTATCAGCCACTTGATATCCTGAGCTTCTTCAATGCACTCAGGAACTTGTTCACTGGTAATACTTTGGTAAGCATATCTGCCGGGTTGTGAACTGTCGATATCTTCAGTACTCTGGTGGTACGGCCCTGGATAGGCTGTAACTCCCTGGATCTCTTGTAGGTGGGTAAATCCTTTGATAATCCTTTCAAACAGAGAATCAAGGACTCAATCTTCTTCAAGGCTTGTGGATCGATGTGGGACACAAGAGATATGGTACGTCTCCTGATACTCCAAGGCTTCTGATTTGGTTATGACACACCAAAACAGAGAACCCACGCTGGATGTTACTCACCAGCAAGTCTCAACTCGCCAAAGCAAGAGCAGAGATGAAAAGAAACGTTTTTGATTGCTAAACTTGATTGATTCATTATTCAGCTGACTGCATACAATTATATAAAAGAAAACACGAAATCCCTAATCCTAAACCAAATTGGTTTACTCAAATTCTAATCCTAATCCAATTTGAAATTGGTTTACAAAACCTAATCCTAATTGGTTTTGGTTTACCCTGGTTAATCCCAAAACGAAATTGCCTTTGGTTCAAATTAAAAACATTACAATCCCTTAAACAATCAGAGATTAAACCAATGGTTTAATTCCCTTTCCTTCTTCATGATGCCCACGACTTTAACTGAGTACTGGAGTGTCTCCTGATGGTCTTTGGATCCTCCACGTGCTGTTGCTTCATCCATCTTGACCTCTCCATGTCCACACTGTTTCATGATCATCCCATGACTATCAGAGGCCGCATCAAGTCTCTTATCCTTCTCTCTGTCTAATAATTCATAGACCATTCCAATGAGACATTGAAACTGCTCATTCAGCCAAGCTTTGATCAGTAGTTTAGCTAGCCAATACGTTGGATCCTTTGACTTGAGCTTGAGCCTGCTCAGGATCGCACCATACTCTCTCCCTTCAAAAGGATTTGTCCTCAAATCCAAGTCTTGTAGATGGCAGTACCTTGAACAATCAACTCCAAACTCTTGACTGTTTTAACCACGAATTGATTCATGTCTTTGCACACACAAACCTCTTCTCCTTGTTTGAATACAAAGTGCTGCAATCCTTTCACGTGCCTTAGATATATCTCATTGCAAACAGAACTTAGAGCAAGCAGTTTCTCCTCTTTAACAACAACAAGTTTCTGTTTTGCTCTTCTAAGCTGGTTCTGATCAATTATGGATCTGATCAAAAACGTGTTACCTGCTGACTCTCTTCTCTTATCACAGCAGCTACTTAGGATCACACCATCCTCTCTCCCTTCAAAAAGATTTGACCTCAAATCTTGTTCTTCAGGAGTGAAGAAACCTTGCAGATCAAGCTTGTATGAAACTGTTTTCTGAGCCAGATTGTTGTTGTGCCTTCTACTAACACTCAAGCTTCCTCCTGGTTCAAAAACGACTTGCTGCAAGCCCTTAACAACTCTCAGATGCTCCAATAAGCTGGACTGGAAGAATAAAGTAGACAAGGTCAGTAAACTACAAGTTAAAGACTGAAAGCTTTCACCTTGATCAATCATAGCAAGCACCAATTCATGAGTTGTAGATGACTCTCCAGGCACTTTTTCTTCTTGTTTTCTTTGATCAGACACGAGCTCACACAATACTTGTATGTGTACTTCTTTATCAGCTGCAGACGTGGGTAAAGGATTCTCTGGTGGTGAGTATGGCAGTGCAGTTTCCTCCCATTGAAAACCAGGTATGTACCTAAAACTCAAGGTTATTTTGAGCTCATCCCAATTTTCCAGTTGTTCTTCTTCATACCAGCGTGCTTCTTCCTCTTCCCTCCACCATTCCTTAGCCTCACCTCTCAGTAGACTAATAGCAAAGGCTAAGCTTTCCTGTGAAGGTATTTGATTCTGCAGGATAAAGTTGTCTATGCCTACAGCCCATGATATAAAAGCTGTGGGACATCTTCCTCCAACAAAGACCTCAGGTATTATCATGGTGACGTGTGTGGTGTCAACCAAGCTCCTAGGGTTTGTTGATTTTGTTGTTGTGGTAGTTTCTCTTCTCTGTTACTCTTCTCCTCTTCCAAACGAATTTGGTGGTAGATCAGCTACCAAAGAGACAAAAATCGTGTGCAGTTGATGAAACCAGATTAAGATCTGTTACCCTAACCTTCAAGAGGCTCTGATACCACTTGGTACGGCCCTGGATAGGCTGTAACTCCCTGGATCTCTTGTAGGTGGGTAAATCCTTTGATAATCCTTTCAAACAGAGAATCAAGGACTCAATCTTCTTCAAGGCTTGTGGATCGATGTGGGACACAAGAGATATGGTACGTCTCCTGATACTCCAAGGCTTCTGATTTGGTTATGACACACCAAAACAGAGAACCCACGCTGGATGTTACTCACCAGCAAGTCTCAACTCGCCAAAGCAAGAGCAGAGATGAAAAGAAACGTTTTTGATTGCTAAACTTGATTGATTCATTATTCAGCTGACTGCATACAATTATATAAAAGAAAACACGAAATCCCTAATCCTAAACCAAATTGGTTTACTCTAATTCTAATCCTAATCCAATTTGAAATTGGTTTACAAAACCTAATCCTAATTGGTTTTGGTTTACCCTGGTTAATCCCAAAACGAAATTGCCTTTGGTTCAAATTAAAAACATTACAATCCCTTAAACAATCAGAGATTAAACCAATGGTTTAATTCCCTTTCCTTCTTCATGATGCCCACGACTTTAACTGAGTACTGGAGTGTCTCCTGATGGTCTTTGGATCCTCCACGTGTTGTTGCTTCATCCATCTTGACCTCTCCATGTCCACACTGTTTCATGATCATCCCATGACTATCAGAGGCCGCATCAAGTCTCTTATCCTTCTCTCTGTCTAATAATTCATAGACCATTCGAATGAGAAATTGAAACTGCTCATTCAGCCAAGCTTTGATCAGTAGTTTAGCTAGCCAATACATTGGATCCTTTGACTTCAGCTTGAGCCTGCTCAGGATCGCACCATTTGGTTTCTCCATCATTAATGGTCTCTCTGATGTAGTGGAACCTTGTCTGAACATGCTTTGTCCTTTCATGATGGACAGCATTTTTCGCTAAAGCAATAGCGCTTTGAGAATCACAATGAATGTCCACTGCTCCTTGCTTGAAACCCAATTCATTCATCAACTCTTTCAACCAAACAGCCTCCTTTGCAGCCTCTGTTAGAGAGATGTACTCAGCTTCTGTAGTTGACAGTGCCACCACAGGTTGTAAGCTTGACTTCCAGCTGATAACATTTCCTCCAACGGTGAATGTGTATCCTGTGATCGATCTTCTTCTATCAAGGTCAGCTGAGTAATCTGAGTCACAGTAGCCTGTTACCACAAACTCTCCTTTGTTTAAGTACTGCAGTCTTGAGTCGAGTGTTCCTTGAATATATCTGAGTACCCACTTTACTGCTTGCCAGTGATTCATCAAAGGCTTTCCCATGAATCTGCTTATCACACCAACTGGATAAGCGAGGTCAGGTCTTGATCCTATCATGGAGTACATGATACTACCAACAGCATTAGCATAGGGAATTGACTTCATTTGATCAGCTTCTTCTTCCCTTTCTTTGTCGGTAGCAGACTTGAGCTGCATATGAGCTCCAAGTGGTGTCTTCACAGGTTTGCTTTTCTCCATTCTGAATGTCTTTAATACCTTCTGAAGGTATTCCTTTTGTGACAGCTCCAGTATACCCTGATCTCTGTCTCTTTGGATTTCCATTCCTAGAATTCTCTTTGCTGGTCCAAGATCCTTCATCTCGAATTCAGAGTTCAAACTTTCTTTTAACTCCTTCACTTTATTTGTGTCCTTTGATATGATTAACATATCATCGACATATAACAGTAGAAAGGTTCTTTCTTCCTCTTTAGTCTTCTTGAAATAGACACAGCTGTCTCTGAGACTTCTTGAGTAACCTGTTGACCTCATGAAAGCATCAAATCTCTGGTTCCATTGTCTTGGTGATTGTCTCAGACCATAGAAGGATTTCCTCAGTAAACAGACCTTCTCTGGTGCCTTCTCATCTACATACCCTTCAGGCTGGTCCATGTCAATCACTTCATCTAAGCTCCCATGTAAGAATGCTGTCTTGACATCCATCTGCTCCAATTCTAGATTAAAATGAGAAACAGCAGATAGCATTAGACTATATGGTAACATGTTTAACTACAGGTGAAAAGATCCCTTGAAAATCGATTCCCTCCCTTTGAGAGTAGCCTTTGGCAACAAGACTTGATTTGAATCTTGGTCTCTCAACTCCTGGAATTCCAATCTTCCTTTTGAATACCCACTTACAGCCTATTATTTTCTGTTTCTCAGGTCTATCAACAAGATCCCAGGTGTGGTTTTTAATCAGTGATTCCATCTCTTCATCTGTAGATTCTCTCCAAGATTCACAGTCTGTCCAGCATTGCTTCTGTGTAGTTCATTGGTTCAAGGACACCACCATCTTCTGTTAGATTATAGGCAAAACCGAGGTCTCCTAACTCATCATATCTCTTCGGAGGTCTTGTTGTCCTTCTTTCTCTATCTCTTGCTAACTGATAATCAGCAAGACTTGGCGGCATATAGTTCTCTTCAGAATCTGTATCAGACTCAGAGTCATGTTCATTAACCGGAAGTGTTCCATGTTGACTTTCGCTGTCTTGATCAGTAGCTCCACCTTGATCTATTATGATCTTTTCTGTGTTCTCAGTAGAAGTGTTTATCACCGTAACTTCAGCTTCTGATGGTGATGGTTCTACTCTATCTCCTTATGTAGTGCTTTTAAACATGACCTCTTCGTTGAACACAACGTCTTTACTTATTACCACTTTCCTTTCTTCTAACAGCCACACTCTGTACCCCTTAACTCCCGCTGGATATCCTAGAAACACACCTTTCTTTGCTCTAGGATTTAGTTTCCCTTGATCTGAATGTACATATGCTATGCATCCAAAACTTCTCAAACCACTCAGATCAGGTAAGGTTCCTGTCCACACTTTTTCTGGTATTTCAAACCCAATAGCAGAAGCTGGAGTTCTGTTGATCACAAACACTGCTGTTGAAGCTGCCTCTGCCCAAAACATCTTTCCTAGACCAGACTCACTCGGCATGCTTTTAACCTTTTCCATTATAGTTCTATTCATGCGTTCTGCAATTCCGTTTTGTTGTGGAGTATAAGCACATGTTCTGTGTCTCACCACTCCCTCTCGTTTTCAAAACCCATCAAACTCTTGATTGCAAAACTCAAGCCCATTGTCAGTCCTCAACTTCTTTACCCTTTTGTTTGATTGATTATCCACCATAGTCTTCCATTCAACAAAGGTTTTAAATGCTTTATCCTTCGTCTTAAGAAAATAGATCCAAACCTTCCTTGTGAAGTCATCAATGAATGTTATAAAGTACTGACAATTACCCAAAGAGTTTGGTACTGAAGGTGCTCCCCAAAGGTCTGAGTGTATGTACTCTAGCTTCTCCTTAGTGACATGTTTTGAAGACCCAAAACTCACTCTGTGTGACTTACCATACACGCAGTCTTCACAAAATTCAAAATCTTTCATCTTATCCGCTTGAAGACAGCCTTTCTGAATCAATAAATCTGTATTCTTCTTACTCATGTGACACAGCCTGCTGTGCCATAATTTTGATTCATTCTTGGAGCTGACAACAGAGTTTGCACTTCCTGCAACTACCTTTCCTTGGAGAATGTATAGAGTTCCAGTCTTCTTTCCCTTTAGTAGAGTCATACAACCTTTTATAACCTTCAGCGAACCATTTTTAGACTGGAACCAGCAGCCTTGATCTTCTAATGTTCCCATTGAGATCAAGTTCCTTGACATACTCGGAACAAACCTGACGTTAGTTATCATGACTGTAGAGTGATCATCATTCTGAATCCTTATGCTGCCTATCCCTTTGATCTCGGAATATGTTTGGTTTGCCAGCTTCACTCTGCCTGTTTTCGAGTCATCAAAATCAACAAACCAATCCCTTCTTGGCGTCATATGAAAAGAACACCCAATATCCATGATCCCCTCATCTTCATTTCCGTCACTTACTGCATTTGATTCCTCTTCCACGTTCAAACCAGCAGCATCGATAGTTTGTTCCATAACGTTCGAGGTTTCACCTTTCTCTGCACTGTTCCATTTCTTGTTTCTTTCCTTCCAAACAAAACACTGTTTCTTGTAATGGCCCTCTTTACCGCAGATCCAGCAAATCTTCTTCTCCCTTGACTTTGATCTGCTCTGATGTTTACCTCTTTCATAACTCTTACCTCTTCTATCAGCTCTGCCTCTATCCTGAACAAATAAAGCCTCTGAGTTATTCTTACCCAGTTTTCCAGTTGCTCCAAGTTCAAGTATCTTTGACCTAATAGCACCAGTGATCTCATCTAAAGCCAGTGTTGTTTTGCAGTACTTTAACGTCTCCTTTAGCTGATCAAACTGTCTTGGCAGAGACATGAGCAGGACGATTGCTTGATCTTCATCTGGAACTGTAACTTTGACATTCTCTAGATCAGATATTAGCTTGAAGAAATCATTAACATTTTCCTCCATAGTCATGCTTTCAGACATCTTATACCCATATAGTCTTTGTTTTAGATAAATCCTATTGGGTAAAGATTTAGCCATAAACATCTTGTCTAACATTCTGATCATACCTGCTGCAGTTTGTTCCTTTATGACCTTCCTAAGAACATGGTCGCCTAGACTTAGTATGACTGTAGATCTAGCCTTTCCCCTCTTTACCTTGAGAGCTTTATCCTTGAGAGCCCTTTCTTCAGGTTTGAGAGAAGGCTCAGTACCGGGCGTTGTGCCTGTCTCAGCTGTAGAATCTTCAACTTCTGTAACTTCTACTTCCTCAAGACCTTCTAGCAAGCCCAATAGCTCCATATGAGCCAACAACTTCTCTTTCCAGAGAACATAATCACCTTCTCCATCGAACTTTTCCACCTCTGAACGTCCGGAAGCCATGAAACGTCTGAAAGGACAAAGCTTTACAGCAAAGCTTCAACCTTTACAAAGTTCCAACCTTTACAAAGTTCCAACCTTTCCTCAGCCTTAGCCAGTGAACCTGGCTCTGATACCATTTGTTGAGAAAAAAGATCAGTTCTTTGTTCTGTTTTCCTTTATGTTTTGCGTTTCACTCACCTCTCACGTCTTGTTCACTCGTGTGTTTATGCGAAATGTAAAAACAGTAAAGACACACAAGATTTATCCAGTTCACGTCTCAATGTGAGATCGCTACGTCTGGCCGAGGTTTTCTCGGAAATCAACTAGAAAGCTTGGTTACACTTAACCCTTAGAGACAGAACAAAAAACTGTAGTCTTGTGTTTGTTCTCCTCAGTTCTCTGTTTCTCTCTTAACCCTAATGTCTCAGCTCTTGTTGGCTTTTATAGAGTAGCACTGGCAGTGCCACGCTCCTCTCTCTCCTCTTCAACCTCATCTTTACCGTACAGAGGAAGGAGACAAAAGCCAACTCTCAGTGACTAAGGTTAATTACTCCATTAGCCTTCTGTGTCCGTTAGGTGTGCACGTGAGCTCCTCGTGCCTTGTTTCCTAACGACCTCCTGAAACCTTCTTCTTGGGTTAGAGAGTTCTTGACACTTAGGCAATAACTCTACAGAGATAATGGAGCTTGTTAGAGAATTTAGAGAAGATATCCAGTAGTTATTCACAATCAGCTAAGTCAGAGTCGAGGTCAAGTCTGACCATTGATCGACTGTGCATACTTGTTGTCGATAGACGATCTACTGGCAGAAGTATTGGCTTACTTCATGCCCAACTCAAGACAAATTACAAGAATGCCACTAAACGAGTTTTGACCTAGTTTGTAAAGGTCACGCCATTGTTTAGGCAAAAAGACGCATATTTCGTGTTCAACAAAGTATTAATTACAGCTTTTTAGTTTTCTTAGTAGTTTAGGGGGAGAAGATCTGAACTTCTTCAAAGCTTTGTATTGGAATCCATTATTTATTCTATGCATTATATTATTCTATTTATCATTCTTTCTATGAGTATGTCTGAGTAATTCTCTTGTTCAATTTAGGGATTATTATGGTATTGATAAATTAGCCCAAAAATAAGATTTTTCGGATGAAGAGATATCAATCTTTGGAATTGTGTTTAATGCTTGTTTTCTAGAGTAGCTAACTAGAAACCTGAAGTTATGACATGGAAAACACCGAGAGTAGGTTCTATGCTAGAATTAATTTCATTGAGCTAGGTTGTTAGACACATGCAAGAGTTGGTTTAATTAACATAGCGGACAACTTCATGTTCGATAATCATCGATCGAAACTCGACCTTAGCCATCGATCGACGGTCGAGTCCTCTGTTCGCATACGAGAGTTGGTAAACCCTTCCTAGGAAGGACCAGACCAACTCTAAAGGGGGAGCTTCAAGCCTTCCTAGGAAGCCTCATGTGGTAAAATCTGTCTCTATAGATTTTCATAATGCCAAGGAGACTCCATTCATCAATGATATGAACTCGCTTGCTGATCTATTCTACCAAATCAAGGGCGGTCTGAGAGAGATGCTGGAGGGTTCAGAGTTTTCTCATTAGTGAATGGAGGAAAGCAAAGAACACCATAATTTCCTTGAGATCCGAAAAATCTGCTAACCCAACGACAAGTAATCAAAATTAGAAAACAGACGAAAGTAAAACAAGTCGAAGTAAAAAACAGAGCAAGGAAGATTTTATTCCGAATCTTAATATGAGCGTTGCAATAGGTGAAAAGACCTAAGGCGGAAGAGCTGTCGGTGTGTTCTAATCCTAACCACCTAATACCTTAAAACCTTCTCGAGTCGCAGCTTAACAACAAAAACAAAAATTGCTTAAATTGTTCTAAGTGTTAAGTTTGATGTGTATTTTTCTTGTCACTGTGCTTCTTGCCTTGGCTCTCCTTATATATGCCTCATAGGTCGGTTTTATTTCCTTTTCTGCCCGTGATTTGAGCCTATCTCTGTATGGAAATTTTCCTTTATCCTCTCGATCTTCATGATAATCTTCGAAACTTCACATTTATCCTCTTTTCCATTTATCTTCTGCAAAATTCAAGTAAACCGTCACTGTAATTTGGGGTCATTCTCTTCTCAAGTCATAAGTAGGATTTTGGCCTCGTTTTAGATCTTCTTGGGCCAATTTTTAACTTAAACATTCTTTATGATTTCTTTCGGAAAAATCACCTTTGGTACAATGTTGGTTCCATAGTATGATGAAAACCATTTGTATAGTCGGGATAAAAATGGTGTTAAGTTGATTGTTATCGTGTCATATGACTGATTTGAGATTTTAAGAGGAAACAAGTCTTTGCTATTTTTATCGTAAAATTTCAACGGTAATTCCAATCGAGACGAAACAAGAGACAGTTCGATCAAGATGATTATGGGATTGATAGTTAAAAGAAGAAGGAGGCTTGGTCACCATCTGAAAATGAGGACAAGCCCTAGTCGTCACTTATGGCGATGAGACGCATGGAAGATGGTCTTGTCGCCAGCTGGCGACGAGGTCAACCCAGAGTGTCGCCTGCTGGCAACGAGACGCGGGGAAGATGGTCTCGTCGCTAACTGGATATGAGGTCGACCCGGAGTCGTCCCCTGCTAGAGACGAGGTGTGGAGAGATTTTCTCGTCGCCAGCTGGTGACAAGCAACGAGACCGGGCCTGGTTCGTCACCTGCTTGTGATGAGTATGAGTCCGGGTTGTCGCCTGCTGGCGACGAGTCACGGAGAAGATGGTCTCATTTCCAGATGGCGACGAGGACAACCCAGATCCATCATCCGCTTGCGATGAGACGCGGGGAGAGCGGTCTGGTTGCCTTATGGCGACATGGTCCAACGATGAGAAGTCGGGACGCGGTGTTTTCTCATTTTATAGTATTTTTGGAAGTTATTTTGTTGTAGTTTGAGTATGTCTTTTGTGAAAGCTCATTTTTTCGAATCCTACGAGGTTTTAGTTCTCACGTTCTTTTTACGTTAAAGAAAGAAAACGTCTATGCGGTAGTTTCTAGACATTGCATCTGTCGTGACCGATTTTCACCTCAACAGTTAGCTCCCAGTTCGCTAGAACCGTCGTGATGTTCTTGCGTGGTGCTAAGCATGTTAGGTTGAATCGATGGCTGGAAGTTCAAAAGTAAATTGGTTTTCATCGAAAGATATAGTAGACTTCTTCCTCTATAAGTATGTGGAGTGGGTTTTTTAATTCTTTACTTGCTCACTTCCACAAAAAACTTTCCTTATGACAGACAATTTCCCTCTCTCTTTTCCTTCCTTTATCATTTATGTCATGTCTTCAAGCAAGAGAGTGTCTGAGGATACCTTCCCTTTCTCCTTTGATCTTAAGAGCTTACGCATTCAAGATAACAAAATTGTTCTGAAGGTCGAGTTCATTCCACATTCCCTTGAAGAGGCCGCAGATTATTGGTTTGTCACATGTGGTATGCAATCTTCTTCCCTTGACCCGTGGTGCCCATCGAGGCATTGTGCTGTCAATGGACCCAATATAGTGTTCATCCTTTTCTCGACACCATTCGAATTTTCTGCCAGGTGTTACGAGTCGTATCTTTTGCATTGTCGTTTGTGGTTTCCCATCCCGAAGATCATAATGCAGACCCTGAAACGTTTCCAGCTTTCTATAAGCCAGATGTCTCCAGTCGGTCTGCAGCATCTTGTGGGGATTCTGGTTTTAAGTTTTGAGCCAGGGATGGCCCTCAGCGTTGACTATCTTGAGGCTTTCTTGTTTCCGCAAGACACATGAGTGCCTCTCATGTATTGCCTCAAGCTAAGGCTAGATATGGTGATGATCTGGGGCTTACTTCTAACTTTCACGGCTGGCAGAAAATTATTTTATTCATCCGTATAAACAGTGCCTCTGTTGCGGAAGAATTCAATCCCATTTTCACGCGCAAATGGGATCTAAATGGTATCACGGTCTTATACTTTGATAATCATTTTTTTTTGCCAATTTCGGACGATGTACTTGTTTTCTTTGTTTTACAGTTTAGAATCCTATTTCACCACATCTTTTCGATGTGTTTTCCATTAGAGATATTCTACACGTTCTATTGGGGATACTTTTCTCCAAAACGAGTTCATCCGACGGTAGCGTATCATCAATCTTGATGGTCTTATACAGAGGGAGAGGGAAAGATCTCCCAAGAACAAGCAAGTTGTCGTCGAAGAGGATGACATCGCTACCGCTGGGGCAGAGTTGCTCGAGGATGACTGGTTTCATTCTTGTTTTCTGAATGAGGCCGGCGCAAGTGAGACCATCCAGACCCCACCGCCAGGGTTTTGTACTGAAGATCCAGAACTTGACGCTGCTTTCCTGGATTCTCTCTGGGGAAGTTTTCGAAAGCCTTGCGGATGTGCATGGGGGTTAGTTTCATACTTGATTAATTTTTTGGTAAAGTTATTTCCTAATCCTTAATCATTTTTTATGAAGGGCCTCCATATGATGAATGACGCGCTTATGGCAAGTTGCTTGGAGGCGCGGATGGATCACTTTAGGGACGAGAGTGCCGAAAAGGAGGTTGGTCGCTTGAAGGGTGAGGCTGAGGTGCGCTCTCTTCGTGAGAGGGATTGGGAGTTGAAGAAATCCTCAAATCTCTGTTGTGCACCTAGGGAGGGGAAGAGGGAAGTGGTTGTGATCCTAAACAATCTTCTATTAACTTTCAGGCCGACTTTGACAAGCTGAAGAAGATTCAGAAGTCCTTCAGCGACTACCGTGGGTGTTGAGGCTCCGTGGACACTTTGTGCCGCACGAAAGCCGCTGTCTACACCTTTGATGCCAAGATGGCGAAGATGTCAAGGTATATGGGAAATTATGCAAGCGCGAAGGCGATGATCCCTCAGATCGAAGAGAGAGTCTGGGAGCATTGGGCATTGATTCCCGTCTCTTTGGATTTGGAGGAGGTCGGACCTGCCATTATGGGTAAGGATGGCGAGGTAGACAAACCTCCGGCCCCGATCGGTGTTAGTGATTACTCGATTGGGGGGTTGATGTCTGGTAACTTTGTCTTAAACCCGTGAAGTGTGTTTTTATTTGAAGGGAGTGTGTTCCCTTTTTTATGTTATGTTTATTGGTATGTATCTCACTTGCCCCGTAGGGCTTCTAAATATATTTTCATTTCTTAGCCTTT
Source organism: Moricandia arvensis (assembly GCA_905132765.1). NCBI lineage: Eukaryota > Viridiplantae > Streptophyta > Magnoliopsida > Brassicales > Brassicaceae > Moricandia > Moricandia arvensis. The sequence continues at coordinate 181,580 of CAJHQP010000202.1, read as the reverse complement.
ATTTTTACGGAAAAAGCGTCAATGAGAACGAGAGAGTGTGAGTGTGTTCCTAATTTCCTTTGTCCTAGTGGATCATGATACTTTTTATTGTGTTAAGATAAAGAATTTTGAGATTTAGAATGATGAACGTCGAAGTATCAATGAAGAGGCAAATTTTTATATCTCCTATCAATGATAATATGCCTTTGGGAGTTAATAGTAGAGTTAGGGTAAGACCTAGTTTTTTTTTCCTGGATTATACGGGGTCGATCCCGATTTCAACCTGATTCTGATTTGATATTGAAATCTGCGATGAGCTCTCGGCGTATGTAATTTCCATCGATCGGGAATCGTATATCTCTCCGAAGACAGTTTCTAATTTCAGAAATACTGACCAACTTTTCGGATTTCTATTGTGCACTTATCTCTGTGTCGGATGTTTGAGGACAAATTATATGAGAGGAGCAGGTTAGGCTAAGTGTTCATTTTGAGAATGGTTGATTTGTCCGTCGAGGCCGGTTGAAGAACGTGATGTAAGAGCAAGTCCTTGTCTTTTCTAACTTGTGTTAGTTGTTAATTTATAGTCGCGTGAGGACTGCTCTAGTAGTTTTTCAAGTTTTTGGAAATATATTTTTGAAAGTCTGCGATGTTTCGCTTTTTACGAGAATATGTTTGTCCTTTGGTAAAGTGATTTTACATTGTTAGGATATGTTGGGAGGATTTTGCGTTTTGGTCTAAAATCTTGTTCGATCTTGCAACTAGGTGTATCTTGTTTGAAAACGTTAGAATTTCGTTAACCGCTAGGTCGTTGGATTTATTTTTCATATGATTTCTGTTTCTTGTTTATACGATATTTGTTTGTTCTTACTTAGACATTCCGAGCGAATTGTGGATTATCGATCTGATAGTAAAGTAATTCACGAAATTAAGTATTACTATGATAAAAGATATTTGTAAGTCCATTAGACGTTATATTGTGTAATCTTATTATCGGTATTTTTTTTAAGAAATATCGAGTACAAGGGCGAATATTTTAAAATGTGGGAGTATACGAGTATACGTATTCGTACCCACTTTCCTCCCCCCTCTTTGGAGAGGGGGACAGCTGAACCGTCCTGTGACAAGTTGCCAATCTACACCTTTCTGGGATGAAGCCGTCTCGTAGTTCAGTTTGTTTCCGTGAGTGTTTTACTTGTTTGGTGTGGTTGCGTCGATCATCCTACTCGCATTGACTCTTTCTTGATCAGCAGCTTTTTTTGGGTGGCTGGAAGCATTGGACTCAGAAGTCTGTTTGTTTTCTTCTTCCGTAGCCGTTGCTTGAGTAGACGGTTCTGGATTGTCTTTTTAAGAAGGGTTTTCAGTCGGGAGCTGAGTATCTTTGTACGCTTGGGTTTAGCCATGGATGTGGTCATGATTTTTCTCAACTTGTGTTCTGCCAGGAAGCATAGTCGCAACTGTTTTGGCATCCCCAAATTAATGGAGTTCCGTTTGCTGTTGGGAACTTGATGCGCATGAGATAGTTTGATGGTACTTGTAATACCCAAACCCGGCTAACTAGGCCGCGGTCGAAGGCTTACATCGCTCAATCCACTTAATGGCCAAACCTCTCTATTCATTGAACCTAATTACCTTAGCTAAAGAATACCTAGTCATTTCCAAGCTACGATCATTTCCAACAATAGGCAGCGGAATATTCTTGTCTAACCCTTGATCTAATCCAATCAAGTACTTGTCCGGTCTAACTGTCTACGACATGGTCAGTTCACTTAACTACCATTTCAGCTCATAGACCAATCCTTGACATAGTTCAATTCAAACTAATCTAAGGTCCCATTCCCCTAAACCATTCTACCAGCATCCTAGCAAGTAAATAATATATCCAAGTAACTGCTACGTCATACCTTTGCCACATCCACAGAGCTTGTTGGCTCATTGGCCTCCATTAATCCGAACTACTCTTGCTTGTCTATAAAACCATTCAACTCACTGAGTATCCTATTGGTCCTTAACTTTTTCATGCATTAAACAGCCCCTTTTGGTACTTAGTCATTCAGCCAACCATCCCCACAGACTAAGTAACCATTTAAAACTCTTCAACAGTTAATGATATGCATCCAGCCATTTCGAGCTCATGCATCATTCTTTTGCCTCAACGGATTATCACATCACGTCCATCCTCTGGAATAACAATGCCCAAAAGATCCTAATTCAATCAACCAACCACCCCACATGACTTGGATTCATTGAGTCTTCACTCCGGCTTGACCGGCCTTGGAACAACATTCCAACAAACCCGATCAGGCTTGCCTTCCAAACCAATGCAGCTCTGATCAAATTAGAGCCGGCCCTTTGATCCATAATCTATGAATCAACGAGTCCATACTCAACTATAATCATACCATACACGTCCTTCCTTGAAGAAGCATGCATAGAATCAGTACTTAGGGTCCCCGTCGCATAGCACTAACCATCTTCCTCATGGCTCTTAGCCAATCCTTTGGCCTTGTTTACCAGCACCAGTGGCATTGAAAAGCTAACTCAAAACATCTCTTTCTTGACTCCCACAGACTATGCTCAAAGCACTTACCAGACTCTCTTTTTGAGAGAGTAAAAGTCACTCCTTAGAGTAATTTGAGAGATATCAAATTTGGTGCCGTTGTCAGGGATTGAACCCGGGTCACCCGCGTGACATGTTGGAAGACTTACCTGATACATTCTAGATTCGGAAAGGATCACTCAAACGGTTCGAAGGATATGAACTCGCCAAGAAAGGAGAACTGATGGGTTGAATGGTGACACAAAGGGTTGCGGACGGCCCAATGATACTACCAGAGATTCGTCGTTGCTTGATGTGACGCACAAGTCCAACGAACAAAGGTTTGTTTACTCGGAGATAACCTCACCAAGAAACATAAATGTTCTAAACAAAGAAAAAAGAGAATAAACTCAAAATAAGTAGAAAATTGATTGATTTGTTGCTGTAGAATGATTACATATTTATAGTAGCAAGAGCAAATGAAAGGACTTAGAATTTTGTGGAAAAACATGCATAGAAAAAGCAACAAAGACTAAAAATGGTCAAAAGACTCTTTGGTTCTTGATCTGGTCGAAATGACCCTTGATATACTGTCCAGGTTCATCTGAATCTAGCCTGGTCAACAACTGACATTCGCCTACTGTCCAGGTTCGTCCGTACCAAACGGGTGTCCTGCGGTAAGGAGCAGGACGTACTGTGGTTTGTCTGTGAGGGTGATTGATGAACTTTCATGAACGGATGACAACTTTATTCGAACCAAATCTTCAGAGAGCTTTAGTATCCTTGCTTTAGAGAGATTAGAATGATCGATCATCATGACATCATCAAACTGGTCGGAAAGATGATGTTCACGATCATCGGAACATGCGGTATGTACCAAATGGGCCAGAAGTGAAGTGTTGTGTCCTAACTCAGGTTCCACTCGTTGATCTTGAGTTCTGGCTTGACTGTTGGTCTTAGAATGTCGATATGGGTCGGGAAAGACTGGCTGTGGGATGATCAATTCGGTCATTAGGTTGTGGTTCCAGCCTTAGGTCATTTTCGGATATACGCGGGTCGATTCTGTACACGGCTCGGTTCGTTGATCTGGTACGGTTGGATGGGTGAACCTCGGTTGAACTGGTCTGATTGAACTGATCACCATGCTGGGCTTGTTCCACGTCCTGGGGTGCATCATTCCCTTCCTCTTCAAAAGGATTTGTCCACAAATCTGGATCATCTGCACGGAAAAGAGATAAATAAGAAACATTAAAACTTGAAGAAGTATCATACTTACCTTGAAGATCAAGCTGATAAGCATTGTCATGGATTTTCTTAATGATCTGAAAGGGACCATCGACTCTAGGCATGAGTTTAGAATTTCTTTCTTCAGAGAACCGTTCCTTTCTCAAGTGAACCCACACAAGGTCTCCTTTCTTAAATATGACCTTGGTTCGTTTCTTATTTGCCTTTCTCTCGTAGATCTTTGTCTTGGCTTCAATGTTGGCTCAAACCTTCTCATTCAATTTCCGAATGGTCTCAGCCTTCTTTTTCCCATCTGTACTATTTTCCGAATGGTCTCAGCCTTCTTTTTCCCATCAGACATAGGGTTGAAGCCATAAACAATCTCAAACGGAGAAAACTTAGTAGCAGAATGCACAGAGTGATTGTATGCAAACTCGACATGAGGCAAACATTCTTCCCAAAGTCTAAGATTCTTTCTAATCAATGACCTAAGCAATGCAGATAAGGTCCGGTTTACAACCTCAGTTTAACCATCAGTTTGAGGATGACAAGTGGTGGAAAACAAAAGCCTCATTCCTAACTTGGACCACAAAGTCTTCCAAAAAGAGCTAAGGAACTTAACATCTCTGTCAGAAACAATTGTTCTAGGCATTCCGTGCAACCTAACAATATCTCTAAAGAACAACTCAGCAACATGCACGGCATCATCAGTTTTATGACAAGGTATGAAATGAGCCATTTTTGAAAACCTATCAACCACCACAAAGATAGAATCTCGACCAAACTTAGTTCTAGGCAAACGAAGAACAAAATCCATAGATATATCGACCCAAGGATGAGATGGAATGGGTATAGCTGAATACAAACCTTGGTTTTGCACTTTGGATTTGGCTTTATTGAAAACCACACATCGGTTGCAAATCCTCCCTACATCCTTCATCAAGATTGGCCAATAAAAATGCTCATACACTATTTTGTATGTCTTCTTCATTTCGAAACGTCCAAGAAGACCTCCTCCATGTGATTCCCTGACAAACACCTCCCTCAAAGAACATTGGGGCACACACAAGCAGTTATCATAGAATAGGAAATCAGACACTTGATAGTACTTCCCATAAGCGGTCTTGGAATATTTTCTAAAAACCTCTTTGAAATTCGGATCAGTTGCATACAAATCTTTGATAAATTCAAATCCAAGCAACTTTGTTTCTAGAGTTGAGAGAAGAGTGTACCTTCTAGACAAGGCATCAGCCACCACGTTTTCCTTACCTTGTTTTTACTTGATCATATAAGGAAAGGTCTCAATGAACTCGACCCAATGTGCGTGCCTTTTGTTTAGCTTTTGTTGGCCCTTGAGGTGTCTCAAAGATTGGTGATCAGTGTGGATCACGAACTCCTTTGGCCAGAGATAGTGTTTCCAAGTCTTAAGAGCTCGCACCAAAGCGTACAACTCCTGGTCGTAAGTGGGGTAGTTGAGCGTGGCTCCTCCAAGTTTCTCACTGAAATAAGCAATGGGCTTCATGTCCTGCATCAAGACAGCACCAATACCAACACCCGAAGCATCACATTCGATTCCAAAAGTTTTAGAAAAATCAGGAAGCATAAGCAAAGGAGCTTGAGTTAACTTCCCTTTGAGAATTTGAAATGCCTCTTCTTGAGCTTGTTCCCATTTGAACCCAACATTCTTTTTGATCACCTCAGTGAGTGGAGCTGCTTTAGTGCTGAAGTTTGGGACAAACCGTCGGTAGAACCCAGCAAGTCCTTGAAAACTCCTCACTTCGCCCACGGTTGTTGGACTAGGCCAATCTCGGATGGCTTTGATTTTCTCTTCGTCCACTCTTAGTCCATCTGCACCTACAAAAAAACTAGGAAGACCACGTGATCTGTTCCAAAAGAGCATTTAGCATGATTAGCAAACTTTCTTTCCTAAGGATTTCTAGAACAGATTTCAAATGCATCTTATGATCATCAAGGCTCTTGCTATAGATAAGTATGTCATCAAAGTAGACAACAACAAAATGACCAATGAATGATCGCAAGATATGATTCATTAAACGCATGAATGTACTAGGTGCATTAGTGAGACCAAAGGGCATGACAAGCCATTCATAAAATCCTAGTTTTGTTTTGAATGCAGTTTTCCATTCATCACCTTCTTTCATGCGAATTTGGTGATAGCCACTTTTCAAGTCTATCTTAGAGAAAACAGAGGAACCATGCAACTCATCAAGCATGTCATCAAGCCTAGGGATTGGATGCCTATACTTTACCGTGATGTTGTTGATGGCGCGGCAGTCCACACACATCCGCCAAGATCCATCCTTTTTGGGCACAAGGTATTAGAATGAAGAAGAAAATGCTAGTGATGAAGTTCACACTGGCATGTCTCAGGAAAAGGGGTGTAAATTCCTAACCATGAAGAATTTGATCATGAAACCAATTTCCCTACATTCTATACTCATCAAGGTCTCGCGGCGAATTGGAATCAGTCCAAAAAGAGTTATGGTTTGGAAGTTACACCAGTTACAAGTTGCAGGTGTTCTGCTGCCCGCTCAAGCAAGAGTGATTTGATCTAGAGTGGCTTGGAAGGCAAGGAAGCTGAGAGGCTTTCTCAGCTCAACCTGAGCACGCCTAAGAGAGCTTCTAGAAGGAGATTTGATGTTCAAATGTGGATCTACAAGTTCAAATTCAAATTGGAGTTGTTGGGAGTGGTTATTACTATTCCTTTCATTTTTACCTTGTCTTCTTGTCTCCTTGTCCCCTTTCATGCAAGTTTAAACTCTATATATATGTTGTAACTTGATTCTGAATTAAGCAAGAAATAAGAGACAAGCTTATACAAAATTCTTGTATCTCCATCTCTTTACTAAGTGTTCTTCAAGTTCTTCACAATGTAGAGAGGTTGTGATACACGATTTAGGATCTGCCTAATGGCAGATCATTGCTTGCCCATTCTACTCTAAAATCACCTCTAAACTCTTAATTAATCTTCTCTTACTCTAGCTTACTGATTCTATCTCTTTTTAAGTCTTAAGTACACAAACTATAAGTGTTGTGTTACTTCACAAGGATAGATTCATACTAGAGATAGTTTAATTCTAGTTGTTGTATCAATCTCGCAGCCACTTTATCTTGTTAGATTCAGATGGTATGTAGAGTGTTTTGCTGAGAGGATTCAATCACAAGTTGATTGTCTCTTCCTTGTAGTTGTGAGTTCTTGTTGTTGGTAGAAGGGAATTCAGTCACAAGTTGACTGAATACTCTCTTGACATGAGACAAACACTCATGAATTCTAACACAAGGAGGACAGGTACAACACAAGGACTAAGGATTTCCCTGATGTAGCCTTTCTCAAGAAGCTCTCTAATCTGTTTCTGAATTTCCTTTGTTTCCACCGGGTTGGTCCGATAAGCTGGTCGGTTCGGAAGCTGTGCACCCGGAATGAAGTCAATTTGATGTTCAATACCTCTTATTGGTGGTAAACCTTTTGGGTTCTCTTCTGGAAAGACATCAGAGTAATCCTGCAAGACTTCTATCAAATCACTCGAAATTTCCTGTGCAAGGTTAGAAGAAGAAGACATTAGAGATCCTTTGTAAACAAACAAAAGAATGGCTGTTGAGAGTAAAGAGACTTTCTGACCTGACTTTCTTTGAAAAAGAAATTGGAATTCTTACGAGATGTCTCTGGTTCATCCGGTTTGGGTTCCTTATCTCGACCCTTCTTGAGTTGGATCTGATCTTGGTGGACCTCCAAAGGAGTCAAGGGCACCAGTGTGATCTTTTTCCCATTATGATCAAAGGAGTGCCAGTTTGTGTATCCATCATGTACCTCCTTTTTATCGAATTGCCATGGTCGACCCAAAAGAATGTGACAGGCGTCCATGGGAATGAAATTGCAAAGGACCTCGTCCTCATATCATCCTTTGGTAACAAGGACCGTGACTTGTTTCTTCACATGTTGCTCACCAGCCTCGTTGAGCCATTCCAAACGGAAAGGTCGAGAGAGAGGTCTGGTCACAAGTCCAAGTTTCTTAACAAGAGTATCACTAGCAACATTAGTGCAACTGCCACCAACAATAATCAAAGAACAAACTTTATCGGAAATTAAACATCTAGAGTTAAAAAGATTCTCCCTTTGTTCTCGTTCATTGGTTTTGGGTTGCACACTCAAGGATCTCCTAGTGAAAAGCAAAGGACCGTGAGCGGGATAGTCGAGGTGGTCAGGTTCCTCATCAAAGGTCGGGACTGATTCTTCGTCCAGGTAGTCGTCAAAGATCGGACCAAGATATTGTTCATAGACTGGTCCGAGATCATAGTCCGTGGGCTCGTACTCATCAAAGATTGGACCGGCTGAATCGTCCAAGGGTCTCCTAGCAACCAGAAGTGGTCCTTGATGTGGTTAGTCGACTGGTTCTTCATCCTCATCATAGACTAGACCGAGATCTTCTTTATCCTCCTTGTCGTCCTCGGACTCAACTTCTCCATTTTCCAAGAGAATCATCACCTTTTGGTTTGGACAACGGTTAGCATAATGCCCAAGACCATGACATCTAAAGCACTGGATGTCTCTTGTTCGTTTGGGAGGTCCATCTGTCTTTTCTCTATCAACACGAGCAGGGACATAAGTCTTAAAAGTTGTATTTGTTGTGGCTGAAGACTTACCTTTATCTTGGTAGTTTGGCTTGGAAGCAAAGGTCGGTTTTGGGGCATAGGATGGTTTGGACATGCCCTTCCTTTTGATTTGCTGCTCAATCAAGATAGCTTTGTGGAGCATCTGATCCAAACTTTCGTAATCTTGAAGCTCCATTCGGTCTTGGATGTCACGGTTAAGTCCAGCAACGAACCTTGCCATAGTAGCCTCCAAAGTCTCATCCACATCGGCTTTGATCATCAGTGTTTCCATCTCCTGAAAGTAATCCTCAACTGATTTGGTTCCTTGAAGCAAACGTCTAAGCCTTTGGTGAAGGTCACGATGATAGTGCTCCGGAACAAACTCATCAAGGTAGTGAGCTCATCCCAAGAGGTTATAGGTCATCCACCTGTTCTCCTTCTGTGAGTCAACACTTTATCATACCAGTTAATAGCATAGCCAGTAAATTCAGTTGCAGTCAACCTAAACTTTTTAATTTAAGAGAAATTTTGACAATCAAAAACGAGCTCAATTTTTCTTTCCCATTCTAAATATGCATCAGGATCGTTTTTGCCTTCAAAGGTTGGAATCTTAAGTTTCAAACCACCTAAACCATCATCAACTTTTTCATTTCTCCTAGCAAAAGGATTAACATCACCTCGTTCATGGTTTTGGTGTCGTGGACCTCTCATAGGTCGGTTGATGGAACGATCATCAAGGAACTCCTCGTCATCATCATCATCATCGGATCGGCTGGTCCGTCTTGGGTGTTCTCTTCTTGCTCCGGCTCTGGACTGAGTGGTTTGACGAACCTGCACTCGTCAAGACGTTGATGGATCTGCTCTAAACCTGTGTTCAAAAGGTTAGTAAAAGAATCATTTATAGCTCTCATTTGCAAGTTGGACAAGCTGGCTACAGAATTTCCGAGACGGTTTCTTTCATCTTTACTTTCCATGGTTCCTGAAATTGCTAAACACCAAATATTAGCACAGTTAAATATATTCCTCACACGCTCAGGTGTTTAATCTCTCCCACACAAGTGTTTCACTCGGAATTTGGATGGTCACTCAAGAGTTTCTTCTCAAAGTTCTAAGAAAGACAAACCAAGCTTCCCAATGGGTTTCCCAAGCAAACAAACTATGAAATGAGATAGAAAGATAAGAAATTTAGATTTTGGAATCCGCTTTAACCTCATCAAAGTCCGGATTTCTCCTCGGCCAGCAGGCTTTCTCTTCCACCACCAAACCACAATCAAACTTTTCGAAATCTTTTTTTTTCTCTCTTTTTTTTCTTTTTTTTTCTTTTTTTTGATCTTTTTTTATTTATTTTTTTATATAGTGGATGGTAATGAGGGGCCCAGATTCAAGATAGAAAGAAGAAGAAGTGTTTGAAGAAATTTAAATGGAAGATGAGAAGAATGGATAGATGATACCGATTGAGTGGCTCTGATACCACTTGATACGTCCTAGATTCGGAAAGGATCACTCAAAAGGTTCGAAGGATATGAACTCGCCAAGAAAGGAGAACTGATGGGTTGAATGGTGACACAAAGGGTTGCGGACGGCACAATGATACTACCAGAGATTCGTCATTGCTTGATGTGACGCAGAAGTCCAACGAACGAAGGTTTGTCTACTCGAAGATAACCTCACCTGAAACAGAAATGTTCTAAACAAAGAACAAAGAGAATAAACTCAAAATAAGAAGAAAATTGATTGATTTGTTGCTGTAGAATGATTACATATTTATAGTAGCAAAATCATATGAAATGACTTAGAATTTTGTGGAAAAATGCATAGAAAAAGCAACAAAGACTAAAAATGGTCAAATGACTCTTTGGTTCTTGATCTGGTCGAAATGACCCTTGATATACTGTCCAGTTCATCTGAATCTAGCCTGGTCAACAAATGACCCTTCGCCTACTGTCCAAGTTCGTCCGTACCAAACGGGTGTACTGCGGTAAGGAGCAGGACGTATTGTGGTCTGTCCGTGAGGTGATTGATGAACTTTCATGAACGGATGGTAACTTTATTCGACCCAAATCTTCATAGAGCTTTAGTATCCTTGCTTTAGAGAGATTAGAATGATCGATCATCATGAAATCATCAAACTGGTCGGAAAGATGATGTTCACGATCATCGGAACATGCGGTATGTACCAAACGGGCCAGAAGTGAAGTGTTGTGTCCTAACTCAGGTTCCACTCGTTGATCTTGAGTTCTGGCTTGACTGTTGGTCTTAGAATGTCGATATGGGTCGGGAAAGACTGGCTGTGGGATGATCAATTCGGTCATTAGGTTGTGGTTCCAGCCTTAGGTCATTTTCGGATATACGCGGGTCGATTCTGTACACGGCTCGGTTCGTTGATCTGGTACGGTTGGATGGGTGAACCTCGGTTGAACTGGTCTGATTGAACTGATCACCATGCTGGGCTTGTTCCACGTCCTGGGGTGCATCATTACCACTATACTACAAGAACACCGGTGGCATTGGTAAAATACATGGTATATCAACTCCCCCAAACTTACCTTTTTGCTTGTCCCCAAGCAAAACATAGAGTAGTCCTTGGCAAGAGGTTTGAAAACAAGAGGGACTCACAAAATCTCTAACTTATCATTATCACCCCTACTATGTTGTAACCACATTAAACAAATGCTAATCTTAGAGGAACTTTATATACATTATCCTAGTATAGCAACTAAATCCATTCTACCAACAACTTAGTGAATACTAGTCTGACTCAGCCCTCTACTAACATCATTTCTTGCATAAATAAAAGTGCAGAAGTTACCTTGGGAGTATCGATCAAAGAACACATGGACTCTTACTCAAGCAAGTATCTGAACACACAGGTAGTCTTCTCTGATCCCTTTTCCCTCTTTTTCTCTTCTCTGAATCTCTTTATCTGAGTTCCAATGAACAGTGATGCTGATACAATCAGTCTTGTTTATCTTCCTTTTGGTTTTTCTTTTCTTTTCTCTCTTTTTTTGACAAAGTGTAGGGAATAGTGGGGTCATCGGTAATGTACCTACCCCTCGCTTCTAACAATGTGTGATCATTCCTTTGAATTAGAATAGTTGAGTCATCAGTAATGTACCTACCCCTCTGAATCTTAGAAAATCATCTCAATATTTTCTTTTCTTTAAATGGCGAAGAGAGAGAGAGAGAGAGAGAAGGGAATCAGAAGCAAACCGACTTTTACCTTTTAGATTTGCAAGAGGAATACTATCCAATGTATGCCAAACCTCAACGCAAGCAATTAAGTCAGTATTAGGTTGGAGGTTAGCTTTGGTTCCTTCAAACTTTCTAAGAAAGTGTGATATAGTGACAGGATGATCCACTTTGGTATCTCTTGTACCCTCATCAATCAACAAATCTAGAATGGTGATATAGAATGGTTAGATAATAAGGAAAAAATTAAATCTGATCGTAGTTCCTTTCTTGACTCAATAAACACACATAAAATTAAAGCTCAAAAGAAAACACAACATCAGTAAGTACCTCCCCCAGACTTAAACAACATTGTCCCCAGTGTTATACAATCAAAGATTGGTGGGGAAATAAATCATAAGGACAAAATATAACAAGGAAAAACGGTATACCAGCTCGGTGGATGTGACAGTCGATCGACGTAGTTAAGTGGCAATCGATGGATGCTAGTGATGTTTATTCCTCTCGCGAGGCAGATAGAACACGCTTCCGTAAAACGGGCATAACATTCGATATAACCGTCACATGAACCTCAAAATGGTGGCATTTGAAATCTAACTCAATCATATATCTTTTATCAAAATATCATCTTAATCGCACCATGGGAAGTTCTCCATCCATAGATATATTTCTGACGCATCTACGCTGTTCTGCATCTCAAAAAATTTCCACAATCACCAAAGTTCTCCAAAACGTACATAAACCAGAAAATACTCTAAACATACTCCAAACCCCATATAATATACTCTAAATAGGTCATATACTATGGTCTAAAAGTGGTAAAATCCATGGTATATCATTTACCAACACCAAGGTTGATATCAAGCATTTTTTATAGTCACTATATCATAGTGACACGGCCTTGATACATAAAGAAGGTAAGACCATTGATCCAGATCACCCATGGATCATGGATCGATCACAAGACCTTACGGGTCCTATTAATTCAAGTTGCATCCTTCGAAATGACTCGTGCCTCTTGGCTAGGACACACATCATACCAATAATCCAAGTCCAGATTAAGGTTAATAGAGTTAAACATCAATAGATCTTATAGAATGTTGCATCCTCGATCTTACATAATATCATTGGGACAGGCCATGGTTCAAGGAAACGTACCAGCCAGGTCATGAGACCTAAAGGCATATTTTCCATGTTCACGTGATAGGTTAGGTAGGTCGGAAGACAAAGACTTCGCTCAAAGTAGATAGAAATGAAGATAAGGGAGTTGGACGAGTGATATGGCAGTTGGGCGATGTAGACGGGTGGCTCGATCATCAAAACGAAGTGTCATAAAGCTCAGTCTATCTCACTTCAATTTATGTCATCCAATCTAGTTCGACAACTAGCTCACTCAGCTGGGCCATATGGGAGCTAGGTCAACTCAGTTGGATGGAGTGTTCATGTCTTGGGCAGTTGGTCCGGGTCTGAGCCGGTGCCAGGCTGGTTGGTCAGACCAGGTTGGGTATGGGCTGGTGAGGCTCTGGGTTGGAGCCAGTAATCTTTGGTAACCGGTTGGGGCTAGGTTTGACCCATTTAGTGGTAGTTACAGGTGAAGGGGTGTGGCTGGTCAGATGCAACCTTTCGACCATTGGTGCCCAATCGCCTAGAAACATGCACTTATTCACCCAAGGAAAGGGCCGATCCCTTCCTCTATATATAGGGGGCTCTCCTATCATTTTTATCATCATTTTTCCTGAGTAAAAACTCAGAGAAATATCGTGCGAAAGAGAGAGAAAAAGAGAGAGAGATTCCGGCCAAGAAAGGCTGATTGTGATGGTGGTTGTTTCCGACGAGTGTAATCGTTTTGGAAAAGGAATTAATGTCTAAGAATGGGAAGATCTGGTAAGGACCAACAAGTGGAAATCACTGAGCATGTCTCTAAGGCATGTGATGATCAGCTGATCCTTTATATGAGATCGACAGCCATGAAGGTCGATATCGATGGTCTTACCGATCAGGGGTGACATCTGATTCTTATTTGTTCTATTTCGATCTATTATTCTTCTACTATTTCTGGATATATGCGAAAAATGTGAAGTTTGGGATGAAGGGTTGCACCCTTAACTAAGGCCGATCTCACCCAAACTGCAATCCTTGGCCATAGGACGGATTCACGGATGCTTCTTGATGGTTACTTGGTCAGTGGAAATGGTTGGTTCAATGACTAAGAACACACAGGAATCGTTTGGACTTACCCAAAGGGTGCGAGTTCGAAAAGGTGCCAATGGATCAAGGCCTTAGCCGATCCATTAGGGACAATCTGAGACTTGTTAAGCCGGACAAAGACATGGTTCGTCTAACTGTGGTATTGAGCTGCAAGGTCCGATAGTGTGCAAGTCAATCCAAATGGGCTTGGGCCTTACTTGGTTGTAAGGATCCAAACCTTTGGCCAGATCAGGTAAGAGGGTCAGTGGGCCTATTGGTCCGGACTTGAAAGATGATCGGTCGACCCTAGACTCTAACCGTATGGTTGGGTGGGACTAAGGGCGATCCGACAATGGTCTTATTGGAATTGATTGGATTAGGCTTGGACTTGATCTAGGCTAAGCCGATTAGTATATAGTTGCTTGAGTAGAGGCTATTTTATTCAAAAGGGAACCAAACCATGCATTGTTAGGATCAACCATATGATATCGGATTATGATTAATGTGAAGTGGTTTATTGTTTCAGGATCTGAGGTTGATTGTGGTCAAGCCAAGGAGCCGTGAAGATTCTATCAGCAAATGGTTGTGTGGTGTACGAGTAGATCGACGTAGGAACGAACTTATGATAGCCTTTAGAACGACCTGATTATTTTATTGAATCTCATTTCTTTTATTAATACAATGTCGATTTGCCTTATTGGATCTTTATGTTGTTTGGTTGGTTTATTAACCTCATTACTCGAATATGACTTAGTAAATAATGAACTTGAAAGGAATCAAAACGGAAAAATTGTGTTAACTAAGACTGTGGGTCTAGTTGGGCCTCAAAGGCGAGGATCGGGCCTTACAAGTTGGTATCAAAGCCAGGTTGATTCTAGGATAGTTTCGGGTTATGAGGTAGTTTAGAACACCTTGTATCAAGTGTTATGACCATCAGTTATTGTACCCAAAGAAAATAATTGTGATATTTATGGCGATATTTAAGAATAATTGATCAACAACTAGGTGAAAAGATAAGTAACTTGAGGCCTCATTAAAAACATATCTCTGAAAAACTCAATGGAACAAAACCAAAGACAGGGAAAAAGAGCACACACAAAGTTACTTGCCTAATTGTTGACCAGCTTGAACTTGGATGTGCTTGAATTGTGGTCAAGGTATTCATGGAGGACAAACTTCGACCAAGACTTGCTTGAACGGTGGTTAAGGTAACTGCACTAAAGGTATGGAGGATCAGACCTCCTGTTCTTAGTCATAAGTGGCATCATTCAGTGTTGCTCTATCTAACCTCTCACTAAAGTATACAATTCCTAGTCATAAGGCATAATTCAGTGTTTTTCCACCTAACTTCTCACTAAAGTATGCAACAGGCCTTATGTCTTGCATCAAAATAGCGCCAATACCAATAATAGATGCATGACATTCAATTTCAGAAGTTGTAAAAATATCTGGAAGTATTAAGAGAGTTGCATGAGTAAGCTTTTAGGCACTGAAAGGCAGTTTCCTGTGCTCTCCAATTGAAATCCTACGTCCTTCGTGTTTACTTCAGTTAATGGGGCTGCTATAGTGCTGAAATGCTTTACAAATCGCCTATAGAATCCAAAAAGGCCTTGGAAACTTCTCACTTCACCCAGTGTCTTTCGACTTGGCCAGACTCTAATGGCTCTTACCTTCTCCTCGTCCACTTTAACTCCATCTGCACTCACAACAAAGCTAAAAGGACCAAGTTATCTATACAAAAAGTACACTTCTTCAAATTGGCATAAAGTTCTTTCTTTCTAAGCATATCCAGAACATATTTAAGATGATCAAGATGTTTTTTTTAGACATTTGCGGTAAACAAAGATGTCATCAAAGTAAACCATAACAAATACTCCTATGAAAGCTCTAAGAACATGATTCATCAGGCGCATGAAAGTACTAGGGGCATTTGTCAAACCAAATGGCATAACTAACCATTCATATAATCCAGGTTTATTTTTAATGCAGTTTTCCATTCATCACCTTCTTGCAGTTTTAAATGCAGTTTTCCATTAGTTTTAAATGCATTTTCACATGATTTCTATTCCATTTATTATCATGCTTTGCTTGGTTATGCCAGAGTAGTTCTCTTTTTTAGATTTATGGTTAATTAGGGTTATGAAGGATTAGTCAAAACTATAGAATTGCAAAGGTGATAGAGATATCCATAAATTGAATTGCTATTAATGTTTGTGTTCTAGAGTAGCTAACTAGAACCCTGATCTTAGGATTGTAGACAAGTACGACAGTATGTCATTGCCTGAGATTCTTTTGAGCTAGGTTTCTAGATACATGCGACATCTTCTCTAGTGAACCAATCGAGTAGGACAATAAACCCAATTTAAGGTAGCCGTCGATCGATTCTCAAAGCCTACAATCGATCGACGAATCGTTCTGTGTGGACTTAGATAATTATTAGATTCACGTGCAACAGCTGGATATCTATACACTAGAGTTTGAGTTCTAGAATTTTAGACACACACCTTTAGCTTTGTATCTCTATAATCATGATAACCTGAAACCCTAGATCTAGCTATTTTCCATATTATCTTACAACCATCTAATCAATTGCTTTATTGTTTACTGCAATTTAATTACTTGCCTAGCTTAATCTACATATCTATAAATGTAGTGTGTCTCCACGCTCCCTGTGGATTCATTCCCTAAGTACTACATATCATTAAGCGCATGAAATCCCTAATTATAACAAGAAAATTACTAGACATGTAAGCAATTATACAAATCATAGTCTGAAGAAATATAAAAGAATGAATCAACGAAAGTTCCAAGAAAACTCCGAAAGAGTTCTTCTCTTCTCTCCAAACTAAAACAAAGCTTAAGAAAGCATAGCCTAAACAGTGGCTGGAAAATAAACTAATATATGTTAAACACGTCCATGGGCTTCTTTGCAATTGAGGAATGTCCTTAGACACAATACTAACTCTTAGTTTCCCAGACATACACCTTGGTATGATGCTGACTAAAGAACATGTATTGCAGAGGGCATTAGGGTAGCTGTGATCTCCAATCATGTAGGGCACCACGAACTTCCCAAGATCACTCTTCTTCTTCAATGTAATCTTCTGCTTCAGCTTCTCTCTGTTTTGATGGAACATACACTCAATGTCTTCTACAGTTTCTTTACTTTCTCTGAAAATCATCCAGATTCTATGGATCCAATAAGCATCATCAAATGGCATGTAAACTAGGATCCTCATCATCATCTTGGTGAAACTATCCATCTCTTTCTCATTAGCTTCTCTTCTTAGATGCTTAGGAACTTTGTTTCTCCTACTCTTAGAAACTGGTCTGGTATGTTGCCTCGTCAATGATAATAGGTTCTGGTGCGTCTTCCTATTGCTGATTGGTGTTGCATATGGGTTTTGATGAAGTTTTAGACGAAAGTCTTAAAGCATTAAGGCGCTCCAGGTCGACGCTTGGCAAACAAACTCGGTAGGTTACTGGTCATTGTCGATCGATGAAGATGTGTGTGTATCGATCGATGTTGACCATTTTGCAAGATGCTATGACTCAGCCTGGACTTTCAATTGCTGCTTGACGTCTGGTATCGTTCGATGTCCCTTCTCAGATGTCGACCGATGATCTGTCTCAGGTGTCTAACGACACCAGTGGGAACTGCCAAAGGACATGGAACTTTTGACTTGGAAGTCCCCTTCTTGCAGTTTCTCCTCCTTCACCACTTGCCAGAAATCATTATCTATCAAGGCATTCACGTGATGTCTCTGTCCAGTCTCTCATTTTCCTTTAATTAATGCCTCATGTCTTCTAACAGCCTCGCTGGTCTGAACCACATTATTCTCCAATCTCTTCACATGGGCGTTGAGAGCTTCGAACTTATCATTCAGGTTCGTGTATACAACATCTATCTTCCCATTTAAATCCACTGTCAACTTCATCTGACCCTCAAGAACCTGATCAATCATACTCTCCAGTTCTTTCTGGAGGTGCTGGTGCGGGTTCTGGTAAAAAAGAAGATCCCCTTGTCCTGTTGTTGTTGTCGTTGTTGCTGTAAGGTTTCTAGTACTGTGAACTCTGGTTGTAATTACTCCCATGACCAGTGCCATAGGAGTTCATGTTTCTACCCTGAATTCAATACTTTTAAAAACCAGTGGCACTAATGTAATTCACATTCTCTTCTGCGCCCTCATTGCCAATATCAACAGACTCTAGACATTCTGAAAAACTCACTCACTTCTTGAGAAGCTTGTGAACACTGTCCAAACTTGGTTTGAACTTCATCCATCTGCTCCTTGCCAAGCATAGAATCCAAAATTCTCCTCTCCATGTCAGTGTTCTTGGTGCTACTACTAGATGCCAAGTTCTCATTAAGTCTCACATCGTCTTCTAGATTCCTAGTAGTGAAGTTACCATTACTAGCAGTGTCTAAAGCGATCTGGTAGACCACACTGATGCCTCAGAAGAAGGTACTACGCAGTGTCTAAAGCGATCTGGTAGACCACACTGATGCCTCAGAAGAAGGTACTACGCAGTTGTGCTCATTGAATCCATGGTGTGGACATTCTCTCTGATAAGACTTTAATTTGATTCAAGAGCTCTTGAATGATTATGCAGGCTCTTGTGTGAATGTAGAGATTTTGTTCCTCAAATCTTCAGATCGCGCATCATCAAGAAATTTACGCATTAAAGCTTTCTTGATGTCATCCTAGGATGTAAGAGATCCTGGTGGTAACTTCTAAGCTAATATGAAGCATCTCCAGCAACTGAGTACTTGAAGAGATTGCACAAAAGATAGTCCTTAGGGACTCCATTGGCTTTGATAGCAGAAACTAGATCCTTGAACCTCTCAATATGGTCCATCGGATGCTCATGTGGGTGACCATGGAAAGGTGTATGTCCTACAAGTGTAAATTATGCATGCTTCAGCTCGAAATTGTGCCTCTAGAAAGTTGGAGGACGAATGGCAGATCTGTTGACGTAGTATTTATCTGGACGGTTGTAGTCAGCCAGCGTTCTGATTCGTGCATTCTCAGCATCGGCATTAGCAGCTTCTGGAGCAGCTGTTTCTGGTTCAGGGATTACAGCCCCCTTATCATTGATTCTCTGACCTGCTGCATTATGCAGATTACCATGTTGGCCATGTAGGTCGTCGTTCGTATATGTCGTTAGAATAAAAGTAGCCACAATGTTGCTTGCTCGTGGATTGGTGTTGATCTGCGACGGTGTACTGTTGTCGATCGGAAACTGTGTATTGTTGTCGATCAAAGAAGATGTGTTGGTGTCAATCGATGCAGTGTGCTTCCCTCTGCAAATTGCATGTTCTAACGAAACACGGTTTAAGAACAGCAGGTCTTTTTCCTTGTTGCTTATGGTACTGCTGGGCATGCATCTAAATGACAAAAAATGTGTTTAGTAAGTAAAATAAAAGAAAAACCTAGACTAAATCTATCTATTACATCTAATGGCCAATCCAATGCTCCCCAGCAACTGCGCTAAATTTGATATTCTCTTAAATTACCCTATGAGCAACTTAGTCTCTCAAATAAGAGGTTCAGTTTTAGTAGTTAATCAAATCCATAAGGAACGTGGGCACACACTAGATTTATAGATATGCAGATTAAGCTAGGCAAGTAATTAAATAGCCGTTAACAATAAATCAGTTGATTAGATGGTTGTAAGTAAATATATGTGAAAATAGCTAGATTTAGGGTTTCAGGTAATCAGAAATATAGAGAAATGTAAGTTAATTTGTGTGCGTGATATTCTAGAGCTCGAACTCTAGTGTATAGATATCCAGCTGTCGCATGTGAGTATAATAATTATCTAAGTTCAGTATTCCGGCTCTCGCTAATGAACATGGAACGATTCATCGATCGATTGTCGGCGTTGAGCATCGATCCACGGCTACCTTAAATTGGGTTTATTGTCCTATTTGATTGGTTCATTAACTTCCTAGACCATATGTCGCATGTATCTAGCAACCTAGGTAAAAAGGATCATTAAAGTGAGGACCTGCTGTCGTAGTTGTCTACAGTCCCAAGATCAGGGTTCTAGTTAGCTATTCTAGAACACAAGCATTAATAGCAATCCAATTGATTTATATCTCTATCACCTAAGCAATTCTATAGTTTTGGCTAATCCTTCATAACCCTAATTGACCCTGAATCTAACAAAGAGAACTACTCAGACATAACCAATCAAAGCATGATAGTAAATTGAATAGAAATAATGAAATAGAATAAAGAGGAAGAAATAATGGAGTTCGAATACAAATATCTGAAGGAGTCTTGGATCTTCTCTCCAAATCAAACTAAAAGCTTCTAAGTATCAAGAAGATTATGAAAAGCAATGAAGGTGGTTGTGTAGTTGGTGTGTTGACAAACAATGGCAAAACACCTAAATACTTGGTAATCTTGTAAATATGTGGAACTTCTTGGCTTTCAGTTGGTCACCAACAAGTCAGCCCGTCTCGAGCTTCGATGTCGATCGATGACAACAGAGTGTTGTTGATCAACACTCTTCGTAAATATCGACTATAACTTCTGATTCTTCAAATCTACGAATTTCTTCATTATAAAGCCCTAAAATACTCCATAATCTACACATTGCTCCAAAACATACTTGACCCCAAAATGGCCTAAAATAGGCTCTAAACACATATAATAGTTCCTAAAACACATCTACTATTGGTAAAAACGGGTAAAATCCATAGTATATCAAATGTCAAACTGATAATCATTGATTGTTAGGGTTCTTTATAGATTTCTACACCAGGATTATTTATCACACTAGTTTCTAGATTAATTGGAATGGTGCCAGAGTGCGGCTAATTACCTAGAATATCGATCATTGTTTAGTTGGAATAGCATTAGAGTTTGAATAATAACCTGAACCTTATCTTTATGAACTAAATACTTATTCGCAACGAGAGTTTGTCTAGGATTGAGTTGAACATATTCAAATCTTGCTTATTGCTTGTTTAATTTATCGAATTCACAACAAGAGTAGGTTTTTGATAGAGACAGGCATCTGATAGTCTATCGCAACGGGAGCTGGTTAGCTTACTGTTTGATATTTAAGAAATGGAATTGAACATAATTAAACCCTTTGCATCATTGATTGAAGTTTTGAATATCCTGACTGATAAAACATTAAATTTAGCTCTTTATCATGATACTTTAGAAACCAATTTACTTTATGTTTTTATTGCATTACATTATTTACTACCTAGCTTAATCTGATAACCAATAGTCTATTAAGTGAAATATTGAGTCTCTTTGAATACGATCCTCAAGTACTACACTGATCCTCTTATTTGAGAGAGTATATTGAAGGTTAATTGGAGCATATCAAATTTGGCGCCAGTGCAGGGGACTCTGATCACCATTAGATTAGGTGTAGGATTTAGACTAGGTTTTTCTTTTTAGTTTACTTACTTTTATTTTCTTGTGTTTCAGGTACCTGCATTGCAGTACCAGAACCGCAAGGAGAAAGGGATCTTGGATCTCTCGACCAAGAAGCTGCTGGAGTTAGAGCGCACGATCTGCAGACAGGAGTGAGCAGCATCGAGCAATACCATTGCAGTGTCGAACGACACTACTCTCACAAGAGTGGAACGACGCTCAAGCACATTGATCGAGGGACAACCTAGAAAAGTAAAGATGGCTTTTCGAAAGGTTTTGATTCAGAATGAGGCTTGAGACCTCCATGACCTAGAGAGTCATTTGTGTAATGCAGCAAGTCAGAGGATAGATAATCAGAGGATTGTAATCCCTGATGCGATTGATGTTGCTGTGAATGCTGGGATTGAACGCCAGACGTCACTTAGATACTACAATATACATGATGATTTCTATGCTAATAGGTCTGCAACTCGTCGTTCTGCATTCTCGAGGATTGACTATGAGCCACACCAGCATACTCTCTCTGCTTAGAAACCTTTTTTTTCTTCCTCACGACACCTGATAGATCATATTGAGATGTTTGAGGATTTTGTTTCGGATATTAAGTAGGAAGGGATCTCTGAATAATATCTTATATGTAATCTCCTCATGCACTTTCTTGTTGGAGATACGGCTTACTAGCTGAAGCAGCTTGCACCGGGATCTCCCACTACTTGGAATAACACCAAAACAGACGTCCTCAACAAATTTTTCAATGTTGCTGCAGAAACTCAAGAGATTAAGTTGGAGTCTATGATGGGACTGATTCTAGAGGGTCAGCAGAAGATGATTGTAGACTTTAACATTGGATTATGTCTACATTAAGCTGAATGGGAAATTTGAAGCTTTGAGTGATCATGTCAAGAGGTTGGTTGGCCAAGTTGCACATATTGATGGGTGTGTCAAAACGGAAGATGGCTTCCTTCCTCGAAGGACTGACGCTAATACAAGGTATCATGTTAAGGCTGTCCTAGAAGAAGTGAAAAACAACTTCCCCTGGATTTGAATAGAGAAATCACTATGGGAGATGTCTTAGAGCTAGATAATGAAGAACAACCTGCAAATTTGGTTCAAGAACTGACCCAGAAGCAGAGCATCAATCGACACCAATCTGGGTCGATTGACTCCTTACAGAAAAAGATATGGAAACTTTACAAAACAATGACTTCACAAAATCATGACATCGATCGACACTCGCATGACATCGATCTAAATCGCAATAAGCGACGGAGGTACCCACTTTATTAACATAATGTTTAAAAACCTAGTCAAGAAACATGGAGTTCGCCATCGAGTAGCAACACCTTATCATCCTCAGACTAGCGGACAAGTAGAAATGTCCAACCGTCAAATCAAAGAAATCGAAGAAAAGACGGTTGGATCAACCCAAAAAACCTGGTCTTTAAAATTGGATGACACACTTTGAGCATACCAAACCGCATTTAAAACACCATTAGGAACCATCCCATTCCACTTACTCTATGGAAAAACATGCCATCTCCCAGTTGAGCTAGCGCACAAAGAACAATGGGCCATCAAAGCAACAAAGTTTGATGCCAAACCCGCTGCAGAAAGGAGATTAATCCAATTAAATGAACTGGACGAGATCAGGTATCACACTTACGAGAACTCTAAATTGTACAAGGAGAGAACTAAAGCCTATCACAACATGAAAATCATTTCTAGGCATTTCGCACCTAACGACCAAGTACTCTTGTATAAATTTTGGTTAACTCTATTTTCCGGAAAATTGCGTTCTCGTTGATTAACCCGAAAGGGGAGGACTTCACAGTGAATGGGCAAAGAGTAAAGCATTACTGGGCTAGAGCTGAAATTCCGCATTCTCTGACCACGCGTCTAGAGATGCCAAATCCCGGTTGACAAGCTAAGTTTTCTGTCAAGCTTACGACCTTAAACAAACGCTGAGTGGAAGACAACCCACTTGTGAATATCTAACTTTTAAGCATTGAAAGCTTTTTAGGAAATTTAGTTATAATATGATAAATTATAATAATAATAATATAAAATAAATATAAAACATATAGTAAATACATAATTGTGCAAGAGAATGAAATAAGGGGAGCGACCATCGATCGACGTCCCTATCCGACCATCAATCGATGTTGGAGCGTCGAGTCTGTATAAGCTCGACAGAACCCTTTTTCATAAACATTTTCCATAACCGCCAAAACCTTGCAATTTTTAAGACCCAATTTCTCTCTCAATCTTTGGCCAATTTTGCTAGTTCTTGAGCTTAACCTACTCGATTTTACCTTCTTTATCTGTTTAGTTAACTAAATCAACCGATCTTCAAGGTATGTTTTCTAAATCTCTTAGTTTTGGGAGTTTCTAAGGCTTGAGAGAAAAATCGAAAATTTTAGGGTATGTGTTGGAATTTAGAAAGGTTTAGGGTGATGGATTACTAGAATAAGAGTTATCAACCTATTGTAATTGTTGTTAGCATGATTTTTGGTTTGATCTGAGAGATAATATCTCATGATAACCGTGACAGACCATCGATTGACGTCTGCGAGGGACTGTCGATCGACGGTCCTAACGACTTGAGCATGATTACTGATTCTTGTTTATTTTGTGATTGCAGATGAGGGAGAGAAGAACCAAGGCGTGTTTCGATGTTGGTGGCTCCAGTTCCGCACCATTAGAACCTCCATGCCGTGACCCTTGGCCTAAGGAGGAGAGGGAGTTGATTGACACATTCGAGCATTACCCTGAACCTAAGGCAGCTGTAGGCTCAAGGGGATGAACCCATAGAGCGTGTCTCAGGACTTGGACGACTACGACAGCCTCTACTACAATGCCTGGTAAGGCGTTTCCATCAAGCCCACCAGTTTCGTCGATAGAGACGTCCTGACAAAGATGGGGCTCTGGTCTAATGTCCGAGATATGATGAGGGAGCTGGGGATGGGAACCATTGCTACTAAGCCATATTCACTCTATCCTGACCTGGTCCGAAAGTTTATGGCCACGTCTCAGATGATTTATCAGAACTCCAGGGAAAAAAGCGCGACCGAGGCCTATTTGACCTTCGTGATCAGGGGCATCAGATACAACATCACCATCCTTGACCTCTGCCGCATCTACGGGTTTAGCAACCCGAGTACTTCGGCTGCACCGTCCCTTCCTTCCATGGACATACCACTTTCTGGGTACTCATTGCCACAGGTCATTTCGACTCCAGCTAAGCCACACAGACAGACGTCCACCACCCGTTCATGCGCTACTTTCTGAAGATCCTTGTCAACACCCTTTTGTTCAAGATGGAGCCCAACAAGCTGAGGGTTCAGGAGCTTACATTGCTGTACGAGTCAGTCAGAGGCTTTGTTGAGCTTGATGATGAGGGTCGTTTCACCACCCGTGAGCGCTAGCAGGTGAACTTGGGGGCCATCTTTGCTGAGCACTAAGTGTCCCTGAAGGGGAAACCCTTCAAGGGATCCGACAAGAAGAAGGACACGGTGGGGAGACTTCTTACACCCATCTTTGTACACCTTGGTATCAGCCTTCAAAGATCCTCTGTGGAGTCTGAGATTGAGTATATGGATGCGGCTCACCTGGCGAGGGCAGGATGGCTAAAGGAAGGACGCTTCTAGTCCTTTGTAGATGATGCGGGGCCTCACATGATAGAGCTTCCACGGCCCAATGTGACAGACTTCGCTGACACTCCTGCACATCTCGAGTTCAGGCCGGACAAGTGCCTCGTTCACAATGCACTTGTCTGTATACAGCGCAGAGGAGGACTCATAGCAGCACACACGCCTGCCGAGGACCAGGCAGAAGCACTGCCACCCCTCCGCCAGCATTCCCACAGATCCCAGTGATTCCCACCCACGATCATAGAGACTTCCAGTGATTCGTGGTGGGAGCACTTCAAGCCATATGGGGTAGGTTAGAGGCTATGACCAGGTGCCAGTTCTTCAACCGTCTGCGTACCAGAGCGAGGCAGCTCCAGCACCACCACGCAAGCCGGATATGGATACCACCGACGAAGAGTAGCCTACATTTTTGCTCTCCTCCCTTTTATCTTTATTTCAGACTTGTGCATGACTTATTTTTTTGTTTATTTTGTTTGATTTTATAACTCATGTTTAGTATCATTACTTCCAGCTTTAACTTGATTTTTGAGTGTCTAACAGTGCTAACACAAAGAGAGATGATCAGAATGTGGAGGTCTTAGACATTTTTTACGGTTACTTGCTGACGGGTTCATACTTTCCATCGACCATCGATCGATAGTCATTAGGCACCATTGATCGATGGCGTCTATGACAGAAAGGTACGAGTTCTTAAATCCTAACATCTAACTTATTTACATTCCAATTTATTTAATCCCGCTAATCTCATACTATTTTCACAGTGAGACTGTGTTATTCAAGTCTAGGGGAGGTAGTTACTAACTCCATATTTTATTTTTGATTTTTTATTTCTTACTAACGATTATAAAAAATAATTAAAATTATTATAATAAAAATGTTTTATTGAGTCAAAGTTAGAAGTTAGTTATAGACCATAACCTTTTTTGGAACAGTTTGTTGCACCATTTTCTAACACCATTCTGAGATTGAATGGAAAAGCTAAGTAGGTTGACTATCTTGTAATACCCACACTTGCTAAGAACTTCTGACGGAACCAAAGCTAACCTCCAACCTAAGTAACTATAATTGCTTGTTATGGGGCTTGACATACATAGGATCAAAATCCTCTTGCAAATTTAAAATGTAAAAATATCTTACTTCATGATCCTCCTCACCTTTCTTCAGCATCTATAAAGAAAAGATTGAGAAGATTTCCTGAGATGCAGAGGGGTGTATACATTACCAATGATCCCATTATTCTAATTCAAAGAAATGATCACACATTGTTGGAAGCAAAGGGTAGGTACATTACCGACGACGCTTCTTCCAACCAACATCGATTGACAGCACCAACACGGCATCGAGCGACAGCAGTTCAGAAGTTCAGATGGATGCGACTTTAGCTTTGGTCCGAGATGAGAGCTATTTGGGACATGAAGACAAACAAGTTGTATATATCCTTAATTGATTCAAATAATTTTTATAAACCTGTTATAGTCAAGAACAAGGCTACTTTAAATAGAATTGGGTGATGATCCAGGTTTGCTACATGCTTCTGCAATTACGAGCAAGAGGAGGAGTCTACGGGGATAGCATCGTCAATACCCAACCTTTGGTATCGGTCGACGGACCTTACATATAGAAACTGCACGAAACCCACCCTTCAAAATCAATCTATACTCTACCTCAACAATCGGTTGATGACCTCAGCATACAACAATCGGTCGATTTCAAACCTCGACCCTCGACCGACACTCATGCCACAGATCAGAACGAAGAAAACAGTCCAAAAGGCATAGTCTACATTGGATGACAATATCATGAGATGGCACCAGAGAACACCAACCCAGATAACACAGAACTTTACATAGAAGAAGCAGCTGAGCAAGATACATTTGATTTCTGGAAGTCTAGAGACTTCAGTCGGCTCAACGTAACCAAAAACAAGACCCTTCTACTATCGATCAACGGTATCATAGAATATGAATCCAGAGCTATTGACAACAACAACCGAAGAAGATTTCGTTGGGAGAAGAAAGATGAGTATTGAGTTTACAGAGATGAGAATGGCAATGCACAAGACATGGATGGCAGAATCATCAATGTGTCTAAGGAGGACATCAGGGATATTCTTGAGAAAGCCAACATGAATGAATACACTCAACTATGTTTGCCAGAGTATGCAGAGGACATTCGTAGAGCCAGACTAGAAACGTCAACTTACAGAAGACAAGAAGTTGACAACATGGTACACGGAGTTTACAGAGCCCAGGAGATGACTATAGATGACTATTACAAGCGGCTTGATGACTTGTACCACCCGTTCAACAATAGTACTGTCTGGTTAACCACATGCATGAAAGAGATGAAGCAGAAGATGAACTACACTCATAAGATTATTCAACAACAACAATCGATTGGAGCAGTTAGTTCAGCATCGACCGACGGAAACACTAGGCCATCGATCGATAGTCATCACACAGCATTTAAGCAGAGGCTGGTAACAAAGAAGTTATTGGAAGACCAGCTTGATGGAGTTTACCTTTCTCAAGACTTAATGAGGTATAGTATCTACCAGAGATTGGATGATATTTATGAGCCCACATATGCCAGGCTAAACATGCTGATGGGACTATGCAAGATGGGGGTCTAACTATTGATATCTTACAACTGTTAGGTAGAGGTGATAAATCATTATGTAGAGCTGAACACGAATCGCTTGAACCTAAAAAATACCCCCAACAGTTTGGCGCTAGACGTAGGGGCAGTTCTAAACTATGTGATGATGTGATAGGCAGAGGAGACACTACATGTATTCTTGCAAAATCTCTCAACCCCAGCCGCTACGTGTGTCCTGCAAAATCTCTCAACCCCAGCCACTACGTTTGTTCCTGCGAAATCTCTCAACCCTAGTCACTTGGGTTCAAGAAATGACTTACTCTCATCAGATTTTAAAGAAATGACGTACTCTCATCGAATATAAAGCTCACACATCTGGAACTCACAATGGTTCCTGCTGGTTCCGGGTCTCAAAAGGTCGACGTCGAAGGTTTCCCTATTTGCGGAAACTTCTGATGGAATTTCGCTCCAGGCGAGAATCCCATTCGAGTGCCACTCCCTTGAGGTTTTCAACGAAAAGGCGGCAATAGTCGGCGTCTCTTTCGTTTTCCCATCGCGATTTGGAAAGTTTGCAGATGCGCTTTGGGTTCGGTGGTGCTGTTGTACATGGGGATTTTGATCTTCCCAGGATCCAATATTTCTGTCTCGGTGATACGAGCAGGGAAGGGTTTTTCCGACCTTCTTCAAGAAGTCTGTCTATCTTGGGTGCGGCGCTGGTAGTGTGGTGAATTTAAGATTTCACCGTTTTTTCTTCCGAGGCCGTATTTGTAATATAGTCATGGAGATCGTGATCCTCATCAAGATCATCCCCAGCAATGTTTTGAGTTTTTCGGCGATTGCTGCAAGTGATCCGAGCCTGATCTTTGGCTACCTTCGCCTATTCTACCCATGAGATATTTTCTTCATCTTCTGTCATGGGTTTATCGAACGAAGAGTTTTTCTGAGTCATGCGGCTTCTCCTCGTTCTTGTATTCACATCAGCATCCTCGTCCGGATGATCAGATTGATAGCTGGGATCCAATTGAACCGCTTGAATTTGTTTTCTTCTGGTTCTTGATCGCTAGGCGAAGGATTTTCAACGGTCTTCCACGTCGTTTCTGGAGTTATCTCGTCGGGGTTTTGTCCCAACGGATTTCCCTGAGCGTTTGCGGTCCTATTCAATGGAGTCGCGAAGTCAAGTCTTCTTTTGAAGCAGACTCTCGTAGTTCGGCGCGGGAAAATAGTTATGGTTCTCGTTGTTAGGTTTTAAACCTTTTTAGCGAGAGAACTCGTAAGTTTATCATGTTCTTTGACTTCTTTTCGGGAGTCGATAACGTCTTCTTTATCTCCTAGAAATCCTTGGTGTTAGCATCAGCATTGACCGCAGAGACGTTTCCTGCTGGAGTATTTTCAGCGTTGTCATTAGCGACATCGTTGTCACTAGTTAGTTGATTGTTCTGAGCGTCTGTAGTCATATTCCAGTTAGAATTATCCGACCCTTCCCCTCCTTCTAACGCCAAACTGTGGGAACTAAAATTCGAACTATTGATTTTAGTGAATGGAGGAAAACAAAGAAAGCCCTAGTTTCCTTGAGGTCCCGGAAATCTTCTAAGCCAACGAGAGGTAATCAAAATCAGAAAATAGATGAAAGTAAAACAAGTCAAATAAAGAAGAGAGCAAGGAAGATCTTATTCTGAATCTGAATATGAGCGTTACAACAAGTGAAAAAGCCTCGACCGCAAGAGATGTTGGCGTGTTCTGGTCCTAACCACCTAACACCTTAAAACCTAGTCAAGTCGCAGCTCAATAACAAAAATGGAAATTGCTAACATTTTTTTAAGTGCTAAGTTTACTGTGTATTTTTTCTTGTCCTCGTGCTTGTTGCCTTAGCTGTCTTTATATATGCCTCCTATGTCGGTCGTCTGTCCTTTTCCGTCCCTGATTCGAGCCTATATATTTAAGGAAATATTTCTTTATTCTCTCGATCTTCATGATGATCTTTGGAACTTGATATTAATCCTCTTTTCCATTTATCTTCTGCGAAAATCAAGTAAACCGTCACTGTAATTTGGGCTCATTCTCGTCTAAAATATAAGTGGCCTTTTGGCCGCATTTTAGATCTTCTTGGGCGGTGTTTCGACTTAAATGTTTTCCACGATTTCTTTATGAGAAATCACCTTCGGTACGATGTTGGTTCCATAGAACGGTGAAAACTAATCGTATAGTCGGTATAACAATGGTGTTAAGTTAACTGTTACCATTTCATACGATTGATTCGATATTTTACTAGAAAACAAGTCTTCGCTATTGTTATAGTAAAATTTCAACGGTAATTTCAATCGAGATGAAACAAGAGACAGTTCGATCAATACAAATGTGGGATTGATGGTGAAAAGGAGAAGGAGGCTTGGTCGCCATCTGACGACGAGGACGAGCCCAAGTCACTGCCTGCTGGCGACGAGATGCAAGGAAGATGGTCTCGTCGCCAACTGGCAACGAGGTCGACCCAGAGTCGTCACCTGCTGGCAACGAGGTTTACCGGAAGTCGTCGCCTGCTGGCAATGAGTTTGACCCGAAGTCATCGCATGCTGGCGATGAGATGTGGAGAGACGGTCTTTTCGCTAGCTAGTGACAAGGATGGGCCCGGGTTGTTACCTGCTGGCGACGAGACACAGAGAGACAATAACATCGCTAGCTAGTGAGGAGACATATAGAAGATTGTCTCGTCGCCAGCTGGTGGTGAGGATGAGTTGGAGTTGTCGTCCATTGGCAAAGAGATGCACAAAGGCAGGTTTGGTTGCCTTATGGCAACATGGTTCAACAGTCAGAGCGAGATGAACTAGAAACAATATGACGATGAGAAGTCAGGACGCGGCGTTTTCTCGTTTTATCGTATTTTAAAAAGTTATTTTGTTGGAGATTGAGTATGTCTTTTGTGAAATTTTGTTATATTTTGAATCCAACGAGGTTTTAGTTCTCAGGTTCTTTTGACTTTAAATAAATAAAAAGTCTATGCGGTGTTTTCTAAACATTGATTCCGTCGTGACCGATTTTGTCCCTAACAATCGCAGGGACTCCCACCAGTTTTAATTCACTATTATCACCTCTGCAATATTTCAACCAGATCGAATCAATGCAACCAAATCCATTCTAGACAACAACTTAGCTAATAATGTCTGACTCACCCCTCTATTAACATTTTTTCTTACATATAAAAAGGTGCATGCTTTATCTTAGGAGTATCGATCAAATGACACATGTACTTTTACTCAAGCAAGTATCTGAACATGCAGTCAGTCTTCTCCCATCCCTTTCTTCCCTCTTTCTTTCTTTTCTAAATCTTTTTTCTTTCTCTTTTTTATCTAATAAATCAATGACGCTGATATGGTCCTTCTTGTTCATCTTCTATTTCTTTCTTCCTTTTGACAAGGTGTAGGCGGGTCATAGGTAGTGTAACTACCCCTTGCTTTCACTGTGTGTGATCATTCTATTCTGAATTAGAGTAATGTGGTCATACGAAATTTTCCTTTCCCTCTTCATCTTTCAGAAATCATCACAATTATTTTCTTTGTGATATGTCGATCGTTTCTATGATTAGATACTAGTTATATCAGAGATCCTTGGATATTTGTGATTCCATGTTTGTGATCCTGAATAGCCGTCACAGGATGAGTACGAGGAGCATTCAACCCATGTTATCAGATATTAGAGATCGATCATAGCAACTTCTGTGATTTCCTTCGTGTTCCATAACAGTTTCGGGTTATGGACTGTACGAGGAGCATTCAAACACTCCAAGAAAGGATGAGTACAATGGATACTGAGTTATCTGATGTAATGTTATTAGACCTTTCATATCTTGCAGAAGAAGTTTAGAAATTGTTTTATCTGATTTTGTGTATGTTTTGTGTTTCTTCTTTTATTACTTTAGAACTTCTTACTGGTTTATTCTGTTTACTAAATCAGGTACACAGCCATGACCAGGAGTGAAGAAGAATAACTAACCAGGGTCAGTCCTGAACATAAACTACTAGTGGAAGCCCTTACTTCTTAGATGAAACAGATGCTGAAAACTCGGATGGAAGAATAACAAGAAAGAATGAACCAGCTTGAAGATTTTATGCAAAGGCAATAGAAAAGACAAGGGAAACAGCCTGATATTTCTAACTCCCAGGAAGAAGGTAGGCATGTGAGAAGAAAAGAAAGATAACCAGAGGAATTTCACTACTCTCATCATTAAACCGACATGTCTAGAAGAAGAAAAGAGAAACAAACTGATCATACTCTGGATGAAGAAGCTAAGAGTTATTACAATAGGAGTTAATATTCTAACAGCAACCAGAGAAGGCAAAGACATTACCCTAGAGATGAACTTGCTGGGTTGAAGCTTAAAATCCCACCATTTCATTGCAAGGCAGATCCTGATGCATACTTGGGATGGGATAAGAAGATAGAGCTTGTTTTCGATTGCAAACATTACACAGAAGCTAAGAGAGTGCAAGTGGCTGCTACTGAGTTCTATGATTATGCTTTAAGCTGGTGGGATAAGTTAGTTAAATCCAGGATACATCTCAGAGATAATTCAGTGGAGACATGGCAAGAAATGAAGACAATCATGCGCAAAATATTTGTTCCCAGCCACTACCATAGAGAGCTGCATCAGAGGCAAGAAAACTTCAACAAGGCTAACGTTCAGTAGAAAAATACTACCAAGATATGGAGCTGCTTATGATCAGGGCTGATATTTCAGAATATAGAGAAGCTACTATGTCTAGATTCATAGGGGGGGGGACTGAACAGAGATATACAAGACACTCTTGAGATTCAGCACTATGAAGACCTTGAAGAAATGTTGCACAAGGCCATTCTGGTTGAACAACAATTAAAAAGGAAGAATAACTCCAGGTATGGCTTTGGTTTTGGGCGGTCTAAATATCACAAAGAGGAGAAGCCCGGTTGTCAAAAAGATGCCAAACCAGTAACAATAAAGAAAGAATAGATCAAGCCAAATACGCCTTTTAAAAGAAAGATTGAAGCAACTAGAACCAAAACTAGAGATATTAAGTGTTTCAGATGTCAAGGCAGAGGACACTATGCTAGTGAATATATCAATAAAAGGGTTATGGTACTGCTGGAAAATGGCAAAAGTCTGTAGGTAGAAGTCATTGCACCTTTGGTTCCCTTCTCTCTTTTTTCAGCACTTACCTAATAGCTTAAAAGATTAAGATGGCCTCCCAAGATGTAGAGGGGTAGGTACATTACCTAGATCCCATTATTCTAATTCGAAGGAACGGTCACACATTGTTGGAAGCGAGGGGTAGGTACATTACCTATGACCCCACTATTCGCCCACAACTTTTTCCAAAAAGCAAAAGCAAAAAAAGAAGAAGAGGAAAATCGAAAATGAGATGGTAAGATGGATTGTATCAGTATCATTGTCCATTAAGTTTGAGATCTAGAAAGATTCAGAGAGAAAAGGGGGAAGAAAGGAATCAGAGAAGACTTTGTGCCTAGTTGTTCAGATACTTGCAGAGGTAGAGTCTGTCCTTTGATCGATACTGCCAAGATAAAGCCTACACTTTTATTTTATTCAAAGAAATGAAATCAGTAGAGGGGTGAGTCAGAGTAGTATTTGCTAAGTTGTTGATAGACTGGTTTTGGTTGCTATACTAGGATGGAGTATATAAAGTTTCACTCTTATTGACTTGATAGGATGTGGTTGCAACAAAGTAAGGTCACAGTTATACTTAGACATTATGTGAGTCTCCGCTTTTCAAAACCTCTTTCACATGCTTAGTTTTCCTAAGGATAAGCAAAAGGTTAAGTTTGGGGGAGTTGATATAGCTTATTTATTACCAGTTTTAGGCCATGTTTTACGATCTATTTAGGGTATGTTATGTGTGTCTAGGATATGTTTTAGAGTATTTACAAGTCCAGGAACGTTTTGGAGATAAATGGAGATACTTGGAGCTTTTGGAGCATTTCGAGGAGAGGAATCTGTAGCTGACCATTTGAGGAGTCGAAGTACAACCATGTCGTCGATCGATGACAAAGCCTTAGAGTTGGTCGATGAGGAAACACCAAGGTCGATCGATGGTGCACACTTGCCATCGATCGACGTCCAACTCGCAGATAACCGAGTGAAAAACCCAAGTTTAGAAGACAAATGACAAGAATGCCCTGTACAGTTTTGACCTAAGTTTTAGGGTTTTATATTTATGTTATTGTATTGAGAGCATGCAGAGTGTGAAAGTACATGCAAGGCTTAATACAACTTACAAAGCTTTATAGTTTTAGGTTTTTAGGGGAGAAGATTCATAACTCCCTTGGGAGATTTGTATTGGAACCCCAATATTTTATCTATGTATTCTATTTAGAATATTGTTCTTTCTTTGATTATGTATGAGTAGTCATCAACTCGATTTAAGGTTGAATGATAGCAATCATGGATTAGCCCAAAAATATGATTGCTAGTTAAGTTAATATCCATCAATTGAGTTATGCTTAATGCTTGCATTCTAGAGTAGCTAACTAAGATCTCGAAAGTAGGACATTGACGACTATGAGAGTAGGTTCTATGCCAAAATAGACTCCATTGAACTAGGATATTAGGGGCATGCGAGATCTGGCATAATAAGTCTGATAGACTTATCAAATCTTGTTCACACTTTCTTTTGATTTCACAATCGATCGACATCAGGCCTTAACCGTCGATCGATGGTCTTTCTTTTTGCTCGCATACGAGAGTTGGAGTTAAAAGAGTCAGAATAGTTAATATTTGAGTTGTAGTATATTTACATATCTTTTCTTCATATCCAGTATAATCCATTAGGCTTGAAACCCTAGATCTAGCATATTCACATTTGCATCAAGTTGGTTTATTAGAATAGTTCCATATTTGCATTATTTCCATATTTGTATTATTAACATATTTCCATATTGCATCTCTACTTCTTGATAAGGAACATTTCCTTAACTGATTGTTTGCTACCAAAATATATTCACCTAGTTTAATCTTTAGAAATTAGAAATCTATTGTGTATCATTGCTCTCTGTGCATTCGATCCCTAAGTACTACACCTAATCTCTTTGGCAATAGTACTATTTGTGTGTTAAGACTAGGGTTAATTTGATAGTTATTTGTTTAGGATATTTATACCATGCTAGAACAATAAAAATACGCATGTCACATACTTCGACCAAGACGTACTGCAATAGAGGTATGGAGGATCAGACCTCCTGTTCCTAGTCATAAGTGGAATAATTCAGTGTTGCTCCACCTAACCTCTCACTAAAGCATACAATTCCTAGTCATAAGTGGCAAAATTCAGTGTTTCTCCACCTAACTTCTCACTTAAGTATGCAATAAGCCTGATGTCTTGCATCAAAACAGCGCCAATACCAATACTAGATGCATCACATTCAAATTTCAAAAAATTTAAAAATATCTGGAAGTATTAAGAGAGTTTGCATAAGCTTTTAGGCATTGAAAGGCAGTTTCCCTGTGCTTCTTCCCATTTAAATCCTACGTCCTTCGTGATTACTTCGGTCAATGGGACAATGATTTATCATGAAATATACTTCCAAATTAATGTTTATGGCATGTATATATATATATATATATATATATGTATGTATATATGTATATATTCTATGACTGAATCTCCCACGTATTGGTTTTATTATATAGCAGTGTTGATCACAATGTGATCTTACAATACAAAAAAGCATCTCCTTGATTTATCTGTTTGCAAAAAGCCAATGGCAATGATTCAACACTAAGAACACGTGTCTTAAAACCTAAAACCATGTAAAGATATATAGCGTATCGAAGTTAGGATCATTAGCTTATGGATGAATTATAACAAATAAATTGGAAACTTTATTCAAATGATTTTTGTTGATAAAGAAATAAGTAATGATTATTACTAACTTTTGTATGTTTTGTTAAGAGTGTGTTATTTTTTACTCAAATTCATTTTAATTTTGCTTTTTAATAAAATATATTCAAAATTTTAATGTTTTTCATAGCTACTATGTGTGCTAGATATTTCATGGTACTCTTAACATTTTTTGGCCTTCTAAACCGATAATAAACAAAGTTTGAATGCTTTAATTTGATGTTTACATTGACACAATATTTCATTTGAACTCACTTTATTTTTCAGAAGGTCTTAATGTTGCTGTCTTAAGAAGAAATTTCCAAAGGTTGTGGTGGTTTTTCTGCTACTCCTTTGTCTAAAAGAAAAGACCAAGAATAACAATGATATTGAGGATCAACAAGAAAATCTAAAAATAAATTCAAGATCTAGTGAAACCACATCAGTTGAAAAAGCATTATTTTCATTCCTATGGCTTTGTCATATTTCTCTTATTATTATTGTTATTATTATTATTTTTTGGATTTCTTTTTCTATTTTTGATCGAAATTCTTTTAGTTTTCTTCACAATTATCATACCATTTGAAATCCTTGGCATTTTTGAGGGCTTCGAAGAAGGCATGAGACTTGTCAGATAGCCTGGAGATGAACCAACTTAGGGCCCACATTCTCCCGATGAGGTTTTGGACTTATCTTGCATTCTTGGGCGAAGGGATAACATGTATGGCCCTTATCTGCTCCGGCTTGGCCTTGATCCCTCAATATTTGACTATGTATCTAAGAAATTTGCCATAGCTGACTCTAAAGTAGCATTTTGCAGGGTTGAGCTTCATGCTATATTTTCTTAGGGTGGAGAAAGGCTGCCATAGTTGTGAAATATGGTCTTCGGCCTTCA
Organism: Moricandia arvensis; assembly: GCA_905132765.1. Lineage (NCBI taxonomy): Eukaryota > Viridiplantae > Streptophyta > Magnoliopsida > Brassicales > Brassicaceae > Moricandia > Moricandia arvensis. The sequence continues at coordinate 145,449 of CAJHQP010000202.1, read as the reverse complement.
AGGATTTGACGAGCATATTATCTATGTAGATTTCCATGGTCTGGCCGATCAGTTCTGCGAACATCATGTTGACCAGTCTCTGGTAGGTGGATCCGTCGTTTTTCATGCCAAAGGGCATGACTATGCAGCAGTCGATACCTCTAGACGTCATGTAAGTGGTATTTTCCTTGTCTTCCTGATGCATGAGTATCTGATTATGACCAGAAAAGGCGTCCATGAAACTCATCAACTGATGTCCATCTGTGGCATCAACGAGCTTGGCAATGTGGGGTACATGGAAAGGATCCTTCGGGCATGACTTGTTGAGGTCCGTAAATTCTATGCAGACTCTCCACTTTCCGTTTATCTTTTGACCACCCCCACATTGGCAAGCCAGTCCAAATACTTTACTTCCCTGATGAACCCAACATTAAGCAGGTTTTTAACTTCTTTGTTGATGATCTCGCTCTCTCGGGAGCGAACTTCAGTATTTTTTGCCTTACTGGAGGATTTTGAGGATTGACCTGCAGCTTATGTACGATGATCTTTGGGTCGATCCTAGTCATGGCCACGTGGGACAAGGTAAAACAGTCGGAGTTGGATCGGAGGAAATCTATTGATCTCTGCCTTAATCCTGCTGGAAGTTTGCAACCAATTTTGAGATTTCGTGTCGGATCTCCTTTGACATGGGGCACATCATCAATATCTTTGACCTCCGATTCTTCGGTATGCGGAGCCGGAGGTTCTTGTTCTGGTTGAGGCGAGGTTCTGGCTTTTTCCTTTTGAGTTATTTGGAAGTAAGAGCGAGCGTTTTTCATGATCTTCGTTTATTTCCTTAATGCCCAAGGGGTAGGAAACATCAGCATCTGGTGGAGATTCGATGGGACGGCTCCCATATCGTGAATCCAGGGATTCCCTAGTATCATGTTGTTGGAAGATTTACAGTCGACTACCAGGAACCTGGTAGACATATTGATCCCTTCTGCATATACGAGAAACGCAACTTCTCAATCATCCAAGGAAAAGGCAGCTCGTGGATCCTAAAAATAAAGTGTCTAGGATGAGATTGGAAAACCACCTTCAGCAATCCAAGAAAGGGTATCAGGAGAAGAAGCTAACAAGGTCGAGTTCTTTACTCCACAAGATGACCTATGGCTTGTGGGCGAGTGTGGAGAGACCAGACTTGATCCAAGAAAGGCTAGGCACAACCCAACACTCCAAAATGAGTATGGAGATCATTTTACACGACCTCTTGATCAGAATAAACATGCTAGACAATTCAATTGGAGGTTGGATCAAGTTGTGTTGAGAGATGGCCGAAACTTGCTTTTTATCGTTTGTAATGCATTGGTTCGACCACCAGAGTGTCAAAGAAGGTTCTTACTTGATCTACAGAAACCCTTGGTACTTCCAGTAATCAAATACATGGATAATATCTAAAATACATGAGATATTTCAACTATCACCTTCAAATTAAAGAAAAACTAACAACGAACCTGGTTGGATTCAACCAACTGAGATATGGTCTTCCAAGGAGTATTGACCAAAAGTTCGTTTTTATCCCCAGCTCCATTTGTCAGCGCAAGAGGTTTAACTTTGACAATTGCCAATGAAAGTTCATCCTTCGGCAACCTTTACAAATACCAAATTACTAAACATTAAGACGTATACATGAGAAATTGGTTTAAACATTATTAAGAAACTATAGACAGGGAAAAAAACGTACAATGCCATAAAAGACTCCACCTCAGGCATAATTGAATTCAGTTTCACATCTGACACATTATACGCATTGGAGACACTACGCTCCTCTGCAGATAAATAGTATAGTTTTATTCAGACAATTATAGCACATTTAATCATTTAGACTCTTAATGGAAAAACTAATATTAAAGAATTTCTTAAAATACCTTTCCAAACTTTAATCTTTGCAAATCTACACACACAAACGATTAGATTATCACCGCGTCTTTCGATAGCCTCACTTACATCAGTAGCAAAATTACCACATAACACAATTGGCAGACGTTCATCCCTAAAATCAGATAGTATAAGTCATAAAACAGTTATAACGTACAAAATTCAAGAATGACTATAGCAAACAATATTAAGTCAATGGTTACATTTCATTATGAAGTTCCACTGTAGTTTTATGTGTGTCTTTCCCATTAGCTAATACAACTTCAGCTAGGGTCACCTCAACAATCTGACCAACATATGAGTGATAACTTTTAAGTATTCACGCATAATATATGAAAGTAGATTACTAATATAACTTACCAACTAAATAGTTTGTATTAAGTGAACCATCAAGTATGTCTCTGTAATTAATTGGTTCAAAATCAGTTAGCTAATCGGGCAAGGCATCACAACACCTCACGCGTGTTGTCGAGAGAAATCCAATTTTATATGGATGAATGATTGTTCGATATGAACCGCATTAGGGGTTAAGTGCAAAATTTATGAGAATTTTGGAATTACCTTGTGAAAGAAATTAATCAAACTGATTCACCAGATCCTTTTTCACGGATGCGTTAATCTTAACACCATACAAAATTTAAAATTTTACGAAAACTCAGTGTATGCTAAATAAAAATGCGAATTCTTATAAAATTATAAATATGAACAGAAAAGTATGCATACATTAGAGTCAATTAAAACCATCTCAATCGTTTGGCAACCAGTATCAGAATACTGCTTCGACAAACGTATGATCTTCACCTTAATTTTCCACATTGACTTGAATGGTTTCAAATCAGCTACATTAGTTATGGCAGCCATTATAGGAGAAAGAGATAAATTGTAAAGTTTTCGAGTGTATGGTATGACATAAAAGGATGAGAAAAGCCAGTCGTATATAAGTTTATTATAACTAACTCAAGTCACGTTGCATGTCTGTATAATCCCGAATCAAATGCCATTAATTTTTACCTTGTAAATAAATCTTCAATATATATATTTCTATAACCAATTAATCTCAAAATCTATGACATTTTGTATCATTAATTAAATAAATTTCCCAATCACGTAAGGCAATTAAGTATTAACCATAACAAGACGGTTTAAACTTTGATTGATGTCGGTTTTATATTCTTAGCCGATTACAATTTCATTTCGGTTAAGATTTTTTGTATTTAATGCCAAATCGACATCCTTCTCCTAAATGCAAAACTTTCGTGCATGCATAAGTCGATCAACATCTATAACCTTCAAACATTGGCTTCTATACTTACCTACACATCAAAACTTCGATGAAAATATATGCTTCTCAAAAATTGTCTTCTATAGAGAAAAAAATGTCAAAGCTTTCTATCTAGAGTCCATCGATATGAGACTCTAGGAACTTCTTCCCTACTCATTTTTCTAATATATGAACATGTATGCTCATCAATGTATAACATGAACAAAATCTATCATTTCTAATTAATGTGATTCGTTATCACAACTTTCATACTCATCAAAACGTTGCTTAAAATCTCAGCTTCTTTTTATATTGATTAGGCTGACGGCCTTATTATATAATGAAAAATATTTTCACGTTGCATCACACAGGTTTGATCTTGCTCCACAAACACATATTCCTACATGGCAACAACAACATCCACTACTTTGATCTCGCTCCACAAACGCTATAACACATAGGTAAGCTCGTCGTCAACACGCTTGTCACATTCAACCAGGAACCCGGTCCATCCACTTTTTTCTCTCCACACGCTTGCAAGGCTATCTCAAGATTGTAGCTGAGCGTTATAATCATGTTCTAGTTGAGGATACCTTCATGTTGTCTTACCTTCCATTGTTATTGTTCGATACACACCTTTAGAGTGAAGTCTTGTGAGTTATGCTCATATTCTCCTTCATCATATCATCATGTTTTGTCATGAATTACCTTCCATTGTTACTGTCTGATACAGACATCCAGTTCCTTGTTCTTTGACATTATCATGTCTTGAGAAGTAACTATATATGTCATTTGAAATAATATGAAAGTGGATATTAAGAACAACACAATTATGAAAGTGGATGTCGCGGAAATATTAAGAACAACACAATTTCACAATTGAACCAAATTGTATTTAATACCAAATCGCTCTCATTCTGGCACGTCAATACGAAAAATTTTAAAACGCTTTCGTGATAACACGTCAACTTGAACTAAAAATTATAGTGTAAAAGCATTTCTTACAATGCTCCTCTTTTAATATATAAGGGATTTCGAGGAAAAGGATGTCACATAAAAGCTGGTAAAGTCCTGTGACAACCGAAACAAAAATAGAAAGGAGGAAGTTGATACAGTTCTTGCCCTATAGCTCGACAAACTTTAATCCCAAGAGCTTGAATCCCGAGAGAATAAAATCTAGTAGCGTCCAGTAACATCTTTTATATGAATCCTCATATCATATTAAAGCAAACACATGCATAAAGTAACATTACTCAGAATTCCATCCAGACATGTACTAATAGCGTGGATTGTAATTTCAATTTAGAAAATTAAGATTAGAACTCTAGGCATGAAACTCCACAAGATAAACTAAGAATTGCTCCTAGCTACTATAAAGAAATCATGGTTACCTTCACTTGATGTATTTATCCAAGGAGGCATACAAATATAAACATTTTAATCTTTGTAGGTACCTGTACTCAAACAGAGATCTCTCGAATCCCAATATCCCATGTTAAAACAACTGGTTCCTATCATGTGAAGAAGTCAGCTTCATCAAACCCTTGATCATAGGTTCCCCATAAACTGTCTCGGAGCCTCGCTTCCCATTCATTGTTATATATCGCTGTTACTAGAAAAGCAGTCATTAAAGCCACGTAGACACATCGAGAGATAGAGCAACGGGAAGTAGTATATAAACAAAGCACTTTCTCATTTTACAATCAACAAAAATATCAGAAAGTTTGTTAGAGTTTTCTGAATCAAATGCTGGAATGGAACATAAGGAGTAAAAAAAATCTGAAATAGACCTATTCTATTTTCAGTTAAAAAAACAAAAAGGTAATAATTCAAAATTATAGACAAAAAACCATAAAGCATAAAGAGTTAACATATTTACATACTTATACCAATACTATCCGACACAAATATGACTGGGATCCAAACCCAAAATCCGACCCAGTTTTCTTCTTCTTCTTTTTCTTTCTTCTCCATTAGTATTCCTTTACCTTAAAACAAAATCAAAAAAATTCTTCAACCATCCACCAAATTTTCCTTTCTTATCTCAAATCGATTAATCCATAGTCATAATTAATAAATTATATCTTACCTAAAATCAAATTTCATCTTTGACTTAATAGATTCTAGATAAAGAAGAATGCAAAGTATTACTTATACAATTAGTACAACTTCAACTAGGAAAACTGGTACAACTCAAATTAGTAAACTAGTACAACTACAACGAGTATAACTAGTATAAATAGACTAAGTATAACAATTATAATTGATACAAGTAAACCTTGTATAACTAGTACAAATTTACAATTAATATGGTGATTTGTTTTTGTGTTTTTAGCGTATGAAGATGCTAGAAAAAAGATGACGTAGAACCAATAAGCCTTGTTGGTCTAATATTCCCTCGCCTTAATGTATCAAATACATGGATAGTATATTTTTAATAATATTTGATTTCGATAATAATTTATTTGAAATTTGTACTAGTTATACTAGTTGTACTATTTTTGGAAAAAAATCATCTTCATCTTTTTGCTCTTAAGTAGAAAAAGGTAGATGCGGAGCCAAAAAAAATATTCAACCATAGTTCCAAAAACACAAGTCACCTGGAAGGGAAGAAGGAGCGTCATCGATGAGTAAGAGTGACTCACCGAGATGAACAAAAAAAAAGACTCTATTGCGAACAAGAGAGATGCTGCAACGAAGAATAAGAAAGATGAAGTGAAGAAGAAGAGAGATGCGGCAAAGTAGAGTGAAGTCATGAGGAAGAAGAGGAAGCTCGATAGTGGTGTCTACAGTGGTGTCCATTAGTTTCGAGATATGCCGGTTTTTACGTAGTTGTACTAGTATTCGAGGTGTATATATTCTTACATAGTTGTACTAGTTTATTATTTGTACCGGTTTGTGTATATTGTATTAGTTTTTGAGTTGTACGGGTTTGTACATAGTTGTACTTTGGCAGTAAAATAAAAAATATTAGTTGTACCACATAAAATTTCGACTTAACTTAGTTGTACCACTTCTTTATGAGTACATGAAATTGCCCCAACATAATGAAATCATCAATTTTGTTAATATACACTTTATGTATGTTTTCCAAAAGTTATGTGGGGAAAAACGTTAACAAACCTTAAAAGTATAAGGTAGATCATGCAAAATTATGTGATTGTATTATAATTTTCAATTTTCTTGTTTCAAAACTTCAAATAAATTAAAAGAAACTTTTTGAGTACATACCAATTGAGATAGTTGATTGTTTTTTCATAAGGAATACCAATTTGGTTTGTTAATTTTTGAAATATAAAAGTTATACCAGTTGAACTAGTAATACTCGTCTAATATGTAATAAAAAATTATGTCAATTGTTTACGTGTCTATTTTTAGGGGTTGTGCCAATATTTTCACATCATGGCTTTGTAAGAATATGTTCAATATTTGTTTATCATAATAATATGATTAATATAGTTAATAAACCTTGAAATATAAAGTATATAATGAAAAATTAAAAATGTAATATAATAATTTAATAAAATTTTGAAAAACCTCAAAGAAAATAAATGAATTTGTTTCATCATATACTAATTAGAATATTTACTTGTTTATTTTATATGTAAATTATACTAGTTATTCAATTTTTAATATGTTTAGTTGTACAAGTTATACTAGTTGTACCTAATCGAATGAAAGAATAAGATAAGAAAGATTGTGTGGTTGTGAGTGATTGAGATAAAAAAAAATAAAAAGAGATTAAAGGAGAGAGAATGAGAGATGTGTGAAATCGTGTGGCTTAGATAAAAATATAGATATGATGATCTAATGGTTCATTTTGTCTCTTCATTAATGACAAAATTGTCATTTCTTTCTATTTGGTCTATGTAGATTTTTTTGGTTGTTGTAGATTTTCTTTTGACCATTTGTCATATTTGAGATTTATGTCCGAGTTTTCTTCTTCTTTTTCTCTGGTTACTATGATTTTCTTATGAAACTTTCATGGAAAATCCCTCATTGTTGTTATAGATCTGTTTCTTATGCTAAGCTCTTAACGTTTTGAGAGTTGATTTGGTGTTTTATGAACATCTAATCAAAGTTATTATTCATCATCTTCGTCACTACATTTTACCGTAACAGTGGTATCATAGCCACTCATCCTCGGAGTTAGTGGCGGTTTTGATCAGAATCTTGATCAGAATCCATGGCAGAGCTTGGCGATTATATCAGACCTAGGAGATTCTCACTGGAATCAATGGAAAAATTTAGATCGTTGTTGAAGGAAACGGTAGTGCAAGAGACAAAAGAAGAAAGTCGTTACGGTTACAGATCGGTGGAGAAGCTCGGAGGTGACAAACAAGGTACACAAAACTCTTTTCTTTTTTTCAGTGGTAGGTATCCGAGATTTTGGATGGGGCATATGGAAGTTCGATTTCTCCGGTATAACTTTTGGATGAGTCGTTGAAGGTGAATTTTGCAGCAAGCTACTTCAAAACAAAAGCTCACGATTGGTTCCAGCAGCGTCAATCATGGTGGCCGATGTACAATTGGGAGGATCTGAAGGATGGTTTGTTGCTGCGTTTTGGAAGCAGGGATGATCCAGAACTGATGAGAAGAGTTGCGGAGAACAAAAGATTTGTACACGAGATGATGATCATCAACCTTAGAGAGGAACAAAAGGTGGTGACTATCAAGAACCTTGATTTGAGTCCGGCAACAGAGCATCTCGTAAATCTTGATATAGATTCGACTCCAGAGGTTGCATCGTTTGAAGTAGATTCAAAGGATTCACGTGAGTCAATGGTGGACTGTGATTTTATGGATGATGAATCACGTAGAGCAGCCGAGGTGATTCAAGAGGCGAAGGTTACTGATTCAATTGCCAATATGGAATCGCTGGAGAACGGAGATTCAGTGTTGATTGACGGTATTAATCTACTTAAAAGAGGAATTTGATTCAGGAAGATCAACCATTGGGGGCAGAAACAAGTAATGAAGAACATGGTGCTCGAGATGCGATTACTATTTCTGCTATAGTACAGAATCCAGAGACTCACTCGTCTGAAGCAGAATCCTTTCCTGCTAAAACAATGATAACACATACATGATGCCACAACAGGCGTTAGCTCAGATTGAATCGGTTGAAAAAAAAGTTATCAATCTCTCTTCTGGAACCAAGCCATAGGATAGATCTCGAACAGTTTGTGTTGATTAGGAACCAAGCCATTGGATGTGGAAGATTTGATTCAAGTGTCAATTGAGGTTGCTGTCTTTGTTGCACACCAACTGTTCGAGCAAATGATTTTAAGAGGAAGGAGAAAACATCAACACAAGGTCTTGAGTAAAATGCTAAAGACATGGTAGTTTAAGTACAAACTCAAGAAACGAAGCCATCATTTCAGTGACAAGGTTTTTTCAGAGAAGGACAAGTTTCAGTTGGTTGTTTGTGACAATGTCAATGATGGTTTTGGATGGGCTAACTTTTGTAGTTTTCACGAAGATTTATTAAGTGTTTGTCGAGAATATGGTGCTCACTGAAAACGTGGGGCCAAACACCATTACAGAAGTTATGACTCATTGGACTGTGATCCCAATGCCAAAACCAAGCAAGAAGGAGTGAGAATGGTTAAGAGGTCTTGATGAGGGGTTTCCGAAGAGGTATGTGGGACGCGAGGAAGTGGTAAATGCAGTTGCTATGGCTATTTTAAGGGCAAAGGCAGGACTTGGAAGGCCACATTTGATGGTATATGCAACTGGTTGTAGTAAGAAGGAACAACTGAGATGTCAAAAGGATTGGATGTTTAAGTTCAAGAAAAAGGATTGCATTGGAACCAGGTCACATAAAGAACATCTTAAGCTGGTGAAATCAATGATAGCAAGGATCACATGGCAGCATGGGCGACTAGAAACAAATTCGAGGAGAAAGGGACTCTCAGGTCATTCACATGGTTGGATAATGAGAAAGAAGTTTAGCTCGCCTGTTTGTCACGGCGTTAAGCAGAAGCTCTATTACAATTTCAAGCAATAACAGTATCTGAATCGTTTCAGTGACATGCTACCATTGGGACAAAAATTTCAGTATTCAAGTGATCTTCTGACACGACCCTAGGATGATTCTTTGGTTGCTGGGAGGATAGATCCTTGCAAGAACGAATCAGAGACTCAAGTTCTTCAAGGTTTGTGGATTGAATGGTGACACAAGAGGGATGAGAGAACTCTTGATACTCCTAGATGAATAGCTCGGATATGACACACCAAGATAAACACCCTTAAAGCTCTGGATATGACACACCAGAAAATACTCGACAAGCTTTTAGAGAGAGAGCCGTCAAGAGAGAACAAAAGACTTGATAATAGATTGCTTGAGTACCATAGGGTTTGCGGAAACTGTAACACCCCCGAACCGTCCTAGACATATGGTCGATCCATCGGCCAACAATCAAACAAGAACATGACCGATAGACCAACCGATACCCAGGGTTAGAAATGAGCCAACCGGCCAGCCAACAATCAAACAAGAACATGACTGACCGTCCAACCCAGCACCATGGTCCGGAAGCGCTACATGACGGGCTAGGGACGATCCGGTCAGAGTCCTAGAACTTACTCCGCGACCTAGACCAGTTCATCCACTAACTCGCCCCGCTAACTCAAGGCTTAAGGCTTTGCAACCTGTACCAAGAGTTAATGGTTCCGTTAGATCAAGGCCTAAGGCTTTTCAACCCGTACCAAGACCTAACGTTGTGTTAGACCGGACTAGTCAAATATCAGAGTACTCATGATGTGCATATAAAACAATTACTTTATTGATTCATGAAATATTCATACACTGAAATAATTCAAGACTGGGCCCGGCCTAATGCCAAATCGAGTCAACTAAAGGCAAATAAAAATACCATTTACAAAAGGCATGAAAATCTACTCCGGCGGTCCTAACGTCCAGCACCAAGCTATCCAAAAATGTTATGCTTCCAAAAAGTTCGTCTGATCAATGTGAGACATTGTATAACATGGTAGAGCAGCTTATTTTGACTCATGGTTCACTTACGATCCATTCTTCGACCATCTCGTACTTCAAACTTTCCCGATCGATCTTTATCTCCCGCGACTCGACCACCAGGTTGATGCTCGACCACTCTTCCCTTTTCTCTGAACCATGTTAAGTTTTATATGACCAAAACTCAACATTCTTCATCAAAATTTGATTCCCAAAATCTTGGCTCCAAATTCCAACTTTGTCGATCTCGACCATTTTATCCCTTCAGGCGGGTTACTACATTCTCCCCCCCCCCTTAATAGAATTCGTCCTCGAATTCTTATATGTTCAGTTGCTCAGCTTCACAATATGCTCCTCCTTGGTTTGTTTTGATGGAAATCTCTTCTTGGACAATTTCGTCTTGTGGTCTTGGTTATGTGATGTGTTTCTTCGTCGGCTCGCCTTAGATGTCTTATATTGATTTCTTTGGGTCTTCACAGACTTCTGATTCTGAACTAGCTTTACCTTGATACATTTCAGGCATTCTCCTCCGTCTTGAATCCTTTCCTTTCTCTACTTCGTGATTTCCCATGCCTGCCACTGTCCCTTGAGTTTGCTCCTCCAGGTTGCCACGATCACCATCATATCTCTTCACTTGAATGATCACTCATCTTCATATCTCTTCACTTGCCTATCACTGTCCCTTTAGTTTTCTCCTCCAGGTTGCCACAATTGTTTCCATACCTCTTGACTTGAATGATCGCTGGATCATCTTCTTACTGTTGCTCTTCTAGAACACTCTCATTTCCCATGATACTATCTTGTCCTTAGATAGATATCATCCTTGTTCCTGATTACTCAAAATCTTTCCCGATCTTCTTTTTTTCCCCAAAAACTGATGAAGTCCTTTCCACTGAAATCTTGTTCCTTCCCATTTATCCAGTCCATACCACCGTCCAGTCCCTCTGAACCTATCTTTACTCTTTCTCTTCGGCTTTGGGTTTTTGGCCTCGAACTCCCTCTACTTTAAGGTTTCCATCCTTAAAGTTCCGATCAACGAACACACTTACTAGCTGCAACTTAATCGGACACTTCACACGCAAGTTAGTCAACAACTACCCCAACAAATACTAACTATGCAACCTAACCGCAATGATAACAAAACAACCTAGCAATGCTAACCAGCAACCTTACAATTCTAACCAAGCAACCTAGCAATTCTAGATTCCACTATCTAATCCTAGTTCCTAAACCAATAAATCCTAAGGCTGGACGTGACCGGTTCCTAATGCCTTTTGTGACTCTTTTTGACTCGATAAAATATTTGATAACCGATTAAATCATGAGTTCCGGAAGCATGGACGAAACCATGCTCTGATACCACCTCTGTAACACCCCCGAACCGTCCTAGACATATGGTCGATCCATCGGCCAACAATCAAACAAGAACATGACCGATAGACCAACCGATACCCAGGGTTAGAAATGAGCCAACCGGCCAGCCAACTATCAAACAAGAACATGACTGACCGTCCAACCCAGCACCATGGTCCGGAAGCGCTACATGACGGGCTAGGGACGATCCGGTCAGAGTCCTAGAACTTACTCCGCGACCTAGACCAGTTCATCCACTAACTCGCCCCGCTAACTCAAGGCTTAAGGCTTTGCAACCTGTACCAAGAGTTAATGGTTCCGTTAGATCAAGGCCTAAGGCTTTTCAACCCGTACCAAGACCTAACGTTGTGTTAGACCGGACTAGTCAAATAACAGAGTACTCATGATGTGCATATAAAACAATTACTTTATTGATTCATGAAATATTCATACACTGAAATAATTCAAGACTGGGCCCGGCCTAATGCCAAATCGAGTCAACTAAAGGCAAATAAAAATACCATTTACAAAAGGCATGAAAATCTACTCCGGCGGTCCTAACGTCCAGCACCAAGCTATCCAAAAATGTTATGCTTCCAAAAAGTTCGTCTGATCAATGTGAGACATTGTATAACATGGTAGAGCAGCTTATTTTGACTCATGGTTCACTTACGATCCATTCTTCGACCATCTCGTACTTCAAACTTTCCCGATCGATCTTTATCTCCCGCGACTCGACCACCAGGTTGATGCTCGACCACTCTTCCATTTTCTCTGAACCATGTTAAGTTTTATATGACCAAAACTCAACATTCTTCATCAAAATTTGATTCCCAAAATCTTGGCTCCAAATTCCAACTTTGTCGATCTCGACCATTTTATCCCTTCAGGCGGGTTACTACAGAAACCCTTAAATAAAAGAAACCAGAGAACAAGCTCTCAAGGGTTTCGAAAACATAACATGAAAACTATAGTTTAACATATAACATAAGCTAAAGATAAATGATCTTCTAGTAGTCTTGGGCCGAGATAGGGCCTAGGTGATTTGTAAGACAAGTTGTGACCTCGTTAAAAACCTTCCTCCGGAAAACCTCGTGGGACAAAACCAAAAGCAAGGAAAAGAGCACACACCAAATGTCTTGCCTAAACACTAGCTTATCTTGATGTAAAGATAGTTTGAATGGTGATCAAGATATCTCGGATCAAAACCTTGTCCAAGACTTTCTTCTTGTTGTGGATGTGAAGTGAGTAATCCTACAACAGTCTCCTTAAGTTTCTTGGCTCTGGTACGGGTCATGGGAACTTCTGGAATGGTCAAAGCATCATCACCAGGCTGCTGGTGCATTATGGCATGACCTTCTTAGGCACAAAGAGAACTGGTACAACACATGGTCTCAAACTCTCTCGGATATAGCCCTTCTCCATGAGTTCCTCTACTTGTCTTTGCAACTCTTTGGTCTCAACCGGATTGGTTCTGTAAGATAGTCGGTTTGGAAGTGTAGATCCTGGGATACCACATGACACGACCCTAGAATGCTTCTTTGGTTGCTGGGAGGATAGATCCTGGAACAAAGTCTATCTGGTGCTCAATCCCACGCAATGGAGGTAACCCAATGGGATTGTCCTCTGGAAATACATCTTGAAACTCCTGCAAAAGAGAAACCATTTCACTCGGATACACCGGTGTAGAATCTGTTAAGTTCAAGAGAGTTTCTTTAAACACAAGTAAGATAGCTGGTTGTTTAGAGTAGAGAGTTCTTTTGATATCACTCATGTTTGCGTAGAAGTTTGGCTGCTTAGTTCCAGCTGGTTTGAGATCAATATCCTTCTTTTTTGGAGTCGAATCTGATCATGCTGAACTTCCTTAGGTGTCAAGGGGACCAGGACAGTCTTGCGACCCTTGAACTCAAAGGAGTGCTTGTTGGTGAAACCATCATGGATGAATCGGCGATCAGATTGCCAAGGTCTCCTAAGAAGTATGTGACCAGCTTCCATAAGTAAGACATCACACAAGACCTCATCTTCATATCTTCATATGGCTAAAGGAATGAGAACTTGATTAGCGACCTTCATGTTGCCTTCTTCATTCAGCCATTATAGCCGGTAAGGTTTTGGGTGCTTCTGAACCTTCAGACCCAACTTCTTGACTATTGTTTCACTAGCAGCATTCACACAACTGCCTCCATCAACTATAAGGCTGCAAACTTTTCCTTGGACCAAGCACCGGGTATAGAACAGGTTCTCACGTTGCTCTAGCTCCTCAGTCTTGGTTTGCAAGATTAGGAGTCTTCTTGCTACTAAAAGCTTCCCTTGGACTTGTCCTTCTTCATGCTCTTCTTCAGTTTCTTCTTGGTCAGACTCGGTGTTGTCATCTTCTGAAGAATACTCACCATCTTCCAGTACGATCATGACTCTCTTGTTGGTACATTCATTGGAATAGTGACCTCGTCCTTGGCACTTGAAACACTTGACATCCCGAGCTCTGGAACTAGAAGCCTCAGCCTTGCCCTTGCCCTTGTCAAGAGCACTACTTGGTTTGGTTTCTTTACTCAGATAGGGCTTGTTTTCTTTCTGATATGGCTTAGACTCCTTACGGTAGGTTGACTTCTCTTCCTTTGTGTTGTTTAACCGGTTGGATCCATAGCTGGTTCGTGACTGTCCCTTCCTCTTGAGCTGTTGTTCCACAAGAATAGCCTTGTGTAACATCTCTTCCAACTCCACATAATGTTGCATCTCAACATTGTCTTGTATCTCACGGTTTAGACCACACAAGAACCTTGACATTGTGGCTTCTCTATCTTCTGATATACTAGTCCTTAGCATGAGTAACTCCATCTCCTGGTAGTATTCTTCCACTGATCTTGAACCTTGAGTAAGCTTTATGAGCCTATGGTGCAAGTCTCTATGGCAATGACTTGGAACAAACCTCTTGCGCATGATAGACTTCATCTCTGTCCATGTTTCAACTTGTTCCTCACCATTCCTTCTATGGTTAGTAATGTATTGATCCCACCAGATTAGAGCAGAGTCATAGAACTCAATAGCAGCTATCTGGATCTTCTTGTGATTTGTGTACTGCTTACACTGAAAGACCAGCTCAATCTTCTTCTCCCATTCAAGATAGGCATCCGGATCAGCTTTCCCATGCAAGGGGGAAATCTTGATCTTTAAACCAGCAAGCTCATCTCTCTGGTTTGTCCTTCCTTCTTGTCCACGTCTATGCCTCCTTTGGCTTTGTCTTGATGAAGAACTGATATGTTCATAGTATTTATCAGTTTCTTCAGAGCTGGCATGCTCTTGTCGAGTTGCATTAGGTCTTTCTTCTCTCCTAGTCTCACGGCTGTGACCTTGACCAGTAGCTCGCCTTACTTCCTCTCTGAACTCTTTGCGGAGCTCATTGAGATTGGTCCTCATCATCTCAATCATTGTGGCTACCATAGATTGATTCAGTTGAGCCGTCATGGCTTCCATGAGCAGCTTGTTCTTCCGGACCAACTCGGCTTCTTCTTCAGTCTCGGTTCCCATGGATGCCTGCACCAAGGAAACACAATAACCAGTAAATAGTTCAAGGTAATCACGAGAAAAAAAAGGAAACCCCAACACAAAAGAATTACTTGCTCGGCAAGGTGAACTTTATGCGGCTAGGTCTAAAAAATCTAGGGCTTTCGCCTAAACCAAAAAGGAAAGTGCACCAAATTTTTGCCTAAACCGTAAACAAAATCGAGCAGCCCTAAGAAAACCTAGTTCTACTTTTGTTCAAGATGATAGAAGATTATTGCGGATGAAACATAAAGATTTAAAGAGTAAACGAGACTTCCCTAACCAAAGTTGCTCTGATACCACATGGCACGACCCTAGGATGCTTCTTTGGTTGCTGGGAGGATAGATCCTTGCAAGAACAAATAAGAGACTCAAGTTCTTCAAGGTTTGTGGATTGAGTGGTGACACAAGAGGGATGAGATAACTCTTGATACTCCTAGAAGAATAGCTCGGATATGACACACCAAGATAAACACCCTTAAAGCTCTGGATATGACACACCAGAAGATACTCGACAAGCTTTTAGAGAGAGAGCCGTCAAGAGAGAACAAAAGACTTGATAATAGATTGCTTGAGTACAATAGGGTTTGCGGAAACCCTTAAATAAAAGAAACCAGAGAACAAGCTCTCAAGGGTTTCGAAAACATAACATGAAAACTATAGTTTAAAAGATAACATAAGCTAAAGATAAATGATCTTCTAGTAGTCTTGGGCCGAGATAGGGCCTAGGTGATTTCTAAGACAAGTCGTGGCCTCGTTAAAAACATTCCTCCGGAAAACCTCGTGGGACAAAACCAAAAGCAAGGAAAAGAGCACACA
This sequence comes from Moricandia arvensis, assembly GCA_905132765.1. Taxonomy (NCBI): domain Eukaryota; kingdom Viridiplantae; phylum Streptophyta; class Magnoliopsida; order Brassicales; family Brassicaceae; genus Moricandia; species Moricandia arvensis. The sequence continues at coordinate 129,598 of CAJHQP010000202.1, read as the reverse complement.
CCAAATGTCTTGCCTAAACACTAGCTCAGCTTGATGTAGAGATAGCTTGAATGGTGATCAAGATATCTCGGATCAAACCATGTCCAAGACTTTCTTCTTGTTGTGGATGTGAAGTGAGTAATCCTACAACAGTCTCCTTAAGTTTCTTGGCTCTGGAACGGGTCATGGGACCTTCTGGAATGGTCAAAGCATCATCACCAGGCTGCTGGTGCATTGTGGCATCATGTGGCTCGTCTAAGCTCTCTTTGCTCTCTTTAGTATTCTGGTCCATGATCACATCATCTTCACATCTTTGCAGCTTGGAAATTTCTTGTACTCTCAATCTGTTATGAAGGAGCTGTTTGGAAATGGTTTTATAGCTCTCGTACCAGGTTGCAGCAAAACAGAGAAGTCCTTTCATGGTGTGCCAACTTAGCGAAAGACATAGATGAAGTGTACAGCCACAATTCTGGGATCTTTCTATGCCTGCAATGCAGAAAAACATTATGACTAACACCCCAGATTCTTATACTATCAGCATGGTGGAGCTTTTGATTCTTTAGACTGATTGTGTTGTTGATCTTCATACCTGAGTTTTCTAATCAACCTTGTGGTCAAGGTTTTCAGAGGAAGGGAGATTTGTTACAAGAAAAACAGTTATTAAAGCCACGTAGACAAATCGAGAGATAGAGCAACAGGGAGTAGTATATAAACAAAAAATATCAGAAAGTTTGTTAGTGTTTTTTTCTTCTTTTTCTCTGGTTACTATGATTTTCTTGTGAAACTTTTATGGAAAATCCCTCATTGTTATTCTAGAGCTGTTTTTTATACTAAGCTCTTCACATCTTGAGAGTTGATTTGGTGTTTTATGAACATCTAATCAAAGTTACTATTCATCATCTTCTTCACTACATTTTACCGTAACAATCGCATGCAGCTTTGATTTGGAATACAGTAACACAACCTACAAAAAGGCATTTATTATAAGACCGTACCAAGCTTAAAGGCACAACCTTAACCTTTATGCTTTTAACATATACAAATTACAAGTGTGAGTACGAGAAACATAATAGAGAGAAGGATTGAAATCAATGAACATAGCAGCCTATTGTTGCTACTTGCCATAGATTAAAAAGAACCTACAATCTACAAGATGCAGAAGTAAGACAAGAAGAATCCTGGAAAAACTTGCCTCCATCCTTTGTCTATGGCGATTGCATGATCTGATTGTATGTTAAGCAAATCTAGTAATCATGTTTTGTTTATAGGTTAACGACAGAAACTGAGATAGAAAAGAAATAGATTTTAGGTTAAAATTTTTAGTTGTTTGGCAATAGGATTACATTAGTTCTAGGATCAACTTTAGAATTATTTAAAAGTAAATGAAAATTAAAATTTTTGACCAATAAAATTATAAAGATTTTTCTCAAACTTTTTGTACTAGTAACAAATCGTCATAAATCACTCAAATAACTTCTTAATATATAGGAGGATATGAAACACTGATATACATTAGACACTTAATTAATCAAATTACAAATTTTTAGGTTAGTTTTTATTTAATTTCATATGCTAGGTAAACATTAGGGAAATTGTCAAAAATAATATTTTCCATGTACCACTTTTCAAAAATAAATTAATCACTTTTATCCTTGTTTTTTAAAAGGAAAAACATACTTATAACCCTTAAATTAATTAATCTAAGATTTAGGGTTTAGAGTTAAGAGGTGGTGTAGGGTGGGAGATAGGGTTTAGGAATGTAAAATTTAGGATTCTAATTAATTTTGAAAAACTTTACCTCTTAAAAACTGGTATTTTTGAAAATATCTCTTTAATGAAAGTAAAAATGAAAAATGGTGATATTTTTGAAAATTACCCTAAACATTACCTAAACCAAACCTAAAAAAAATTAACCAAACACAGGTCAAAGTTAAAATAAAACAAATGGAACTTATGTGAATAATATCGTAAATTTTGATTCAAGCCTAAATGGATATCAAAGCGCCTAGACCTAGTTCTTTGAACGAGTGGTTAGCTTGATGAAAAGAGAACCTTCAGACCGAAACCCATATTTCCCAGTCGAATCTTTATACGCTGCTGATATATCAGTTATCAAGATCCTTATCCCCAATGGTAATCAGGCTTTACTTTTATAAACTGAATCCTGAAAAGTAAATGTACTTAGCTTTTGAACTTATTTCAGAAATGAAAGTATAGAAGCTTCAATGATTCCAAAAGAAACAACCAAAAAGACATTCTATTAACGTTAATAATACTTTGATGGTGGGATGTGGGCATTTAGTGTAGGGTGATAAATCAGGTCGAGCAAAATATTGGATCCATAGCTTTTGTAGGAGACATTTTGACTGATAAATCAGGTCGAAAAAAATATTTGTAGCAACGTATTTGTTAAAGACCAAGACAGACGACATGAATCTGAAGCTTCTGATCAAATCCATGAGTACCAACTCTCAGCAGCTACCAAATTTCCTAATCAGAAATAGCTGTGTTTTTGTTTTACCTTTGATGAAGAAAGAAATTGACCTAAACACAACTCATGGAACCATTTACCACTCAAGCAGAAGGTGTAGTCTCGTCAGCAGGTGAAGCAGTCTTCTTCTTGATGGGTCCTAGAGAGACTTTAACCTTTGCTGGTCTCAGAACCCGATCTCCTAGAAAAAATCCCCGGGTAAACTCCTCTGTTATCATCCCTACCTTAACCGCCTCAGATTCTTCTCGCGAAATAGCCTCGTGCAACTGCGACAATAGAGATATTGCTAAATACACAAAGCAACAAACACTACTCAACTGGTACACAAAATACCAACTTATGTTAATATAAAGCGTTCCACTACGTGTAGCAAACTAGCAAAAACAACCATTGACTGTGTTACCAGTTTCTCAAGTAATCTCTCTGCTTTCACAACAGCTCAGAAGATCTAATCAAGCCCGTGAAACAGTCTTCGTCAGTGTATACATTATAATCTCTATACATACAAGAAGATAGCTTCAAACGTTATTCATTTTTCTGCAAGAGCAATTTACTTACCAAGGGATCAAATGGCTTGCCCACAGTTGCAATGGCTTTAACGCGAAGGTGTCTCAACACTTCAACGAATTGCCTGTAAATTCCCTGATAACTCGTATCGATCTTCTTCTCCATTTCTGTATCGGGTTTAATCTGTTGCCTAGCGCTCTCAAAACTATCAATGAGTGGCAAGAGACTCTTCATGATTTGCACTTTTGCGTTTGACTCTGTGCTAAGCCGATCCTTGTCAAGCTTTTTCCTTGTATTGTCAAAATCAGCCTGCAACCTGATTTTCGTGTCCTTCTCTGAAGCTATCTGCATTGATAATGACAAAACTTTATGGTCGAATCTATTCTTTTCCTTCTCGATTTCGCAAAAAACCGTTTCAATTTCTGTAACTGTGAGTTCGTCTCCATTGAAGAGAGCTTGTTTATAAGCTTTAATCAGGGTTTTAACATCTGGTGGGTGCTTTGAATTCGTTTCTTCACCATTAGTCTGCAAATCAAAGATTTATTCAAAATCAGGAGGCGAATCTTAGACCCGAGGAGAGGAAGAGGAAGAGGAAGAGTATACAACTTACTGGTGAAGCTTGGTGGGCAGAGAGAGATGATACGTAACTTCTTCGACTGTTCACGATTATCCGAGATGGAGACATGAATTGAACTCCTCGGTTTAGTTTCGAAATGAATGGAGATGAAGGTGGTCTTCCATGGAAATGGAGGTTTCTTAAGGGTATGATTCTCGATTTTTCTGATAAAGATGGAGACGGATAGAGCGATGAAGAGGAGAAGGAGAAGCAATGAGTTATGGAAATCGCCATTGTCGGACTGGATTTGGTACTAACTTACTACGCTCTCATGTTTATAAATACGAAAGGGGTTATTTTTGGAGAATATTAGATAGAAGGTCACTTTTTTACTTTCTAATAATACAATAGGACATTTTCTTCTGCTACACACACATACATAGGCAGTTTTATGTTTTTATTAACACATTAAAGCAATTGTTGTTATCAACCCACTTTTTCTTAATAGCTTTCTTTTTGTCAAAAGTTTCTTGTCGGATGGTAACTACCATTTCGCTAACTAAACCACATTATGAGCGAGAATCAACCACCACCATTCATCTATCTTTTACATCAATGACCCATATGCAATCGACAAGACATATATCTGTCTCTTATCCTAACCATTGAATTTTCTTGAGAAAATTACACTGAGAGACAGTTTTAAGTTTTTATTAACATAAAAAGACACTTCTAGCTACTAAGGCAGTTTTTACTAACAGCTTCCTTTTGATGTAACTTTCTCGTGGTAAGTTAAGTACAGTTATTGTAACTAGACAACTAAAAGAACGGGAATCAACCCTAACCATTCATTTTTTCATTAAAGCAAGGGTCCAGATGTATTTCCATTTCTTTGAAAAGACATATATCTGTCTATCATCCTAGCTAACCATTAGATTTCTTATTCCCATTTCCTTACCAACGGTCCAGATCCCGTCACGTTTGATTTCTCCATCTTTTTCTTGAACTTTCGTCATTAAGCACAATTACTTGTTTCTTGATACAGAGCTTGACGTACTCTTTAAATTCACATTAAATTACAAATTCACATTCACCCAACTATTGCTACCTAAATTCTTTCCAAACTCACACTCTCGGGTTCGCACTAAGCACTTTCTCAAAGTACTTGTAATCACAGTCTTCATAAATGGGGACTATGTCTGGTGATTTGTTTAGATCTTTGGTAAAAAGTAATCCAGCTAACTGCTCTTCCTCTTCACCCAGTCTATGCATTACCCTCCTTGGGGTGGAAGAATCACTAACATCTTCTACTGCTTGTTCAGGTGTTCTTCCTAACTCTTCTTCATCAACCTCCTCCGTTGACAAAAGCCTATTCGTCACATTATCTTCGTAAACCTACAACATTGTACACTGTTATCCGTGTACACAAGGACACCAATACCGTTTCCCCGAAATAGCCTCCTTCTCTACATACCTGAGACTCTGTACTAGTAACAACAACATCGCTTCCTTCTCCCCCCGCCGCGCATGCAACATCTCCCTGCAATGTAACCACTACGCAATATCACTTCCAAATTAATCGTCAAAGGTCACAACACTCATGACTTAAATTCGCTGTACACGGCCAATTTTGTACATGTGTACACTAAGTACGTGTTCTCCTTTCCAAAAGCGTTCTTTTATTACCTCAAATTCTCTACTGGTTTCATGAACAACCCCTTCTTCTCGACCCGATTCCAACTCCTCCCCCTCCGGAACCACATCCTCACCAGCAGGCTCAGCCTCCTTTTCAACCTACAATGTTAGAAGATTGTTAGATTTCACAAGCACCCTTAACATCTTTCACAGTACACTTGCCTCCGTCTGCTGAATTGAGTTCACGACCATCCCTACCTCCATATCTCTTCCTTTTTCACCAATCCCGCCTTCGTCTCCACCCGCGGCGTCAGACGCATCACCCTGCTATTCAAATTTCTCATCAATGTGTCTTATAACCATAACCCGGGACAAAAAAACGGTCATGTACATTGATGGTCATTGTACATGCGTCCATCATGTACGCTCTCAAGTTACAATCAACACTTTTTCTTACCTCAAACCCTATTCCAGTATCATCAATCACCCTTTCTTCTTGACCTGCATCATTCTCTTCCTCCTGCAATGACACTAAAACTCTGCATCAATCTCAAACAACTAAGACTAATCTCACTCCTATCAAAATTCCTTATCAATGTTCCTTATAACCAACACCGCGTACATTCTTGGTTATGTACATCGATCCACCCTGTACACCTGTTCACCATGTACGCTCTCATGGTACACAGTCCGATTATTCTTACCTCAAACTCTATTCCAGTTTCATCAACCACCTTTTCCTCTCGCCCCGAAGCTGACTCCTCCCCCTGCAATCACAGCAACAATCTGCATCAATCCCAACATCTTCATTTTTTTTCCTACACCAATTACTTAAATAATCATAAGACTTACTGTATCCGTATCCATCGTAGCTTCCCTAGCTGAATTGTCCTTATCAACTGCAAGTTCGTCTAAACCAACATCTTCCTTTCTATTCTTCGCCAATTCCTCCATCGTCTTTTTGCCTCCTAGAATCACCTGCATAACGACATACAGATATCACGGTCAAAACGACATACGGCAACACCACAATGAAAGTTCATTTACAGTCGTTTGGCATACCTCGTCTACCGTGCCATAGCCAGCTTCAGTCACAACTGCATTTACCAATACATCCAATCTCCCCATTTCCTAAAACCACGATACCTTAACATATGAATAAAATTTCGCACCTAGTGTTACTCATTACTCTATCATACAACTAACCTTTCCGTCAAGTCCATCAAGTCTGTCAAAAGAACTTTCCCTACCCAAACGAATTCCGCCTAACTTACCACCCTCTTTCATTCTTACCAGCGAACTTGGACCCTCCTCTTCTAATCTGTGATCCTCCTTACCCGATGTCCTATCATCTTCTCCATTATCTTCTCCAATGCCGCCCTCACTTGCCTCCCCATACGTTCTCTCTTTAGGTGGTCTTTTCATTCTACGTTTCGTCAAGCTTTTACCTTTCCCGCCACTACTTCCTTTCCCCTTCACTTTCCATTTAGACAACTGCCTCTCATGTTTGTCACACAACAAACGGAGCCTACTCACTTCTCTACCAAATTCTTCTACCTTTTCCTCCAGCTTCGCAAATCTATCTGCATCGACAACAACTTGTCGGTTGTAATACAAAATCATACGTCTCTGTTTGGCCTTAGGTTCCTCCTTCTCAGTCTCCACCTCGACTTTCCTCTTCTTCCTCTTCACCTCTTCGGAATGCACGTACACAGAATCACCTTCATCACCACCCCCAGTGCGCCTTACTAAGACAATGCCCTTCCTTCACCAACCCTACCATGTACTCAACCTTCTTGTCATACATCTCGGCGTCGAATAGGCCCCACCTCTCCGGCTTATCACCGCTGATCTCGAACATTGGCTTCACAACGAGCTGCATGTACACATAAATAATCATCAACTTTTGTACAAAACATATTGTACCAGCACATCTTCGTACACGTGTACACACACCCTGTTTCACTATCCCCACATTTCTTTAACATACACATAAGTGGAAACCTAAGAAGAAATTGTTACTCACCCCAATGTCGTGTTCGGCCTTTCGTACGTATGCCAATGTCAAACCTGCATGTTGTGGCAATGACCTTCCATGGAAGGTTAATAAGGTGATGCTATCATCACCACTAGCCCTCCCAAGCAACTGCGGTATCGCCTCAAATGCTACTAATTGCAACGCCAAAGGGAACCCAACCAACCTCATTGTCTTCTGCCTGAGCTTCTTACACAAATCCCCTTTAGGGTCATCACACTTGCCCCAAACCTTCGCCCCTGGTATCATCGTGCTGATGGTCCAGAGAAATGATTCTCTTCCCCAAGGGAAAGCGAAGAAATCCTTCAGGTTCCGCACTAGGTTCACATTCTTCAACCTCGGCTTCTGTTTTTGTGATGTTGCAAGCAGTACACCATCAACAATAATAATGAGACACAGCCTCAGCTTCCGCCACCCAGGCATCCCCGCATCGCTTAAGACCATCGCAACAAGGCCTTCTATTGTTACGTCCCTGTCCACCCCAATCAGCTCGACCCAATAATTGAAATTCTCTTCTTTCTCAGGAACTTGGTAGTCAATGCTATACCCTTCTTCAAATTCCCCACATGGTAACCCCGTCACCTCCCCAAACTCAACTAAAGAAAATCTCATCGGTTTCCCACCAAACACAGGCCACATTTCGTACTTCTTCTTTGTTACAACCTGTCGTGTCAACATACCATGGAGGATCCTACCCATTAACAACCTACGGACAAGTAGCTTAAAGAGCCCGCCAAAACACGACTTCTTCAGTCTCTCCATCTCCGCCGAACCGTCGAGAGCGTCGCGTACCGCCAACATATGGTCTATTGTTGAGTATATATTTATCCTCTCGCTAGGATAACGGTCCGTCACAAATAAATGCTCTGGTAAACGTTCTTTCACGTCCTCCACCTCCGCCGAACCTAAATAACAAAAAAAAATCACCCATGTCAACTTCCACGATCTATTTCTTAGAAAAGAGGGGAAAACTTCTTCCATAGTTCCATATTCGAAGTTTGTACAAAAGCTCCCAAACTCACCATCCCCACTGCTTTTCCCGCGGAGACTACGCCGTTGTGCCGTCATTCTATCCTTCTGTTATGCCACCGTCTTCTGCTTCAAGCACTCAATTTCGGCCCCTTTGTCACCAAACCAAGTAGTTATCTCCGCTCAATAAGGAATACAAACAGTTGAATGAGATCGGACTTCAAATAATTATTATTCCCAGTTTATTTCTATTCAGGAAGCAAATACTATTATAATATCTGAACCCTCTCTCCCAAAATTTGAAATTCAAAACAAATTAACAAAACCTAACTTAATCGCTTCTAGTCAGAGGGCAAGTTGAGTCATTTCACTCAAAAACTGTCCTTGTAGCGGGAACTGCCTTTTCTTGTTAATAAAACATGGAAACTGCCTTTTTATGTTAATCACTCAATTTTGTTTTTCACTTTTGTTATCTACGGTCCAGATTCATTTAGCTTTTCTAAAGTCACATGTCTTCATCCTCTTCCTTTTTGACATTAATTACGGTTTTTTTAGAGAGTTGGTACGGTGACGTAAACAACGGAGATGTCGACAACTTTGACATAAACAACGGCGGAGATGTAAACGACAACGAAGATAATGTAGAAGACCCATTATCAACCATGAACCAAATTGTTAAAATCAAACGCAATGATAGTTCAAAAAAAGATTGTATAGACAAATTTGTTGTTTTGAATAGAGACATATATACGTGTACACGTATACATTCAAAATGAACCAATATCTGTGAAGAAGTTGTACACATGTATGTTCAAAATGAACCAATATCTGTGAAGAAGTTGTACACAATAACTTATTTGGTTGTTCTTGCGCTAGGTCGCATGCTGAAAATGTAAAAAAATTGTAATTTTGAATGCAAATACATGTCTTTATGAATTACACAGATTGTTGATTGGTTGGAATGTGATATGAAAATTGGATATTTGTAAAAAGATCTATGTATATGCTTTGTAATCGATGTACACGTTGTTTTTTAAGTCGATGTACTGGTCGAGCCAAGCTAGGAGTACATCCACCTTACATAGTTTTCCGTGGACAACTATATCAGATTGTATACATGTACTAGATGTATCTGAATGATTTCTTTCTTGATGAACCACTGGTATTTTTTTTAAAATATGTCCACCTCACACGATGCACCCATCAGAGTGTACAAGTGGACACTATCAATAAAGTGTACATGTGTACACTATGTATCCAAATGTACAATATTCCACATCTGCATCATTTTACATGTACATGGTTCACAAGTTAAGTGTTATCTCATGATTTTAATGAATTCTAACATTTGTTATTTGTTCATTTAAGTTATTTCATGAATCGTTTAGGATATCTCATGATTTTAATAGTACACAAGAAGTAAAAAGATTTATTTGCACATCAGAGACATTTAGGGCAGAAACGAATTAAAAATAGCATGAACCAATGATGCAAATCGAAATATTCGCTGGTCTAGATTGTACAATTAAAAGTCTTGGAGGTAATTGTGAAGAAACTTGAACATATTTAAAGTTTGAGATAAATTTGAGAATAAGCAAGAGTTGGAGGACCAAATGTTCTAAATAATCAAAAGTTCACCATTGTTACTCCTATCAAGCTTTCTCTTCGATCTGCGACTGAAGCGATGACGGTTCCAACAGACACAACTAGATCTCGAGCATGGACACCACAACGAGAAGGAGACAAGTTAACTTTGAGACGGATTGGAGGAGACAAAAAATCTTGGCTTTAATCCGGCGTACATCCACGGTCTCATCCGACCATAGCATTCTGAGTTAACTCGTCATCTACATCCCATTTAATCAAAAATGTTGAGATAAGCTTGACAATAACTTGAATTATAAGCTAACATAATCCCAGTGAGATATTGATTTGTAATAGGATTAGAAAATATTGAATGAGTGATTCAATAAAAAACAAAATCAATTTTCTGGGAATTTATTTCATCTTACTGTATAGAGGTAAGAGATATGATAAAACAGAAGAAAAAAAATATAATGAAAAGTGTTGATAGGTTTTGATGTTTGTCGAGAGTTGCCATGACGACTCCATCGTCTCGTTATCCTTAACTTCTGTTTCTTTTGCTGGAATCGTTCGTTTATCTCACCGATTTGTTCTTCCTCTGCTGTCATAAAAGTTGTTTCTTTGTTTTGATAAGACAAAAAATGGAAAGATAAGTTGAGACGTCACTTATTATCCTAGTTGAAATCCTACATCTGTTACATCTATTATTATATTATTTACTCTTTTCAAAATTCAAATTTCTAACCAAACAAATAACCTAACTAAAAGCCCACACGACAAGTTGACACATTTGGAGGGCAAATTAAGTCTTTTCATACAAAAACTGCCTCAGTAGCAACAACTGCCTCTTAGTGTTAATAAAACATGAAAACTGTCTTTGAGTGGAAATCTCTCTTTCTCTAACATTATCCAATTTCGTTCAGTTTTTCAATTAAAATAAAACTACATTGTAAATAGTATGATTCACTATAATCTCTCTCATCTTTTTCTTTCTTTTACGAACTCTCTCATCTTTTTTCTTTTTACTGAAACTCTCTCATCTTCTTCATTTTTAAAATTTTTGATTTTCAGTTTTTTTCTCCAAAAGATTATTTTTACAAAATTTAGATTGAGCCATGAAATAAGTTCATAGTGACTGATTCACCACTGCAAACTATAGACGTCACGATTGATGTAAGTCGATAAGCTCTCCACCACAAATCACAGGTACGACGATCTCCACCGTAATCTCCTTTCTTCTACATGAATCCTATCTTCTATGGTGTCTCAAGTCTGATGGGAAGCTTCAACGTCGTTCCCTCAACCTCTCTTCCATGGTGTCCCAAGAGGTCTTCTTGGTGATCTCAGCTTCTCTATGTGCCTTTGGTGGACCGTAAAGGGAAGCCCCTGTTGCATCTGAGATTATATCGCCATTGTTGAACCTTAGAATCATGTTTCCTTAATTTTCATATTTGGTCCTTGTAATTTTCATTATTTATACTACTGTCCATAAAATATCAGATTTGCAAATAAGTCCTCTTAAGTTAATCCAAAATTTATAAAAATTGTATTTTAGACCCTATCAAATGAAATAAATAAATATATATACCAAAAACCTCTAATTACATCTAAACAACAATCATACTCAAAATCATTAAAATTATCAAATATCATAACTTTAGTAATGTACAAATGAATCGTTGTACATGTGATGTTTTTGTATAATGATGTACACTTGGACATTAAAATCTGTGTGTACACGTTGACAATATTTGACACCGAGTATGTTACATGTATCATTCCCTGAACAAAATTAATAAGAATCTCTCTTAAAATTATATACATTTATAAGAAATAATTTCAAAAAATGTAGTTCTAAACTCATACCGATTAATATTTATTTTTGTTAGCTTATTTTGTCTAGATCTACTACCAAACTTATACTTCTGAATTCAAAGATTACATTTTACTAAATATATGTACATGTGAATCATTATATAAGTTAAGTGGTGTACATGTGAATCGTCAAAACAAAATTTTGTAAAACCTTGTTTCCATTATATATAGGCCACCGTTAGATGTTTTAATAGATTATTAATCATGTATGCATGATGATCTTTGATCGTATGATACGTATATAGAGTGGTAACAAAGTGTTATTGAATTTTTGTCATCTAAGTCAAACTTTCCAAATTTAACTTTCATTGCATACCTATGTATGTCTATGAAATCTTTTCCACATACCTCGTCTCATCGACTTATTTCAATATGAAAGTATGCTACAATGTAACAAAATTGTTATTTTGTGTACAATTTGGTGGTGTACACTTTGTGATGTGTACACGTGTACGTCGAAAAATGAACCAACATATGTGAATAAGTTGTACACTATAGGTGGATTGATGATTGCTTACTAAAAATACCAAAAATATATCAAAATAAATCAAGTCAACCTAAAGCTGGTGTACATGACAATAGGTGCACGCATGTTTTTATGTGTTACTAGGGGTCGGTTCGCGCTACGCGCGAAATACCAATTTTTTTGTTCTCCTTATTTTTATATTTGTTGTTATATTATTTAATTTGTGTGTAAAAATTTGGTTGTGATTTATATGTGTATGAATGATTTTCCTTTTAATGTATAGTTTATTTCATGTCTGGATTGTTAAATGGATATATTCGGTCTTATTGATTTATTTATGTCATTATGGTTTAGGTTTGTAGTATAGAGTTGTAAAGGAGTATTTATCTATTTAGTAATACGAAAGTGATGAATTCAAGTCATTCTCCACGAATTTGTAAATTCTGGATTTATATATATACAATTTTTTTGTTTTTGTTTTTGTAAAACATTCATTAGTATTTGATATTTGTCCTTTTAAGTATGGAACTTTTTTGAGCAACTGATAAAGAATAGGGATAGATGAAATAGTAGATCATGAGCCTAATAATAAGACCTACGGCCGTGCGAAACTAATAAATTAAGAACATGGTGAAAGAGAGAGTTTGATAAATATCTGAAATTGCAAATGTATTACATAGAAACCAGACCAACTATTGTTGCGAGGATTATTTGCAAGAAATGTATCGGGAGGTGGCATGACCAGGACTGTAATGGTTAGTGTATCCTGATGCTACCTAAGTAGAATGAATTCCATAAACTTCTCAATTTGTTTATAATGAAACATCGGGTGTTAAGATCTTTGAGTTGACATTTTCTTGGTGGCATTATTAGGATCATATTAGTCCATATCCCTCTCTCACAATAGGAACGTCACATAATGTTCGCTTCACTTGTTTCCATCATGTGTCAACTCTGGTCAGATCACTATGCCAGTTATGACGGTCCATATACTTCATGCCTTCCTCATGTTCTCCTGTGGACAGAAAAAGAATGGCACAGAGATAGTTACCTTTAGAGGAGTTGTTGTTTGCCGAAGGCTTAGGCCTTTTTAATGCTTGTCGAATAATATATGTGTCCCTGACGTGGTATTAAAAAAACAGATGTCCTATAAACAAATAATTAATGTGTGTTCAGAGAAATATTAGTTACTCCGAATTTCACAATTAAAAAAATTATATGAAATCTTAGCTTTAATCACATTAGGAACAACTCTTGGATCACCTCTAAAGCCTTCGTGTTTGTTGTGGAAATACACCGCTTGTGAATCAAAGTTCAGGGTCACGATACATCACTGTCAAGAGAAAATCAGTTGTATAAAAAGATCAATGCATAATATCAAGAACAATTTTAATAATTTTGGTAAATGATGAATGACATCATATACAGAGATATTAACTTATCTATTTTTTCATTGCCATAACACGTTCATTTCTCTGTGGAACGTCACTCACTGTACTCTTCAGAACAGCCAGTTCCCCAACAATATCTGAGGGACAATGGATAGGTATATTATTTATCGGTTACAATAATTAAGCTGGAATGACAGATGAGAAAGTGTATGTACCTGGAATATATGTGTTCTTATTGGCTAAGCCATACAGTGAATCTTGATCCCAGAATCTAGACCACTCTTCAGGTATCGGAGAGACCGATTTGGTTAACTCATTAAATGCGGTTGAATCAGTAAACCAGATCGTTAGAGGAGAGTCGGTAAGCCTGAAGTTTGGGTTGCACCGTGTCACTTTGAATCCCCTCAATGTGAAAAGAGAACCAGCCTTCATACGGGGACGGAAAGTGGCGAGACGGCTAGCATTCACGGTGGCTGGCATGAGTGTCGACTGAAACACATTTGTGGGAAAACAAACAAATAAACAGATTAATGATTCAACAGTCGAGAGAGTATGATTATATACTTAAAACAGAGTTTTAAATATGGATGAGTATAGTCTTCAGAACCTATATAAAATAAGGTGTTCATGACACTCAAGAACGGGATACCTGAGAATCAATGAAAATCATGTCAACTCCCATCAATTCGCGACCAGGTCTGACATTTATGGCTTCCAAGAATCTCAGTAGCTGGACTTCAACCGTCTAATAACAATGGATGACCTTCAAATCATGGAGAAAAGCGGATTGGTCATCCATTGAGAAAGAAAAATCGAAAGCTTTTAGAATTGACATGATGTTTTAAAGGTATAAGGGCTAACCTTTTTTATAGATGAATGCATCATCATGGGTGTAGAGTTATGAACTCATTTATGATGATGAATTAATTAACTCATAACGCTTGTGAGAAGAATAATCACATACGAAAAGGCTTCCATTTAACCTGATTAAAGATGAATAACCGACTCTCTGAGGATTACTTGGAGGCCATGGATTTCTGACGTAGATCTGCAGAGATCACTAACCCTAACGGCGGAGATACAACGTTAGAAAGTGAACATCCTTTTGGGCATAATTGGTTATGTTATGAGCCCAACAATTATATGTCTTACGAGCCCAACAAATATACGTTGTTTCTAAGTCCATTTAAAACACAATCGAAACCGAGGAAGAAATTGGTGAACATAACACGTGGCATTCAGAGGTTTCTTCATTTGATGACATGGCAGCTTCAGAGGAGAGAAAAACTTTTCTTTATATATAAGGATTCATATCTAATGAATATTGGCTTTTGGTTTTAGTTCATTTAACTTATTTTATAATGTATTTAATTATGTTCATATATGTGTTCAATTTCATTAATAGGGGGTTGTAGTATATAACTGGTTAAGTTTTGGGCAAATCAAAGATACAGTAATTTACTTTTAAAGTAAGTATACGCATTCGTCATCAAGCAAAAAATTTGGTCCACGTGATTTTGTTGTTATAAGATTTTTGTGAAAATAATGTACATATGGGTAAATGGAAACATGTATACATGTTAATACTTTTTAATCGCACGAATGCTAAAAAGTAAAAAATGAGAATATAAATTAACATGTGTACATCTAGCTAGAAAGAAAAATTTAGTAACAACAAGATGTACATATGAAAATAGTATGCAAAAATATTCTCTAGTAATTTACATTGCATACCAAAAATCGAATTTTGGGTGCTTAGTGTACATCTGAATGCCCCCAGTCGTGTACATTCCATAATTTTTTGCACAATACCATGTATTGTACATAAATAAAAAATGTACATAAGCGTAAGTATCCATGTGTATAATCCATTGTCAGTGTACATATATAACCATGTGAACACAATTAACAAACTATCCACATCCAACCAAAAATATACTTCTTTTTCTTAACTCAACATAGTCATGACTGCTCACTAATATAAAGACTTGTTATAGATATTTTGCATTTATTTTAGTTATTTTTATGTTCAAAATTGCATTTTATGTACACATGTACATATGTACACTTGTAAGATCAATTACAAATCTTTATTATAATGTTTATCTAATTATTTTTAGAACAATTAATCTATTATAATATCTAATTGTAAATATTTGGCGAATTTGATTTTTAAGAGTTTAAATTAGTGCTTTTTGATTCTAAAAATTGGGTCATCTCGAAATGATTTCACTCATTAGCTAGACATGAAGGATATTGTTTTACATTGTCAATTTTTGTGTCAATATTGTTGGAGATAAACTCAAAACTAATTTGGATAATAATAACATGTCATAATCCTATAATAGTTAGTGTTGATCTCTCATATGGTTTAGCAAACAACATCGAAGCTCGCTCGTGTTGTACACATGTACACATTTTTGTGTACACTCTAGAAAAATTGTTGTTTTAATTGTTGATATTTCACTAGTTTAATTATTTTTAAAACCTGCTTTTTTCACATTTTAATCATGTAGATTGCATATTAAATGTATATATTACATTTGTATGTTTATTTGCATTTAATGGGTTTGGAGTGCACAACTGAAAGTTTGAGACTAAATTGGGAGGTTTTATCTGCAATTTGCAAAGTTAAGAACTAAATAGAAAAAATCAGAAGTTCAAGGACTTGTTCTTGTAATTATGTAAGGTATAGTTTGCACATTTAAAAAATGTGGAGTCAATTAAAAAGGTATATCTGCAAATTAGAAACCTTTGGGGCATAAATAAGTATATTAAAAAGTTATGGACCAGATGTGAATAAAACCAAAACTAGCCATTGTTGCTCATCAAGCTTTTGCGACAAAGGAGAACCGCTTCAGAGAAGCTCGAACGGGTCACGACGATCCTTGTAGTTCCAAAAAGGTGATATGATGGTGATGAATCACGGCCAATATGAAAATATCGTGACTTGATTCCATGGCTAAAAAAGAGGCTCAGTGGTCACGTCTTTAGGCGATGAAGGAGGAGCACTTCGTGGGTTACAAAGAATGACAGAGGAAAAAGCTTCACAGTCGCGGATTGAACTTTGTTGTCGGTGTGAATCGAAGGAAGAGACATGGCAGAGTTATTGCGAGTAAAAAGGAGTAAAAGAGATAGTATGACATAATATATTTATTGATTTAGAATGGTGAACACAAGTTCTAAAGCACAAACTGTAATTTTTTAAGAAAAAAAATTATTCACCGAAGAAGACGAAGGAAAGAGATTTGTTCTAATTTTTTTTATTTTTTTAACTAAAATAAAAAGAAACCAAATAATTTGTATTTAGTTTTGACTTAGTTAGAGAAAACTACCTCAATAACAATAAGTGCCCTACACTGTAATAAAAAGTCATAAAGTGGCCTAGGATGTTAATCACTCTTATTTTTGTCTCTTTTTTCTTTGAGTTATTAAAAGAAATGGTCACTTTATGTGTTTTTATTACACCACAAAGCACATTGTCCTACCCAGATATTTTATGTGGGTAGAAGACTCTTTTCTCCTCAAAAAGTAAACCAGATAAGGATATATTAGTAAATTCATTTTTTTTCCTGGTTAGTCTAGTTAGTTGGTTTAAAATTCAAAATTGTGTGATCTTGGTATACGGACGCGAGAAACAAGCTTAATTATTTTTTTTATTTTTACTTGGGCCCATAAAAAGTATTTTTTTCTGGTAATTATCTTTTGTCGGGGAAAATTTGCAGAGACGTGGGAGATGACGGCAGATGAAATGACCGCGGAAAGACAAAAAATGGTGAGAAAAGACCATAGCGTCGAGAAAGAAGCGAGCCGCGAAAGGTAAAGCTAAAGGTGGTTACTTTTTTGGTTTCCCAATTATAAGGGTACTAGGGTTTCGATTACGATTCCAGACTTCAATTGTAGTTGGATTTCGAGTTTGGTAAGTTTGTTGTGGTGGTTCAGAGGTGGCGAAACTGGAGGAGGAAGCGGTTAATGAGAGGTTACCGACGCGCTTGTTTGCTACAGGTTGGTAACCGAGCAAGAGGCTAACTGTAATTCATCTTTGGAATACCTTCTTTTCGTAAGGGATGTGCTTGAAGGGACGAAAGAAATGGAGAGGTTTTTGGGTTCATCTTTGGACATATCTTTAGGTTGCCGGTGAGGAGGTGTGCTTTTTTGACAAAGCTTGTGCATGGGTCTGCATTTGGAGGCGAGCCACTAAGGTATTCACTGACAAAATTCGGGTATGTCAATGGCCTTCCTTGTGGGGAATTTGAAGATGGCTACATGATTAATAGGCACTAACATGGAAAGAGGATTTTGTTTGCTGGGATAAGTTTTTCGGGGGAAGCGTGATGTAACGATTAAAGATGTGGCGGGTATGGTTGCGAGTGACCGAGGGATATCGCCTGTTAGTTGTTTGGTGTTGGCACGGGTGTAGATGCTGAGAATGATCCACAAGTGAGTGTTGTACATCTGTACAATAGTATGTGGTTTAGATTTAAGATGTGTGGTTGTCATACAGGTGGACATCTGACATAGTTGTCCATGTGTACAGTTGTTTGGAATTGGTAACTATTATCAGTTTCATATGTGAGTAAGTACATGAGATTTATAAAGACTTTGTTTTGATATTTATGTGCATTATGTTCAGATATGAGTTTCATTGGCTTGTGGTCTTTCTTCTGCTCATTTATTGACATCAGATTACAATGGCTCGAGCTGAAGGTTGAAGTTATTAGTTACAAACTTACTCTAAAGATTATTATCAAACACATGCTTTGCATCTGTCTACCAATTTTTTTGTTCATTAAGATGATCTCTAGACTAATTTGAAGATGTCTTGATGTATACTTAATGTAGTAAGCATTTGCATCCTCTCAAAGTTTAGTTTAACATTGTAAATGTGTACACTCTATCATAAATATCCATGTGTACATTGGTTACTAAATATATATACATATGTGTTCAAATAATTACATATACACATGATACCCATCAGAATGTACAAACACTGTTACATAGAGAGTTACATCATTTTACAAACATAAACGTATCAATAAATACACATACTTTGGTTAGTGCACATATACATCATGTACACACATACATCGTGTACATGTGTTGTATTATCCATATGCCAATCTGTATGTACACCAGATGTACATCGTGTACAACTATCATTGAGCGACATCTTGTGCAGCAAGCATAACATCATAAGGTGAGGATTATCTCTGTTGTCTCTCACCTTGAGTTCTTGATCCACCTACACAAGTTAAGATCAAGTTTTGTATATTCATCCACAATGATATACATAACATGTTGATAGCGATAATTAAGTGTACATGTGGATACTGTTTTGATTGTACAATATCTCCTTTGGCGGGATGTCAATTTCCTCATCATTGATCTCTTACAGAGGCTGTGTCTCCCGGGCAGGTGGGGTAGAACGTGGTGGCTGGATGAGACTGGTGTATATAGAACGAGGTGTACCCGTGGACATTGAAGCTTGTTGTACATGTGGCCAATTATCATGTTGTACACCGGTGTTGTTTGCTTCTTGTTTACAGTAAGGTGGTAGTTCCCCCGAGACAAGGACAATGTGGTCGAATGCATCAAATGTAGCACAGTGGATGATATGAGACCCTGGGATTTGAGATCCAGCTGTTAAAGGAGTGAATGGGGTAGAAGTTGAGCATGAGTTGTGTTTCTTTTTGATAAGCTGAGTAGGCGTGGTGAAGGGAAGAGAATTCTCATCAACTTGTGCATTGGAGGTCGTGGAAAGTCAAAGCCAACGAACAGATTCATTCCTTTGTGTGTTTCAAAGTGGTTGTAAAAGTAGGAGAGAGACCCATCGTGTGTGAGCATGACTGGCGGTGTTATGAGGCCGGTAGCAAGTTCCTTCGTGTTCGGCGGCCAATAGCTCAGTGAGGCTGTGGGAAGAACAACAAGGGTGCCAAAGAACTCCTTAACGATAATGTCATGCAATTCCTTCAACGGGATACTTGGACGAAGGGGCACAATCCTTGTCATGTGCTTTTTGTCGATCTAAAAATACCAGTGATTGTCTACGGAGATCTTCCACTCGCCGGCTATGGCCTTACAGTGCTCGGCCATGGGCGACCACTGCGAACAAAAAAAGGAGATAATAAGCTTCACGATATTAAAGATAAATTAATGATTCTGTAATGAAAAGGAGTGTTGACACAAATTATGAGTTTTTGGAGATGAAACCGCCGAACACAAACTCTCGTCGAGGACAATGAAGAAGAAAGTAGAAAATTGGTAAAAAATAAAATTAATCTAAGCCGTACGTAGGAGAAGTTACACATTTTGATCGAATGGTGTGAATTGAAGACAAATATATGTCTTGTCCAGATCTGGGTGGTTAGATCTTGGCCGCCAAATTGGTTTAGATATCAATGGCTGAGGATAAAGCCTGCCTCTTTTAAAGTTTAGTTAGGCCACATGTGATTGGAAGAGAACTAGAAAAACTTAGTTGATGCTTTTTGTTGAAAGAAAGTGCTCTAGTATAACAATGTGTCTTGGAGTGATATTAAAGAGATAGAAAATGTCCTGGAATGTAAATCTTTCTTTTTCTTTCAACCCTCTCTTTTGAAATTGTAATTACAATGGCTTAGTAAGAAAGGCAGGAAATTACATAATCGTGATTATTTATCTTACCATTCTTAGCCTGCTTATCAACTACATTTACAAAAGCTCGAGGAATATGATAGACGCTAAAATGATCTCTCCCCACTATTACTCTAATGTCATGGATTGTGGAGGCCGTCTCTGATATTCTCTTGTCATAGATTGTCTTCATTCGCTTATCTCCAGCAGCACAATCCAAATGATTTATTAGCTCAAAGTCTCCTAGAAAAGCTAATTTTTTATAAGACAACCTGTGTAGTTGATGGACAGTTGCCCACATCGCCACTGCTTCTGCTACTAAAGGAGTATCAATAACATCCATTACAGAGCTCCCTCGGAGCTTTAGAGTGCCTTCTTTGCTGAACAAAGACCCCCTCAATTCCAATATTTTCAGATGGCGATTTTTATGAAGCACACACAATGCAATAAAAGCTTTGTTTCATATGGCAGGACATCGTGTATAAACATTGGTATTGGCTTGGAAGGAACATTCGAAGTTGGTTCAATTTGCGTGTTGATCTCTGCCCAAGACTTTGCATCCATTAGTGCCGCATGAATGACTCTAAATATATGATTTTTTTTTTTCAAACACAATTTGTTACACATCTTCCATCCTCAAGCCTAACATCAATGGAAGCATGTCCATTTGGTCATGGGTAATTCTGCAGAGGATATAAGAGAAAAGATCATACACAGTGCTGCTACTGTTCAGATGCGTGCATATATCGTTGACTGCTATAGACTATATTTCCTAGGCAAATCGACAATGTAGTAGCATATGTTATATTGTCTCTAGCTCTTCTCCACATACCTGACACTAAATATTGATTTACATCCTCTCTTTGTTAAATTCTCTGCAACAGGGAGACCATTGTGGAGAATATTACACAAAATATATTGACTTTTGGAAATGTATTGGTTCTCCACAATCTAGACAGCGTGTTGCATGGGTAAGGATAAGGGTTACATGGAACCTGAGATTGTTGGTCTTCCATATCCAGTGCCCTTAGAATATGGTAGCCAGTTCTTACACTGTAGGTTCCCAAAGAGCCAAACTTTCATCTTATCTTATCCTGACCATTTGTCATGCTTGGACGTATGCTCAGTATTTTGCCTACATCTTCATCAAAAATTAAGATTTCGAAACCCTGCAATATCCCAAGTATTAGCACCTGAAATTAGAAGATCTTTATTAGATCAAGATATAAAGTAGCTCCTTGGCCTCTTGGACATGAATCTTTTTCCATCGGAAGCCAGTTATCCTTCCAAACTCTTATACTTTCACCATTTCATACAACCAATTTTACACCTTTTATTAGCGCTTGTGTTTGTATAATGCTTCTCCAATCATAACTTGAGGCTTGATAACTTCTGGCTTCTAGGACACTAGTTTTTCTGAAGTATTTTTCCTTGAATACTCGAGCCATTAGTGAGGAAGGATTGGTGATCAACCTCCAAAATTGCTTAGCTAGGAGTTCATTATTATAGGCAATCATGTCTCTGAACCCTAACCCTCCTTCTTTTAATTGATTTCATTTATCCCTAGAATCCAAGTATATACCTCCTATCCAAATTGGCTGACAACCAAAACTTTCTCATGGCTCATGTAATATCTTGCAGCATGCTTTTAGGTAATAAAAAGCAAGACACTGTATATGCAGGTAGAGTTGTTATCACAGCCTTAAGGAAGACCTCTTTACCTACTGGTGACAAGAATTTTGAATACCAACATTCCATTTTGTTATTGATTCTCTTAGTTATATACTGGAATACTTCTTTTCGATTCATACCTATGTATTCTGGTAAACCTAGATATTTACCAAATCCTCTTATCTTAACTATACCAAGTTTTTTTGATTATGTGATCCTGCAAGTGTCTTGGAGTAACTTTACTAAACGATATATCTGACTTGGTACAATTAACTTCTTCACCTAAGACTCGCTGATAAGTGTTGAAGATGTGCATCAGGTTAGAAGCTTCTTCCTTTGTCGCTTTTCAAAACACCATTGAATTGTTTGCAAAACCAAGTGTGAGATAGGAGGACCGTTTTTGAGGCTTTGAACCCATGAATCTTTTATTGCTGAAGGTTCGGTTTTATTATTCTATATAACCCTTATGTACAGATGATATACTTGTCTAAGACCTCTATGTGGTTTGATGGTTATTGACCTAGCTCCGTTGATCAACTGTTGTATTGCACTTCATGATCCCATCTCTCCATTTCTGATAGATGCCAATTTTTTCCATCACTACACTAACAAAACTCCATTCAAACTTATCAAACGCTTTAACTATATAAAGTTTAAGGACCATGAACTTGTGTTTGAGATTTTTGGTTTTAAGGGAATTCATCAGTTCATGCGCTATAAGCACACGGTTAATTATGAGTCTTCCAAGAATGAAAGCATACTGGTTCTTAGTGATAATTTATTCAGCCATGGCTTCAAATGCTCAGCTAAAAATTTTGAAATGACCTTGTAAGCAACATTTGCTAAGCTTTTATCTGCATGTAATCCTTAATGGTGGAGGGGTTTCCTATCTTTGGAATTATATGCAGATGTGGGTTCAGTTCATCTTAGGGTCTAAATAATTATGCCCGGAGAATTGTATTGAGATGAAGAACCAAAGATGAGTATTAAGATGAAGAACCAAAACAGAGGAAGAGAAAGCTGAAGAAACAATCTCGTTGAGTGTTTTGGGTTCTCTTTGTACAAGTGAGCTTCTATGACCCGACTTGGAGTGCAATGCAAGGCAATGGTTTAATGTCGACCAGATTAGCCTCTGGGAACTCCAGAAGACCGTTGGAGCCCAATATCACATGTGTTCTAAGTTAAATGAGTGTAAAATAGAAGAGTCACATGGTTCACTTAAGTCATATAGCTGTTAGGACAGGTCACTATCACTTGACCAAAGTGCAATAGTTTAATACTTTCTGAATCTCTTTGTTCTATTTAAATATGTTGTATGCAATCAGAAATAACCAAGTATTTAAAAACCTATTTTCTCTCTACACTCTATCTCTCATTTATCTATCTCTTTCTCATTCTGTCCAGAAATGTTCTTGAGTTAATATCTTTTATTCATCACTTATTCTCACCCAAACTCAACATTCTCTTATATTATCATCATACTTTCACAATTCTAACATGGTATCAGAGCTATAAGCTCATAAACTCTTTAAATTCTGCAAAACCCATTATGTTCTTTAAATTCTGCAAAACCCATTATGTTCTTCTTGTTACTCTGTTTTTCCAGTTACGATGTTTTACTCTCAAAATCCTTTGTTCACTTCATTCGCTTATCAGAGTATCTTCATTAGAGCATCTAAGCTCACCAACTCTCCGATTTCTCAAAAATCCCATTCTCATCAGAGTTTCTTCATCTTTACTCACTGGACAATAGCTTTATCCATTGGATAAAATAAAATTGACAAGGGAAATGGAACGGAGAAGCTTGATTCCAGTAACCCTTGAGGGTTCTAAATACTTACTATGGTCAAGAGTGGCCAGAGTTACCTTGGGAAGTCATGGACTTTGGGACAACCACATCATGAAGGCTGAAGCTTCAAAGAGGATGGCTCAAGAGGACATCAAGGCGAGTGGCCTGAAGAATGAAGGCAAGTGAGTCCAAGAATATCAGCTAGCACTTGAGATCATTCAAAACTCTCTCCTAGAACCAATCTTGGAAGCTTACTCACATTGTGAAACTACCAAGAATCTATGGGAGAGTTTTAAAATGTTTTATGGGAATCTATCCAACATGAGCCGGGTATTTGAATTCAAGAGGATTATCAACAACTTGAGCCAGGAAGAAATAGAGTTTAATCAATACTTTGGAAGTTTTAGAAGCTTATGTGCAGAGCTGGATACGCTGAGGCCTTTCTCTTTTGATCCAAATGTCATAAGAGAAAGATATGACAAGACAAGGTCTTCAGTCTTCTCCTGAATCAAAACCCATCATACAACAAGTTGATCAAGCATGTTTTGAGGGAATACAAGCTACCTAACCTAGATGGCGTTTTTGCTTAAGTTCAAAAAGAACAAGTGTCTCACACTCTCTTTACAAGGGAACATAAGACTTTCAAGGATATGCACAAAAAGAATGGAAGGATGGTGTTATTTGCTGGATACAAGAAGTCTAAGAAAAGACATTTCAGGATGAGGACTAAATCAAGGTTTTTTAATCTCAAGTCTGGTGAAATGAAACTCAAGGAGGATAATCTGCCATGTCTCAAAGATATATCCATATACTCAGACTTCACCAGTGATTCTAATGGAGGAGAAACTTGGAACAAGGCAGTGATCAATGATGGTCCCATCATAATGTGTGACATTGAACCATTAATCAAAGCAGCAAAAGCCATTATCTCCTCCAAGAAGTCTGGTAGACATTCCATTGTCCCTAAGCCAATCATAATATATTTTGGAGTTAGTCATCATATGATTAGTTATAGGAATCTAATTAGTTATGTTAGGCCTTCCTTAGGGGATTTAATAATAACAAATGGAGATAAGGTAAGATAAAACGAATAGAGAACTTTAATCTGTTTGAATAGGAAACCATTGCCTTCTATATACCTAGTTTTGTTTCTAACTTACTTTATGTGAAAAAGGTGACGGTTGACCCAAATTGTCAGGTGATTTTTAGGCCTAATGATGTTGAATTTCAGGGCCTTAAGACATGGAAGGTGATTGGTGAAGGAAACAACCAAGGTGGTTTATACCATCTCCAAAAGACTAAGGCTTATTATTCTACTTCTACTCCTTTATGCATGACCAGCACTAATATATGTGATAGTACTACTTGGCATGCTAAACTAGGTCATCCACCTCTCGTGCATTAGAACTGATTATGCCTGATATGTCATTTAACTAAGAATGTGAAGCATGCATCTTAGGAAAGCATTACAGTCTGTGTTTCCAACATCAGAAACCATATATGAGAAATGATTTGATTTAGTTCACTCTGATGTCTGGAAGTCTCCTTGTTTGTCTAGGGATAACCATAAGTTTTTTGTCACTGTTATAGATGAAAATAAAAATACACTTGGATCAGAATGGTTCCTTCTAAGGATCGAGTGTTAGATGCATTTTTGAACTTTCAATCTTATGTCACTACCCACTTTAAGGCTAATGTGAAGGTACTTTGGCAGGACATGGAGGAGAATATAAAAGCCATGCATTCAAGAACCATCTGGCAAAACATGTAATAGTTCACCAAACAAGTTGCCCTTATACTCCTCAGCAAAATGGTGTGGTTGAGAGAAAAAATAAGCATTTGATGGAGGTGGGTCGATCAGTGACGTTCCATACAAATGTACCTATGAGATTTTGGAGTGATGTTGTGTTAACAACATGCTATCTAATCAACTGGATTCCTACCAGATACTGTAGGACATATGTCCTTATAAAGTATTGAACAAAACTAGACCATTTACTCATCACCTTAGAGTTTTTGGATGTGATTGCTTTGTGTTGATACCTGGAGGGCAAATAAACAAGTGCTACAATCCAGAAACAAGAAGAGTACTTGTATATAGAACTTGTATCCATAGATGTGAAGTCTATGGAAGGAAAAGGGTTTTATGCTGAGAAAATTGGGATGAGCTCAAAGATCTGTCTCAAGCATTCGACAAGGCCAATAACCCGAGAGTTAGTATGGAAAGTCTTGCCATAAGTCTATCAAAAGAGAAGGAAACCACCAGAGACGCTCCTCTTAATCAAGAGATTGAACAAGAATCTGAGGAAATCACTCATCCTGATCCTAAAGGGGGTAATGAACAGGAACCAGAAGTTCAACATGGTTCAGAAGCTCATGATCAAGATGGTTTTGAAGAACAATTTAATGAACCTGAACCTGAACCTACTCTAGTTCATGAAGAAGAAGAGGCATACCAGGTTCATTCACTAAGAAAAAGTACAAGGATCAAGAGACCTCCATCAAACTGGATCAACACAAGAGTTTACTTCAGTGCTGAAGCAGTAGCCCATCCAATAAATGCAGTGTGCTCTCTTTCTCAATATCCAGAAGAACATCAAGTCTTCATTTGTGAATTGGATCAGGAGTACATCCCAAGGTCATATGAAAACAACATGGAGCATGAAGAGTGAAAAGAGTTTGTTGGGAATGAGACTAATGTAATGATAGTTATTGATACTTGGTATGAAGCTGAACTTTCCAAAGGCAAGAAAGCAATGACAAGCAGGTGGGTCTTCACCATCAAGTACCTAGCAAATGGAAAGGTAGAGAGGCGCAAGACAAGGCTGGTGGCAAGGAGATTCACTCAGAGATATGGGGAAGACTAAATTGACACTTTTGCTCCAATTGCTAAGCTACATACCATAAGGATTGTCTTCTCACTTGCAGTCAACTTGAAGTGGGATTTATGGCAGATGGATGGGAAGAATTTCTTTCTACAAGGAGAGTTGGAAGAAGAAGTGTACATGAGACCACCTCCTGGCCTAGACAACCTTTTCAAACGAGGGAATGTGCTGAGGCTGAAGAAGGTAATCTATTGCTTGAAGCAATCACCAAGGGCTTGGTACCACAAGCTAAGTACAACACTCAATGGAAGAGGCTTTGTGAAGTCTTCAGCTGATCACACTCTCTTCACTCTAACCAGTCAGCAAGGCATTGTGGTCATTCTAATATATGTTGATGACATTATCATCACTAGCAGTGACAAGGAATGTATTCTCTCAACCAAAGTTTTTCTTAAATCAACATTTGATATTAAGGATTTAGGAGAGTTCAAGTACTTCATAAGAATTGAAATATGCCGATCAAAAGATGGCTTTTCTTATGCCAAATGAAGTACACACTTGATCTTTTAAATTAGGCAGGAAACCTTGGAGCAAGACATGCCAAGACTTTATTAGAAGAAGGCTACAAGGTACTGCCAGATGGGGAGTTTGAGGATACTCTCTTTGAAGATGTTAAGAAGTTCATGAGGATTGTTTGAAAGCTCATATACCTAATTATCACTCGCCCAAATGTGTGTTTTGCTGTGAATCAAGTCATTCAACAAATGCAAGCCCCTAAAATTCATCATTGGAACATGGTGGAGAGAGTCGTGAGATACTTAAGAGAAGATCCTAATCAAGGTGTGTGGATGGCTTGCAATGGAAGCCCTGAGGAAGTAGGATATTGTGATGCTGATTTGGATAGAGATTGATAGACGATCAACAACAAGTTACTGCACTTTCATTGGAGGGAATTTGATCACATGGAAGAGCAACAAGTAGAAGATTGTATCTTGCTCAAGTGCTGAAGCAGAGTACCAATCTATGAGAAATCTAACTAGTGAACTCATATGGATCAAGGGACAGATAAAGGACTTAGGCATATATATCACCTCCTATCACAATGCATTGTGACAACCAGGCTGCCATACACATTGCATCTAATTCAGTTTTCCTTGAGAGGACCAAGCACATAGAAGTGAATTGTCATAAGGTCAAACAAGGAGTGGAACAAAAAGTCATTCTTCCATGCTACACTAGAAGTGAAGATCAATTGGCTGACATGTTTAACATGGCAGCCAGAAGCAAGGTTTGTGAGTTTATCCATCCTAAATTTGGACTCACATACCTCACATCTCATTGACTTTCCTAGCATGGATACCTCTACTCTTTTTCCTTAGTGTGTTTTTATCACACTGGGTTTTTCACACTAAGGTTTTAATTATGGAGGTTCTTTATGTTTCCAAGCTTGACAAGTTCCTTAGATCATGTTTGAGGGGGCATATTGAGATGAAGAACCAAAAAGAGGAGAAGAAAGATGAAGAAACAACCTGGTCGAGTGTTTTGGGTTATGTCCGTACAAGTGAGCTTGTATGACCTAGCTTGAAGTGCAAGGCAAGGAAAGGGCTTAATGTCAACTAGATTAGCCTCTAGGAACTCAAGAAGACTGTTGGAGCCTCATTTCACATGTTGTTTCAGTTAAATGAGTTTAAAATAGAAGAGTCACATGGTTCACTTAAGCCATATAGCTTTAGGACATGTCACTATCACTTGACCAGAGTGCAATAGTTTAATACTTTCTGAATCACTTTGTTGTATTTAAATATGTTGTATGCATTCAAAAATAACCAAGGATTTGTAATCCTCTTTTCTCTCTACACACACTCTCTCTCATTTATCTTTGTCTCTCTCTCTCTCATTCTGTCCAGAAATGTTTTTGAGTTAATCTCTCTTGTTCATCACTTATTCCAATCCAAACTCAACCATTCTCTTCTATTATCCTCATACGTTCACAATTCTACAAAAAAATGTTCGACAAAAGAAACAACACTTGGTTTAATAGCTTCCCAATGTTGACGATAGAAAGCTGCAGACATTCCATCTGGTCCATACGACTTGTCTGGATTTATTGCAAATACCGCTTCCCTGATTTCCTTTTCCGTGACTGGGTTGGTGATCTTGGCATTAATCTCATATGTTACAGAGCATGGAATATTTTCATCGGGTCTGTACTAAGAATGCTTCTGGAGCTGGAAAATAGATTTTTGAAATATCGGTCAATGTGCTCAAAAATATCCTTAGCTTTTGTGATAACCTTTCCTTTTTCATCTTGAATATGACAAATTATGTTTTAGCATGGAATAATTTAGTGTTTCTGTCCCCAGCCTACAACCAAAGGACTCTGATTTTTGTGCGCCAAAACTCTTCCTCCAATCGATACTGCAGTTGAAGTCGAGCTTTAAGATTGCCAAGATAAGCATAATCAACAGTTGGAGAATCATAAAATTTTTGAATGTCTGATTTTAACTGAGAGATAATCTCCCTTGAGCTCATATTCTCCTTGATTCACCAGTTAGAGAGAGCATTGCAGCATTTCTTATTGATTAGGCAGATATCACCGTAATTAAGGTTTGCATTCCTAGTTCCATACTTGAGCTACAACCTGCTTGACTTCAGGGAATTTGCATGATATATGAAAGTAGTTGGCTTTTTTCCAGTTAGAGAACAATGTATCTAGCAATAGAGGTTTATGATCAGATCCTATCCAAGGGAGAAGAGTTACAGTAGCCGTTGGACACATGTCAAGCCAGTCACAGTTTGCTAATGCTCTATCAATCTTAGTCATGATCGAAAACTTAGATCTTTTACACACCCAAGTGAAATTTCCTCCTATGGTTTTAATATCATGAACCACTAACACCCAAAGCATTTGATTAAATAGGGAAAAGGATGCCACATACCTGGTAACTCAACCTTGCTTTTCTCTTCTTCTTTTGATGTCATCACATTCTATTAAAGCCCTTGGCTTATTATGAAGAAAACCTGTATATCCAGATCTCATCATGTTATACCATTGTTCCATCCATAATTTTCCAACCGGACTGCCATAGATATACGATAACCAAAATATATTATTATCGCCTTCAATAGTCATATGTGTACAGTACATCATAGGGTAATAGTCATTATCTACCATAAAATCTAATAATAGACTACTCTAACATGATTGTGATAACATGATGGATAGCTGAATGAATTACATAAAAATAACAATAGAAAACAAGGGAGTTCAAGATCTTAGTCTTTGAAAGAAATAGATCTCTCTCTCCAATGGTAGCCGTCAAAGTTGCAAGTATCAAAAGTGTTGTAAAAACAAGTGTGTCAAAAACAGCTAAGAAACCTAATAAATAGCCTAAAATACGGCCAAGGACTTTTCTTGCAAATAATGGAACTTCTGGGTAAAATTGTAATATTTTCAATTCTTCTATTAACTCGGTGGAAGTGTGTCGATCGATAGTCTTTGCGTATTCTGGTTCTGACTTTGAGTTTTCGGGAGAGCATTCTCCAATTCTCTAAAATGATCTAAAAGCCCCAATTGCTTCCAATGAGTACATGAACCTATAAAGACTCTAAAACAATACCAATTGTATATAGAAGATTTTAAGACCATATACATATCAGGGGTAAAATCAGCTAAAAATATGAAATATCAACTCCCCTAAACTTATCATTTGCTTGCCCTCAATCAAAACAAAGAATGAACCAGTGAAAGGGTTGAAAGCTGTTGGGCTCAAAATCGGTTACGACGGAATCAAGGTCAGAAGCTTGCCGAGAAATGTACTCTTTGTAAAGAGAGAGATAATATCTCAAAAAGGGGGAACGGGAAAATTGAAGTCAAGTTTCAGCTAACCTCGGAAGAAGGGTCTTCACGGTAGGCCATCGATAAAAGTCTGTCCTACACCTCAGATGAACGTGCCCCAAGCGTCAAAGACAACAAAACGACTGAAGGACTCGATTGTCCAACTCACCAAACAGAGAAGTTGGCCGAGCAAGACGTCCAACTTCTCAAACGGACGGATCAGACCACACAAACCGAAAAACTCGCCTGTTTGGCGAGTTAGGCAGCGTGGGCTGACCAACTCGCCAAACGGGCAAGTTGGGCAGCATGGGCCGACAAACTTGCTCGTTTGGCGAGTTGGATCAAGCAACAAGCCGAACTTGCCCGTTCGGCGAGTTGGATCAATCAATCCAATGTTGTCCCATCCTCGTAACTCCCTCTTTCAAAAATGGATCGAGCGCATCTTTGTTTTGTCTCAATCAAGTTTGACGTTGGAACTTTACCGTAAGAACTCGTTCCCTTGTATAAAGTTCGGATTGATCGTGTAAAACGGTAACGGTCGAAAAAACACCTAAGGCTGCCTGCACTATACGAAAGATCCTAGCTCTCGTCAGGGACGACATCGTCTCATGAATGCTCTTTCAATAAAATCGCAAAAACGTTGAAGTCGAAAAACGGCCCGAGAAGGTCTAAAACTCGGCTAAAAGCCCACTCGCGATTTTATCCAAAATCGAGCCCAATATTTATGATGGTTTATCTTGATTTTGCAGGAAGAGATAAATGTTAAGTTCGGAAGATAAATGTCAAGATCAGAAGATAAATGTTAAGTTTTCAAAGATAATCATTAAGGTCGAAGGAAAAAGGAATATTTCTGTGAAGCGATAAATTCGATTGAGGATAGAAGGGGAAAGAGAAAACCACCTCTGGGAGGAGTATATAAGAACTTCAAAGTTGAGGATGCAGAGGATACACGAAAATTCTTACTCAGAGCAAACATAACACTTAGGGGATTAGGCTTATTTTCGTTTTACTGTTACCGAGCTGCGACTCAATTAGGTTATTCAGGTCTTACAAGGTTAGAACTAGGAACTCGCTGACGGCTCTTTCCGCTAAGGCCTTCCATGTTTAACTCACAAACCACAGATTCAGAATAAGATCGTCTTTGTTCTCTTTTCGTCTTTACGAACTCATTGTTATATTATTGTTCTCACTATTATGTCGCTTGACGTTTTTGGCTTAGCAGAAATCCGGAACCTCTGGGAAAGATAGGTTTACCTTGCCTTACTAACTCAACGGAAATCGACACTTCCCACAGTTTGGCGCTAGAAGGAGGGGGGAGGGGGTACGGATCAATCTAGCTCTCTGCCATCAACTTTCAATCAAAAGATGTCAGATATCAATAACCAACAGCCTCGTGATGACAACGTTGAAACCACTCCAGCGACGAACGTCACTGCGGTCAATGCCGACGAAAACACCGCAGCGTTCGAGGAGGTGAAAAAGATATTCTCCACTTTAAAAAAGAAGTCTGCAGAACAAGATAAGGTCATGAGTTCTCTCGCTAAACAGGTCGAAACACTAACAGCGAGGAACAAGGACATTTTTCGCGTGGAACCACCTGAATCCGCGGAAGAAGACTTGACTTCGCAACACCTTTGGACCGGTCTGGCAATGCGTAGGGTAAACCATCTGCACAAAATCCCAACGAAGTGACCCCCGCGCCAACACGGAAGAACCCGGGAGATCTTCCTCCAATCGAAGAAGATAAAGAAGGAGGAGAATTTGAACGTGTTGACGTGGAGTCTAGTAGCCAATCTGAACCTACGGACGAAGATGCATACATACATCCATGCCACACAAGGAGCCGGGAGGCTTGGAACGAATCCCAGTTCGACAACCCTATGACCGAAGAAGAATAAGCTATCTCCTCGAACGAACAAGAGGAACTGGCCAAGGAGCAAACTCGGAACACTCGCGGCAAACGCCGACAAAGCCGGAAATCTGCTAGCAAGAGCTCTAAAATTCACGATCTCCGCGATGATCTCAGGAAAACGGTGGCCGAAGTTAGAGCGGTGAAGTTCCAAATTCATCACGGTAATAGCATCGTACCGGAGATCGATCTGCTGCTCAAGGAGGCTCGTAAAACACCTTTCACTACAT
Source organism: Moricandia arvensis (assembly GCA_905132765.1). Lineage (NCBI taxonomy): Eukaryota > Viridiplantae > Streptophyta > Magnoliopsida > Brassicales > Brassicaceae > Moricandia > Moricandia arvensis. The sequence goes on along the minus strand of CAJHQP010000202.1, from coordinate 97,236 downwards.
GTATCACTGAAACTAGGGTTTCGGATCTTGGAAAGATCAAAGTGATGCCATATGACAGTACTAATGATCCCAAGGCACATCTACATGCTTTTCAGGTCGCGATGGGAAGAGCCATGTTCAAAGAAAATGAAAGAGACACCGGCGAATGCCGCCTCTTTGTAGAAAACCTTCGCGCAGTAGCACTAGAATGGTTCTCACGCCTTAGGAGGAACTCCATCATAAGTTTCCGCCAACTTACCTCAAAGTTCCTCAAGCAATACTCAATGTTCATAGATTGAGAAACCTCTGACGTGGACATCTGGAGCTTATCCAAGGGAGAAGATGAGACTCTTTGCGACTTCATAAAATGGTTCAAAACCGCCATGGCTCGAGTCAGCGGGATAAGCGACAAAGCCGCAATAGACAGACTTCAAAAAACGCTCTGGTACAAATCGAAGTTCAGGAAGTGGATAACTTTGGAGAAGCCGCATACGATCCAGGACGCGCTTCATAAAGCCATGGATTACATCATCATCGAGGAAAAGACAACAGTCTTGTCTCAAAACTGGAAGCCGACGAAGAATTCGTGAAAGGATCCATGCTCAGATCAGAAGATAAAGAAGAAAAACCCTCGCAACGACAAAAGTGTCCATTGCAGAGACGAAGAAACTGCAGGGATCGCATAACTACGCTATTAACTCTGGATCGGAGCAAAGGCAGACAACGGGTAACACGTGGACCCGAAATCAGAATTACGACGAAAACACCTTATGCGACTTTCACCAAACCCGCATACACTCGGCCATTAACTGCAAACTCCTTGTTGCGAGGTTAGCTGCAAAGCTGCTCTCTAGAGAACTCTCCGGAGTCTCCAGCGTGAAAGATCTTATCCAAGACTCAGACCATCCCCTATAAAACGACAAGACTCCTCAAATAGAGAACTCTTCCCAAGGGAACAATTTGAAAGAAAAGCGCGGAAGAAGGCAAGATGAGAATGGCAACGACAACAACCGTCGCAGGGTAAACATGATCATCAACGACAATAATATTGCAGCAACACCGCCTCGGCCATCAAAGCTTATCAGCGCAAAGCCGAGACAAGCAAAAATTTTCCGATCTGGTCCACGCCCAATGACACTCCAAAAGGAGCCATCACTTTCGATGAAGAAGAAGCCGGAGGGATCGATCATCCATATTGTGATCCACTCGTGATCAATCTCGTAATAAGAGATCTCGTGGTCGCTATGGTTCTCATCGACACGGGAAGGACGGTCAACGTCATCTTTCGCGAAAGTCTCAAAAGGATGAATGTCGAGTTAGGCAAAGTCTTACCATCGCCAAAATCGCTGACTGGCTTCTCTGGCATGACGTCAATGACCCTCGGGTCAATCAAATTACCTGTTGCGGCAAAAGAAGTCACCAAGATCGTCGATTTCGCGGTCGTCGACCACCCGACCATTTATAATGTCATCATGGGCACGCCTTGGCTAAAATCCATGAAGACAGTTTCGTCAATTTATCAGTTAGGCATTATATTCCTAACTCATAACAGGATTGCCGTGATTTTGGGCTGCCAGAAGCAGTCGAGACGTTGCTTCCTGACCGAGCACAAGCTAAGAAAAATAACGAACATCGCGATGACGAATACCAAACACCCAAAGATAGCTCAGATACCAGCCGAAAACACTTCGGACAGAGATGACCTAGAGCCGCCGGCTCAAGAAACGGCCAGTGAAGAACTAGTTCCAGTGCGCGACGCGTCAAGCCCACATGACAAGACAAATCCAACCGAAGACGTCAACCCTGTTACTGACGCAGTCAACACAAACTCGCGCAAACAGCGGAACTACGAGATGACTTAATCCTCGAAAGGGGTATGTAGGCAGCTCGTCGAAAGACGAGTTCAACTATCACCCTCTCTAGAAAGGGGGTGGGTGGGTACATATATACGAATACTCGTATATTCCGCATTCAAAAATATTTACGTTGCACTCAATATTTTTAAATTTTTTTTTGGAAATAAAAACGTCATTATAATTTCGCAAATTTTCTATCATCTCGCGAAGAAACATTTTGTTATACTTTCCGAAAACATCCATATAGGGGCAAAAAAATTATCGCACCAACCCAAAAATGGAAACTCGCGAAAAATCATTTTACCTCAAAATGGATTAACTCAACGCTATCATATCAAGAAAACAAATCTCGGTCGAATCGTCAATTTCGATTCTTGACCAAAGGATGAGACACTGGTCCCATATGCTTAAGACATTAATAACACAAAGTAGATATTCAAAAAAATAGGCGACGTCGCCTGGGTTTTCGAGAACACACCCCCAGTCCATTCGTGACTATAAATCATAAACACTCGGTAATTGCCCCTCCGAGCACTTTAGCCGTCATAAAAAATGCACCCAAATATGTCCTAAGGGCATATCCTCTCACATCCTAGAAGGATAAATAGCGCGCTATAAAAGAAATCCGAAACTTTGGTCAGCACTTTTGGGTGACTTAAAAATTGTCCCCAAAGAGATGCTCGACTCCGACCAGACAAGTCGTGTAATCCGAGAACCTATTGCGGACTTTAAATCGGAACGGAGTCAGGTTAAAATCAAAACATGCAAAATGAAAGACGATTAGTCATCGCAAAGCCTCAAACCAAAAGTAAACCTTAGTATTGCCCTAAACCCAGCACACTGGTCTCTAACATCTCAAGGCATGATATCAAAAAGTATGTTATCAGGAGAGCACTGCACGTCGGCCGCATCATCCTCGACGACGACGTGTTTGTTCTTGAGAATTTACGACCTTTCATTTCTCGTGCAAACCTCACACGGAACTAACCCATCCATGGTTGACTTCGACCCTTTCTCTACCAGAAGGTCCGACAGATACCGAGAACGGTGGAGAGCAACAGCACAGCGAACCCGTTTCGGGGTAAACGTTGCCGAAAAACACAGACGACCACGACGCAAGTCTCGAATGGTGTTCGACCCTCTGGACTTGGAAGAAAATGATTTGTCTCTAAAATATATATATATATATATATCGAACTTCTCCAAAACCAAAATTAAAAGGACACTTGGTTACGGATACCTTTCCAACCTCATCTGGTCCTAAAGATGGGGATGACATTCTCTTCTACGGATGCATCGTTAACGCGGACAAAAAATAAGTGCTCTCGCCAATCATGATAGTTCGACACGAACTCCTTTATGACTGTCATCCCCGGCCGAGGCCTCAACTAATGTGATCTAGATCAGCCTCAAAACCAAGGATTTGAAGATCTTGTGTGAACCAGTTAGGTCACTGCTTAAAGTGTGGTTTAAGGGCCAAAACGTGGAGCTTATAGGCTTATTCCATGAAATATTGGATAGAGAGAAGATGAGATCTCTTGATTCCTTGGAACTACTTGGATCAACCGTTAACAACAAAGAAGTTTGAGTCAAGAAGATGTACCACCAGGATATGATCATTACTCGAACACGAGCTTGCAAACATCAACAACTTGCATCATGGACGATTGGGAGAGAGTGGAATGGTCGAAAATGGAGATAAAGAAGAAGCATATGGACCAAAGCTTTGCTTGGGACATGAAGATCATTAGCATCGATCAAATTGGCCTAAGGAACAAGTGGAATGGATCAGAAGAAACTTGGGTCGAATTCAAGATGGAGATGGTTGAAAAGGGGCCTTTAGCCCAAGAAGTGGAAAGATAGACCATCTTGGTTCAAGTTGGCTGGTTTACTTAATTTAGGTGTATTTCCATTTTTCTTGTAAACCAATTAGATTTAGGTTTTCCTTTTTAGATAGGGTTAGGTTTTGTTAAACTAATTGGGAATAGGTTTTAGTTTTTTTCCTTTTTAGATTAGGAATATGGTTTTCTAGTTAGGGTTTCCAGTTGTGTCTTTATAAGGCAAAGCTCTGCACATAATGTAACTACAAACTCTTTTAATAAAATTCCCCAAAGCTTTGGCTTTAAGGAAAAAAGGAATATTTCTGCGAAGAGATAAATTCCAACGAGGATATAAGGGAAATAGCAAACCACCTTTGGGACGAGTATATAAGAATTTCGAAGTTGAGGATGCAGAGGACACACAAAAATTCTTACTCAGAGAAAAACATAGCACTTAGGGAAATTAGGCATATTTTCGATTTACTGTTATCCAGCTACGACTCAACTAGGGTGTTCAGGTGTGACAAGTTTAGAACTAGGAACTCGCCGACGGCTGTTTCCGCTAAGGATGTACCTGTTGTAACGCTCAAGCAACATATTCGGAATAAGATCCTCTTTGTTCTCTTTACGTCTTTACTAACTCATTGTTATTTTGTTGTTCTCACTGTTTTGTCGCTTGACGTTTTTGGCTTACCAGAAATCCGAGACCTCTGGGAAAGCTAGGTTTACCTTTCCTTTCTAAATCAACAAAAATCGACAGTGCAAATTTTGGTTCCCACAAAAGCACAAAGACTTACCAGTTTCTTAGAACACTTTTTCACCTAAGTTTCTTGTTTCAACCACATCTAGAGCATTTCCATGTAATTTGTTTAGCTAATCAATCTTCCCTACCACAACCCACTAGAAGCTATCTAACATACCCTCTACTATCCTCATTTAAATAAATAATAAAAGGTGCATGCTTTATCCTGGGGGTATCGATCAGGGGACATTTGGATTCTTACCAAAGCAAGTGTCTGAACCAAAAGTAACTTTTCTAATCCTTTTTATCTCTCTTATTTATTCTCTATTTTTTAGATCTCAAACTCAATGTGCAATGATGCTGATACACTTCATCTTGCCATCTTATTTTTGAATTTTTATGACAAAGTTGTAGGCGAATAATGGGGTTATCAGTAATGTACCTACCCCTCGCTTCCAACATTGTGTGATTATTTCTTTGAATTAGAATAGTGAGGTTATCGGTAATGTACATACCCCTCTGCATCTCAGAAAATCATCTCAATATATATATTTAGATGCTGAAGAAAGGTGAGAGGAGGATCAAAGAGTAAAGTACTTTTACCTTTTGGATTTTCAAGAGGATTCCGATCCTAGGTATACCAAGCCCCAGATCAAGCAAATGTAGCTGCTTAGGTTGGAGGTTAGTTTTGGTTCCTTCAGAAGTTCTTAACAAGTTTGTGTGCTACAGGATAATCATTCTACTTAGCTTTTCTATTTAATCTCAGAATGGTGCTAGAAAATGGTGCAACAAACTGTTTTAGAAAAAAATTATAGTCTATACCTAACTTTTAATTTTGACTCAATAAAACTTTTTTTTAAATCATTAGTAGGAAATAAAACATCAAAAATAAAATATGGTATTAGTAACTGCATCACCTAGACTTGAATAACACTGTCTTAGTGTGAAAATAGTCTGAGATTGGTGGGATTAAATATATTGGAATGGAAATAAGTTAGTTGTTAGGATTAGAGAACTTGTACCCCTCTGTTATAGTAGCCATTGATCGACGGTACCTAAGGACTATCGATCGATGTTCAATGGACAGCTTGAACCTGTCAACAGTAACTGTAAAAAGTGTAAACTCTCCATATTCTGATCATCTCTCTTTGTGTTAGCACTGTTAGACAATGAAAAATCATGTTAAAGTAGCAAACGGTGATAATAAACACAAGTTTTGAAATCCAACAAAGTAAACAAAAATAAAATAACTCATGCATAAGTCTGAAAATGAGATTGAAGGGAGGAGAGCAAAATGTAAGGCTACTCCTCATTGGTAGTATCCATGTCTGGCTGGCATGGTAGTGCTGGAGATGCTGGTGGCGACTTCGCTCTTGTACGCAGATGGCTTAAGCACTGGCACCTGGACATCGCCTCTAACCTACCCCATATGGCCTGAAGTGCACCCAAAACGACTCTCTGGAAGTCTCTGTATCATGGATGGAGATCTCTAGGATATGTGAGAACTCTGTAAGAGGGGGTGGTGGTTGTGCTGCCTCGTCCTTTGCTGGTGTATGCGCTGATCTGAGTCCTCCTCTGCAGCGTATACGGACAGGTGCCTTGCATAAGAGGCTCTCGTCCGTTCTTAACTCAAGGCGTGCAGGGGTGTCGACGAAGCGTCCTTCCTTCAGCCAAACTTCTCTCGTCAAGTGAGCCACATCCATGTACCCTATCTCCGACTTCACAGTGGCTCCCTGAAGGCTGATCCCAAGATGTAAAAAGATGGGTGTCAGAAGGCTACCCACCATCTCCTTCTTCTTGTCGGATCCCTTGAAAAGTTTCCCCTTCAAGGACACCAAGTTCTCAGCAAAAATGGACCCCCCAGGTTCACCTGCCGGTCGCTCATAGGTGATGAAACGACCTCCTCATGGAGCTCAACCAAGCCTCTGACTGACTAGTACAACAATGAAAGATTCTAAACCCTCAAATTGTTAGGCACCATCTAGCACAACATGGTATTGGCAAGGACCTTCAGGAAGTAGCGCATGGACGTGTGGCAGACGTCGGTCTATGTGGCAGAGCTGGAGTCGAAGTGGCCTGTTGCTAAGAGTACCCAGAAAGCGGTATGTCCACGGAAGGAAGGGACAGTGCAGCCGATGTTATCGAGGTTGTTAAATCCGTAGATATAGCAATGTTAGGAATGGTGATGTTGTATATGATGCCTCTGATCGTGAAAGTCAAATAGTCCTAGATTTCCATCTTCGCCCTAAAGTTCTGATTAATGATTCGAGCCATGGCCATAAACTGTCGGACCAGATTAGGATAGAGTGCATACAACCTAGTAGACATGGTTCCCATTCCTACCTCTCTCATCATATCTCGGATATCAGACCGGATCCCCAGCTTTGTCAGGATGTCTATGTCGACAAACCTGGTGGGCTTAATGGAAACACCTTGCCAGGCATTATATAAGAGGTGTCATAATCGTTCCAGTCCTGTGACACAGCTCTCTGGGTGCATCCCCTCGAGGCCACGACTGCCTTTGGATCAAGGTAGTGCTCGAATGTGTCGATCAACTCCGTATCTTCCTTGGGCAAAGGATCACGACATGGAGGCCCTGGTGGTGCAGAACTGGAGCCACCAACATCAAAATGTTCTTTGGTTATTCTCACGCTCATCTGCAATCGCAAAAAATAAAAAAGAATCATAAAATATGCTCAAATCGTTAAGACCGTCGATCGACGGTCTCTCACGGGTGTCCATCGATGGTCTGTCGCGATTATCATGATATCTTTAATCAAACCAAAAATCATGCAAACTACAGTTACAATCAGTTGATAACTCATAATTTAGTAATCCATCATCCTAAACAGTTCTAAATTTCGATCTAAACCTTTTTTTTTTGATTTTTCTCTCAAGCCCTAGAAACTCCATAAACTAAGAGATTTAGAGAACATACCTTGAATAACAGGTGATTAAGTGAACTAAACAGATAAAGAAGGTAAAAATCGAGGGGGTTAGGCTCAAGAATGAGCAAAATCGGCAAAAAATTAGAGAGAAATCGGCTCTTAAAAATTGCAAAGTTTTGGCGGTTATGGAACTTATGAAAAAGGGGTGTGTCGAGCTTATACAGAATTGACGCTCTTCCGTTGATCGATGGTCTTATAGGGACGTCAATCGATGGTCGTTCGTCCTATTTCAATTTTAACAGTTCACGTCCATAATTATATATATGTATATAATTGATACTTTAATAATGATTATAATTTCTTATAGCTAAATTAGTTAAAAGGCTTTTAAAAATTTAAATATTCACAAGTAGGTTTCCTTCCACTTAGCGCTTGTTTAAGGTTGTAAGCTTGACAGAAAAATTGGGCTTATCAATCGGGATTTGGCATCTCTAGACGCTTGGTCTGAGAATGCGGAATTTCAGTTCTAGCCAGTAATGCTTTACTCTTTGCCTATTCACTGTGAAGTCCTCTCCTTTCGGGTTAATCAGAAAATTGCTCCATAAGGTATAACTTCTCTCACGGTGAAGGGTACTAACCAAAGAGAACGCAATTTCCCAGGAAATAGAGTCAACCGACAATTGTATAAAAGTACTTGGTCGTTAGGTATGAAATGTCTAGAAATGATTTTCTTGTCATGATAGGCTTTATTTCTCTCTTTGTACAATTTTTAGTTCTCGTAGGCGTGATACCTGATGTCGTTCAGCTCATTCAATTGGATTAATCTCCTTTCTGCGGCGGGTTTAGCATCAAAATTTGTTTTTTTTGATGACGCATCCTGATTTTTGCGCTAGCTCAACTAGGAGATGGCATGCTTTTCCATAGAGTAAGTGGAACGGGGTGGTTTGTAATGGCGTTTTAAACGTGGTTTTGTAAGCCCAAAGTACATCATTCAATTTTAAAGCCTAGTCTTTACGGGTTGATCCTACCGTTTTTTAAAGATTTTTTTTGATTTGATGGTTGGATACTTCTACTTGTCTACTAGTCTGAGGATGATAGTGTGTTTCTACTCGATGGTGAACTCCATGTTTCTTGAATAGTTTTTCGAACACTTTGTTAATAAATTGGGTACCTCCGCCGCTTATTACGGTTCATGGAACTCCAAATTAGAGAACAAATATACTTTTGAAAAGTTTGACGACTACAGCAGCGTCGTTTTTCGGAGTGGCTATCGCTTCAAGCCATTTATATACGTAGTCTAACTAATATGTATCTGTTCGCGTGCGAAGAAGGAAAAGTGTCAATAATGTCGATGCCCCAGCAATCAAATACTTCAACTTCAACTATGAAATTATGTTCCATTTCGTGTCTCTTGCTGATTTTCCTCTCCTTTGACAGGGATCACACTTTTCTACGTAGGCTTGATCATCTCGAAACATGGTTGGCCACCAAACGCCTGCTTGTAGGATTTTTGACACTGTCTTAAAAATGGTGAAATGCCTAGTGTAATCAGATCCATGACAATGATACAAAATATCTGTGGTTTCGCTTTCAGCAACACATCGTATGTATATGTCGTCAGAAAATTGCTTGTAAGGGTAGGGTTCATCCCAGTGATATCTCCGGATTTCTTTCAGAAATTTCTTTTTGTGGTATCCTTTAAAGAGTTCTAGTTCTACGTCAGCTAAGGTGTTCAAAACACACACCCCTGACTTTAAAGAGTTTTAGTTCTACGCTAGCTGCAAGATAGTTCATAATATATGCGTACCAGGGTCTATCAGAGGTGTTCAAAGCAAACCCCCCCCCCCCCGACTTAACCTTCTACCTCCAGAAGAATCACTATTTGAAATCAAAGGATTGCATCTGACATTTATATCGAGTGGAATAATTATCTCATCCTTCTCTTGGAAGATGTCATCGACCGATGGTTATTTGCAGGCATCGAGATATTCTTCCTCATCCGACGAACGCACACGACCAATGAAAGTCGATTCTGCTTGGTAGACGATTGTTATAGGTAGGAAATCGTCGATAGGGATGTCGTCTTCGACTCTTATTTGAGATAGGTGATATGTGACTCCGTTTTCGACTCCATTCTTATCCTTGACTTCTATGTCGAGTTCCTGTAAAAAGAGAACCCATCTAATAAGCCTAGGTTTCACATCCTTTTTGTTCATTAAATAATTCAAGGCGGCGTGGTCGGTATGGACGATCACTTTTGAACCAACTAGATAAGAGCAAAATTTTCTAAAGCGAACACTACAGCTTGTACTTCTTTTTCTGTTCTCGCGTAATTGTGTTGTGCATCATTGAGAGTCCTACTAGAGTAGTATATAGCGTGAAGCTTTATGTTCTTTTTCTGTCCAAGCACAGTCCCCAAAGCAAAATCGCTGTCGTCGCACATAATTTCAAAAGGTTAACTCCAATCCGGTGCTTGCACAATCGGAGCAGATACGAGGTTTTATTTGATTTCTTTGAAAGCTGTCAGACAATCAGGTGTGAAGTCGAATTTCACTTTTTTACATAGGAGTGCTGTAAGAGGTCTAGTAATCTTGCTAAAATATTTTATGAATCTTCTATAAAATCCAACATGTCCTAAGTAGCTTCTAACGTCTTCCATGTTTGTGGGTGGTGGCAAACCTCTTGTTACCTTGATTTTGGCCTTGTCCACCTCAATACCGGCAGCTGAGATTTTGTGTTCCAAAAGGATTCCACCGTTAACCATAAAGTGGCACTTTTCCCAATTTAGGACTATATTATTTTCTTCGCATCTCGCCAACACCTTGCACAAGTTATCAAGGCATGCTTTGAAATCTGGACCATAAACTGAGAAATCGTCCATGAAAACTTCCATGAAGTCTCCGATCATGTCAGTGAATATAGACATCATGCATCTCTGGAATGTTGGAGGAGCATTACATAGTCCAAAAGGCATTATGCAGTATGCGAATGTTCCATAAGGACAGATGAAAGTGGTCTTTTCTTGCTCGTTGGGATGTATAGGAATTTGGAAAAATCCTGAGTACCCATCGAGAAAAAGTAGTATTGGTGGCATGCGAGCCTCTCTAACATCTGCTCAATAAAAGGTAGAGAAAAGTGATCCTTTCGCATGACAGTGTTTAGCTTTCTGTAATTGATACACATTCTTTGTCCGGTAATAGTTCTCATCGGGATCAATTCGTCTTTGTCATTCTTCACCACTGTAATTCTTCTTCTCTTTGGGACAACATGAACTGTATTGACCTAGTTACAATCTGATATCGGGTAAATAACACCTACTTCCAGAAGTTTTATGATTTCGTTTTTGACTACTTCTTTCAGGTTGGGATTAATCTTCTCTGATGTTCAATGGATGATTTCTATTCATCTTTCAGGTGTATTTGGGGGAAATTCCTGGAATAATATCTAAGGAATATCCGATAGCCTTGCAATGTTTTCACAACTTTTTTAGCAAAGGTGCTTGCTCTCCACTATTCAGGTTGGCGCTGATGATGATGGGATAAGAGTTTTCATAAAGAAAGGCATATTTAAATCCAGGTAGGAGCTGTTTAAGCTCAATCTTGTGTGTTTTCTCCTTACTCCAGTCTCCGGTCATTGAAGGCTTTCGATCGATGGTAGGCTTTGCTTTTCGATCAACGGTGGTTGATAAATTGATTTTTTCAATGTCGATGTGCATTACTTCTTTGGCGGCATCCATAAATCTCCCATACTCCTCAGCTCGACCATACAACGCAAAGATTTTGCTTTCCGAAGATGCCATTGCTCTCCCAAAGGATCATTAGAACACATATCCGTAGGCGATTCTTCAGCTAATTCAGAATGGTGATCTATATGGTAGGCTTGACCATTGATCATAGGTTTCTTGACTATCTTTTCCATGTCTAAAACCATTGGTATATTACCGAGATTGAGAAACATGCATCCTTTTCTGACATCAATGATTGCTCCGGCTGTAGCCAGGAATGGTATTCCTAAAATTATGATATTTCTGGGTTCTTGCTCATATCTTATCACTACGAAGTCTACAATATAGTCATTAATCCTAGTGGATCTATTGGCTAAAACAAGAGTGATCCTAGTATACCTAAACTGAGTTAGCTCGAGGGCGATTGCATCAAATTTACAATAGAGCCTAAGTGCTCTTTGGAATCTCTCATTGTGGATGGTGCAATCTAGAACAAATCTACAAGGATCTGGAAGTTTAACTAGAGTTTCTCCTTGAATAACCGCACTCACTTCCTAGAATACCATCATTTTTCTATGCTTTGTTTCACTAAATCCTCGTGACAATATGTCTATCACATATTTATTGATTGTAGATGAAAACTTTATGGCATAGCTAAGTGATATCTCGATGACCACTTTGTCAAAAGCTTTCTTGCATATCTCTCGATCGAACTCTTTTTTTTGCTTTCGCATTATTACCAAAAAGGGTTCTCAATTGGTAGACCCTAGTTTTAACCGTTTTGGTTAATTTTGGGGTGGGGATTGAGCATCGATTGATTCTGGGTCCAGAGTGTTGATTGACGGTCTTGCGATCCTCAATTTATGTTTTTTTCTCCTTCGAGTTAGTGGGTATTTCCTCTAGGTCGTCAGCGTGATCTAATATTTCTATTTTGGGGAGAGTTCCGGGATCATGCTCATTAACGTCAAGATGAATGGGGTTTGATTTTTCTTTCCCATCCTGGACAATTCTAGTAAATTCATCAATGGTGATGCTCTCTGTTGCGCTGGGTGTTAGTCATTTCCCGCTTCGTAAAGTTACGACATTGACTTGACTCATAGGGTTGGTGTTTGTCATACCAGGTAGGAATCCTTCTTCTCTTATGATAGACATGGCGTAATTCGCAACTTGGTTGTCAATCCTCTTAATTTGCTCACTCAGAGTTTCAAATTTTTTCGTCATCTCTGAGTATATTATGTCAATTTATTGTCGAGGTCAGCGGCTACCCTATGGTTTCTTGTGAATACTTGATCCATTCATAATTTTGAACTTTTTTCATGTTTCTTTACAGTTATGCCGTAGTTGCTTGAGAAACTGCCAATGTTTTCCCCAAATCGCTTATTGTTTAAATTCATCACATCCGTGAACTCAACTCATCTTTCGTTTTTGAAAGAAATATCATCGTCTTCGCCATGTTGTTTGGATTGGGTACGTTTATATAGAAGAGCTGCTACTGAAGCCAAAGTCTTTTTTAACTTGGATAAAGTGGTTCTCCTCTGCGGACGTTGATGGTTCCTTTCTCTCGGTATCTCTCATCTCAAAGACTTTGCCTAAAACTATATTTTCAATCAGCCTCTTAGCGTCCTCAGGGTTTTGAGTACCGAGGTTCCCCTTGTTGTTTGTATCAAGGATGGTTTGATAGTCTAGCTTTACTAGGTGTTGATGAGTTGGGGTTATGAAAAGCCATGGTGTGGGGATGCGAATTGGTAGGCTTTGAACCTTGCCCAAGTGTGTTTAAGAGATTCGTGGTTACCTTGAAGGAATATCAAAATTTCTCTCCTCGCTTCCCAATATCTTTCGTCGTCGAAAAATTGATTAATGAAAGTGTTTCTGATATCCTTCCAGAAAGTTAGGGATCCTGGTGGTAGCTGGTTTAGCTACCTCCTGGTGTCCCCGAGAGGGGAAAAAGGGAAAAGATTGAAATGGTTAAAGTCGCCAGACACCATGTCTTCTAGCAGCTTGATGTGATCGTTCGAATGTTCACTAGGAAGACCAATGAACATATTTTTACTTATCAAAAAAATGTAATCAGCGTTAAGCTCAGAGTTTCCTGCATGGCTATCTGGTAATATGATAGCAGACCTATTGGAATAGTTCCTTCTGGGGTTGAAGTATTTAAGCATTGGCAATTAATTTTTAATCTCATCTTGCGGAGATTTAGTAATTTGGTTATGGATTGCAGTCCCATGTTTATTAAGGATTTGGCTTGGTTCGTTGCATTCATGCTCATATAGATATTTCAAAACTACTTCCTCATTAATAAATTTAGTATAGGCAGACTTACCTGCTTCCGGTGATTGGTATCGATCGATGGCAGTAGAAGAGTGTTACCCGACATTGTTGGACAAATGTCAATAGATCCTGGAAGATATTCGTCGATAAATTCTTGTCGTCCAGAGTTCATATTCTCTTCAAAAGGTACATGTGTCATCAGGAATAAGAAAAGAATAGATTAGCAACAATAAAGTAAAAATCTATACTATATTCTAAACTAAATCTAATGGAAATAAGAAAGAGTCCCCTGCAACGGCGCCAAATTTGATGTAGCTTTTATTATACACTCTCAAATTAACCATGTGAGCTACATTACTCTCTCAAATAAGAGGTTCAGTGTAGTCGACTTGCGTGTTTTAGTTGTTCTTGCAGGGTATAAATATCTTACAAATAACTATCAAATTAACCTTAGTCCTTAACACACAAATAGTACTCTTACCAAAAGAGATCATGGGTATTACTTAGAGATCGAATCCATAGAGAGCAATGGCACACAATAGATTTCTTATTCCTAAAGATTAAGCTATGTGAATATATATATATAGGTTGGCAAACAATCAGTTAAGGAAATATTCCTTTTCAAGAAGTAGAGATGCAATATGGAAAATATGCTAATAAACTAACTTGATGGAAATGTTAATATGCTGGACCTAGGGTTTCAAGCTTAATGGATTATAGAGGACATGAAGCATAGATATGTAAATATACTAGAACTTAAATATTAACTATTATGACCCTTTTAACTCCAACACTCGTATGCGAGAAAAAGGAAAGACCATCGATTGACGGCAATGACCTGATGTTGATCGACGGTGAAATTAGAAGGAAATGTGAACAAGATTTGATATGTCCACCAGACTTGTTAGACCAGTCCTTGCATGCTCCTAACAGCATAGTTCATTGTGGCCTGTTCTGGCATAGAACCTACTCTCATAGCTATCCATGTCCTACTTTCGAGATCCCAGTTAGCTACTCTAGAATGCAAGCATTAAGCACAACTCAACTGATATTAAGTTAGCTAGCAATCCTACTTTTGGGCTAATCCATGATTGCTAAAAAGTAATAATAACAAAAAGAAAACGCTTTTAAAGAATATTTAATTGCATACAAAAACGCTATAATATTCTATAATATGGTAGCAATGCAAAAACCGCTATCTAAAGTGGCAGACCTATTATCACGACCGATGATACATCACACCTAATAAGCTATTGTACCGTTAAATAGCGTTTTCCAGATGCTATATTACCGATTTTGCAAGACACATTTGTTTTTACAACTCTTCTGATACTTGCCACTTTGACGTCTACCATTGGAGAGAGTGATCTATTCCTTTCACAGACTAAGATCTTGAACCCTTGTTTTCTATTGTTATTCTTATGCAATTCATTCAGCTATTCATCATGTTTATCATAATCATGTCTGAGTAGTCAATTGTTAGATTTATGGTTCTTATATGGTAATTAATGGCTTGCTGATGTTATGAAATTGTTAGGGTTATTCTAATTAGTTCCATGTTTAAGTAGATCTTAATGCTAAGTTGAACATGATCACTTCATAAGTATAAATATAAAAACCCAAAAACTTAGGTCAAAACTAGTCTAGGGCATTTTCGTCATTTGTCTTCAAACTTGGGCTTTTAAATCGGCTGTCTGCGAAATGGACGTCGATCGATGGCATATGTGCAGAATAGATCGACCTTTGTCTTTTATCATCGGTTGACTCCAAGGTTGTGTCGTCGATCGACGACAGTCTTGTATTTCGACTCCTCAAATTGTCAGCTACGGATTCTTCCTCTAAATGCTCCAAAATCTCCAAGTATCTCCAAAACGTTCATGGACCTGTAAATACTCTAAAACATATTCTAAAAACACATAATAGACCCCAAATAGAGCCTATATATAACATGGCATAAAACTGGTAATAAATAGGCTATATAAATAACCTACTCTCGTTGTTGTTCATGTCCTAAATTCAGGTTTGTAGTTAGCTACTCTAGAACGCAAGCATTAAACACAATTCCTAAGATTGATATTACTTCATCTAGCAATCCTAATTTGGGCTAATTCATCAATACCATTATGAACCCTAAATCTAACAAGTGAATTACTTAGACATGATCATAGAAAACATGATGAACTGAATAATATAGTGCATAGAATAATAAATGGGCTTCCAATACAAATCTCTGAAGGAGCTCAGATCTTCTCTCTAAACTACTAAAAACTCAATGCTAGAAAACTAAAAGCTGTAAAATAATACGTGTGCGTGGTTGATCTGCTTAAATAATGGCAAAACTCATATAAACTAGGTCAAAACTCGTCCAGGAGCATTCTCGTAATTCGTCTTAACTTACGCTTGAAGTTGGAAAATACTCTGCGAGTGGGCTGTCGATCGATAGTAAGTATACTTTGTCAATCGATGGTCATGCTTGACTTTGACTCGTACTTAGCTGGATGTGAACAGCTACTAGATAACTTTCTAAATACTCTAACAAGCTCCATATCTCCATAATGCTCCAAAACGCACATTGATTTGAAAAGACTCTAAAACACAGTCCAGACACACATAGTAGACTCCAAATAGGGTCCAAATGATGGTATAAAACTGGTAAATAACAAGGTATATCAACCCTATAAGGTACTTGATGTACGGGAGCAGAAGCCTATAAGCTGCAAGACAGCAATGACATGACCAAACCAAACAGCTGCAACGCCCTACACCTCACAATCTACTACTTTTAATAAGATCTCAGGATCATTCTTTTCTATAGCTTTAATATTATTAATTAAGCACTTTGGTTTCCTACTCCTATTTGTGCTCAACGTCTTAGAACTTGTTTTATCTAATAAAATATGAGCTTCAGCAAAGGGAGCAGCAGGAATACTAATCTAGTTTAAAGGGGAAAATGAGCTGGATCAAGTCTCAACACACTTCTGATCCTAGAAAACTCTCCATATAAGTGGTACGCCCACATGGTACACGACTTAAGCAGGAATAGATGATATAAGCCTAGGCTGACAAAGGTTGTATGATCTTTAGCACAAGAGAGAGTCGTTCTAGCACAAAGGGTGGACTATTTGGACTGATCTATCAACCAAAAGGGATCCAAGGACGAGTAACTTGATGGAATGAAGTGCATCACACGAGGGATGGAAGATCTCGTGATACAGCACAAGTTTCTTAAGGCCATGTATGTACAGGTCTCACAAGGCAAAGAGAAGGAGGCGAGTTCTTTGCTTGGAGCTCTAGGGTTTTCTTTAGAAGAAAAAGTGTTTGATTTTATATCATCCGTAAAAGAGTACAACTGCTTATAGGGGACTTATATAGACGTCCAATGCAGTGGTGCCTTTGAGGGTCTTTGTTGCAAATAGACATAGTTTATGGATTGAAAAATAAACCCTATTAGGCGTGCAAGACAACAAGTGAACTTAGGAATAAATTCAAATAAAAAGAAAAGGAAATAAGAGCTGCATAACATTCAAACCGTTGGAATAATATTTGAATTCAAATGCTTACCTTTTCGGCCGGTGTGATTGGTTCTTGAGTCTTGCTAAACGAGCTGATCTTCTATGGTGATGAACAGAAATTTTTCGTGTACTTTATCATGAACGAATTGCCAAAGGTCTTCACTTGATGCTCTAGTCTTCTCAGTTCGTCCACCATTCTTCAAGCTTGATTCTTCATTCTTCACACAGCTTCTATTGTCATCATCTTGTTCATCAGTTTGTTTAACCTGCCATGATCAAAAGTAAGCATCATGCTCTCATTAAACTTATGTTGAACTATCTTAGCTCTTTGTTTAGTCATGGGTCCTTTGAACACAATTGGCACTGGAACATCTTGCACAGATTCTGGTTGGATTGCCTTGTTGATCATGTCTTGAATATCTGGCCCAGTTAAGTCCGGCTCAGGTTCAGGCTGAATATCCTCATCATTCCCTCCCTCTTCAAAAATTTTGACCTTAAAAATGGTACATATGCAAAACACGGAGACAGATCAGTAACAGTGAAAGTTGAAGACACATTTAACTCAACTGGTAAGTCAAGATGGGAGGCATTGTTGTTGATCCTCTCAATGACTTGGAACGGGCCATCTCATCTTGGTTTTAGCTTGGAACTCCTCTCGTTTGGAAATCTTTCTTGTCTCATGTGTAACCAAACCCATTCTCCTTGCGGCCGTTGTTGGCGTGTCTAGTGTACTGCTCAGTTTTCTTCTCCAGGTTCTCTTTAACCTTCTGGTGGAGTTCCTTAACATACTCAGCCTTAGCTTCTCCACTTAAACTGATGACTTCAGCTGCAGGCACCGACTAAGGTCCAAAGGTGTGGTCGGATTGAAACCATAAGAAGTTGCAAATAATGACACTTTAGTTGCTGGATGCTGAGTCTGGTTGTATGCAAACTCAATGAAGGGATTGCACTCCACCCAATTCTTCAAATTCCTTCCAATAGTGGACCTAAGCAGCGTGGATAGTGTTATACTGACTACTTCTGTCTGGCCATCTGTTTGGGGATGGGAAGTAGTGGAGAACAACAACTTAGTTCCCATCTTCCTCCATAGTGTCCTCCAAAAGTGGCTAAGGAACTTGCTATCACGATCAGCTACACTGGTCCTGGGTACTCCATGTAAGTGCACAACCTCATTTAAGAAAAGATATTTTGTACAAGGTCTGAATTGTGCCTTCTTGGAAAACTTGTCCACCACAACAAAGATTGAATCCTTGTCTTAAACCTTTGGTAGGCCTAGCACAAAATCCATGAAAAGGTCCACCCAAGGGGTAATGGGAGTAGGAAGTGGCATGTATAGACCTAGAGGTTTAACTATGGAGTTAGCTTTCTTGCAAGTTACACACCTTGCACAATGAGACTCTACTACCTTCTTAAGATGCAGCCAATATAAATGCTCCCTCACCACAACCAAGGTTTTATCTACCCCAAAATGTCCCATGAGTCCTCCCTGAGCTTCTCGCATGATTAAGTCTTTCAGTGAACACTATAAAATGAACAATCTTGTCCCCTTAAACAGAAACCCCTCATGTAAGTAGAACTTCCCATGTTGTCCCTTTGTACAGCCTGAATAGATCTTAGGAAGATCCGGATCTCCTCCATATAAAATTCAAATTACATCACCTTTGCTTCCATTGTTGCAATCAAAGCATATCTTCTTGAAAGGGAAATGTTCTCTTTACCGTTCTTGTACTTGATGATATATGGGAAGGTCTATATAAAATCCATCCAGCGAGCATGTCTTTTCTTGAGATTGGTCTGACCTCTTAGATGCTTTAGAGTTTCATGGTTAGTGTGGACCACAAACTCCTTAGACAGCAAGTAATGTTGCCATATCTCCAAAGCTCTCACTAATGCATATAGCTTCTTGTCATATGTTGGATAATTAAGTTTTTCTCCACCAAGCTTCTCACTAAAATAAGCAATTGGCTTCCCTCCTTTAATCAACATGGCTCCAATTCCAATCCCAATCCCAGTTGCATCACAGCCCACTTCAAAAGTCTTGTTTAAGTCAGGCAGAACTAGAACTAGGGCATGGGTTAGGCGGTCCTTTGTGGTTTAATGCTTCTTGTTGTGCCTTCTCCCTGTGAACCCAATACTCTTCTTCACTATAACAGTGAGTGATGCAGCTATACTGCTAAAGTCTTTAAGAGAACGTCTGTAGAAGCTTGCTAGACCATGGAAGCTTCTGATTTCACTGATGGTTGTTGGCTCAGGCCAGTATTGAATGGCTTTCACCTTTTCTTCATCTACTTGTAATCCCTATGAACTCACCAAAAAACTTAGGAAACAAGTTTATCAGTGCAGAATGTGCACTTCTTGAGGTTTTCAAGATGTGTCACATGATCAAATAGACTAGTATTGTAAAGCAAAATGTCATCAAAATATACACAACCAACTTACTGATGTAGGGTATGAGAATGTGGTTTATGAGATGCATGAAAGTTCTAGTAACATTGGTGAGTCCAAATGGCATCACTAGCCATTCATAAATACCTTGCTTTGTCTTGAAATCTGTCTTCCACTCATCACCTTCTTTCATTCTTACATGATTGCATGCACTCTTCAGATCAATTTTGGAGCAGATAGTGGCACCACTTAACTCATCTATCATGTCATCAAGGCATGATGGGGTGTCTATACTTTATGGTGATGTTATCTATGGCAAACCAGTTTACACACATCCTTCGTGTACCATTCTTCTTTGGTACCAATAGAACATGTACAACACAAGGACTAAGGCTTTCCCTAACATAACCCTTGCCTAGTAAGTCGTGGACTTTTCTTTCTAACTCTTGGGTTTCCTCCTGGTTTACTCTAGAGGCTGTTATTTTTTGGTAAGGCGGCTCCTGCTATGAAATCTATTTGGTGTTCTATACCCCCAAGTGGTTGTAAACCGGGTGGGATCTCCTCTGGAAACACACCTTTGAACATGTCAAAAAGTGTAGTAATCTCTTGATGAAATGTTATATCATCAGAACCTGCACTCAAAAGCTCCTTAAAGATCATTAGTAACATTTTGTGTTTGGTAGCAACAGCCTTTCTGATATAGCTAGGCCTAATAAGAAAATTAGACTTACCAGATTTCTCTTTCTCCTTAACCAATTGTAAATCCAGTTGATGATCTTGTACTGGTTCAAGAGGTGCAAAGCTAATCTTACGCTTATCATGCATGAAAGTGTACATCTTAGATCAACCATCATGTTTAGTTTCTCTATCCTATTGCCATGGTCTTTCTAACAATACATGTCCAGCTTGTATAGGTACTACATCACAGACTACTTCATCCTGATACTTACCAAAGCTAAATGGAATGGTTACATGTTCTTTAATTTGAAGATCAACCTTATCATCTAGCCATCTTAATCTATATGGATGAGGATGCTTAGTCTTCTATAAACCAAGTTGATCTACCATATAAGCACTAGCAGCATTAGTGCAAGACCCACAATCTATGATAAGATTACAGACCTTGCTTTTGATGGTGCATTGGCTATCTAATATGCTCTCTATTTGGATGGTCTCATCTGGTTGCACTATGACATTAAGCACACACCTGATCATCAAGCTCTCTCCCACGTTTGGAGATTCAATCTCTTCAAACTCCTCCTGGACCAACAGATCATCCTAACATGAGACTAATGGCCTCAGGTTACTCCTTCTCCTGTCTAAGCTCACTTTATCCCACAAGGAAAGAGGATGGTCAGTAAGTTGAGCTACTTCCAAAGAACCTCTCCTAAAACCAGGATGGTTGTAGTAGGTAAAGATGTGATACATCCGCTTCTCCCAATAAAGTTAAGCTTCCAGATCAACTTTTCAGCAAATCTTGGAGAACTCATCTTTAGATGATTCAACCCCTGATTGTTAGGTTGTGGTCGGTGAGCTCTTGGTGGAGATATGAATTCGTCTGCTTCTTCTTCACCATAATCATCTGGTTGCATTCTTCCTCTCTAGTTTGGATTAGGAACATACTGCTGTCATGTATCTTCATCAGCCTGTTGGTTCCGGGTACTGGTCTCCAGGTTTTTATTGATGTGCACACCATCTTTCCTATTGTTTGGACCAGTTGGATTCAGAGTTTTTTGGTTTGGGTTGAGGAACCTGTCAACGTTCCGGACTGCTTGATTTATTGGTCTTTGCTCGATTATCCTTAGCCTATGTCCAAGTTCTTGGCGCATGGCCCTCATGTCTTCTCTCAAGGCTGCGAATATCTGCCTCATGGAGGCTTGCTCAGTTGCTTCTCCAATGGCTGCTGTCGCGTATCCCTAAAAGAAAAGAGAAAGACTTAGGCACGTAAAGAAAAGGAATGACAAGAATGGAAAAATGATGTTTCTTTTTTTATAAACTTTGAAAAGTTAAACTCTGAAATAATTTTAAACACCTTTTGTTTTTTGGTTTTATAAACTTCGAAAACTAAAGGAAAAAAAAACAGAGATTGCAATTTAAAAATTTTGGAAAGACTTGGTAATGTGGTCGACTGAAAAAGAAATGGTTTGAAATCTCGACCAAAAAGGGAAAGCGAATAAGTCTATCGACCAAACAAATCAAAAATCAGATATGCAACTTTGTAAACACCTTTTTATGATTTTGTTTTTAAAGCTGAGAAGATCTAGCAAGCAATAAATTTTGACAGAGACAATAACTAAATATACAATACAAAGAACACAACCCTCGTTTATGATTTATCAAGCAAACAACTAGATTTAATAGAGAGACAATGATTCATGTTGTTAATGAGATGTGGCTACTGGATCTAATAAACGAGTGCAACGGAGATGAGAATGATAAAACATAATAGATGCAACAAGAAACAGACAGTTTTTTATAGGTTTTCTACTAAGTTGATGCAAAACATGACTAGATAAATGATGAACATAAATGATTTTTTATGATTTTTTATTTATTGTGAAAAAAACGAATGCAACTAAAGATGTAAAAGGATAGAAACAACCTGATGATGAAGGAACTTCAGCTCTGATACTAGAAATGATACAAGCCTTGGCTGACAAAGTCAGTATAATCCTTAGCAATTGAGGGAGTCGATCTAGCACAAGGGGTGGACAGTTTGGACTGATCTAATCAACCAAAAACGATCCAAGTATGAGTAACTTGTTGGAATAAAGTAAACATAAATATGAAAACCCTAAAATCTAGATTAAAACTCGTCCAGGGTATTCTTGTCTTTTATCTTCTGAACTTGGATTTTTTAGTCGCCTGTCTAGCGAGTTGGGCGTCGATCGATGGCAAGTGTGTAGCATCGATCGACTTTGGTCTTTCATTATCGGTCGATTCCAAGTCTCTGTCGTCGATCGACAAAAGTCTTGTACTTCGACTCCTCCATTAGTTAAATACTGATTCTTCTCCTCTAGATGCTCCAAAACCTACAAGTATCTCCATTTATCTCCAAAAATTTCCTGCACCTGTAAATACTATAAAACCTATCCTAGACACATATAATAGACTCTAAATAGAGCCTAGAACATGGCCTAAAACTGGTAATAAATAGGCTATATCAGTAGTACTTAGGGATCAAATTCTCAGAGACTCTAAGATTACACAATAGATTTATTGTTTCAAAATAAAGCTAGATGAAATTATTAATTTATGGATAGTGAATTAAAGATTGGTTTAGTTTGTAAAGATTATTTGGAAGGATTAGACTTAGGGGAACTCTCAGGTAGACTAGGTAATGAGGACTAACAGAATGTTAAGGTTTTAGTGAAGTGATGTTCTAAACTCAAACTCTAGGGTTTTAGTAAGTCATTCTCGTGATTCTTAACGGAGGGTTGATCGATGGCCACTACATGGTGTCGATCGACGACACCTCTAAACAGAAACGTTCTTTATGTTCGATATGTTCTCTAAACTTCTAATTCAACTCTCGTTTGTTATTAGAATTTTAGACTATTTAAGATATGTTTCAGAGTATAACCAAGCTCTCGCTTGCGCTACAACATCCTATAATCTAAGGTTGAGAGCATGCAGAGTGTGCAAGTGCATGCAAGGCTTGACACAACTTACAAAGCTTTATAGTTCTAGGTTTTCATGGGAGAAGATTCGTAACTCCTTAGGGAGATTTGTATTGGAACTCCATTATTTATCTATGAATTATATTCAGACTATTGTTCTTTCTTTGATTATTTATGAGTTGTCATCAAATAGATTTAGGGTTGAATGATAACAATCATGTATTAGCCCAAAATTAGAATTGTTAGGTTAAGTTAATATCCATCAATTGAATTGTTCTTAATGCTTGCATTCTAGAGTACCTAACTAGGATCTCGAAAGTAGGATTAGGACGACTACGAGAGTAGGTTCTGAGCCAGAATTGACTCCATTGAACAGGCTGTTAGGCTCATGAGAGAGCTGGTCTAATAAGTCTGGTGGATTTACCAAATCTCGTTCAAACTTCCTTCTGATTTTACCGTCGATCGACATCAAACCTTAGCCGCCGATCGATGGTCTTTCTTTTTGCTCACATACGAGAGTTGGAGTAAAAAGAGTCAGAATAGTTAATATTTGAGTTCTAGTATATTTACATTTTTGTGTTTCCTATCCACAATAATCCATTAGGATTGAAACCTTAGATCTAGCATAATTACATTTGCATCTAGTTAGTTTATTAGAATATTTCCATATTTTCATTATTAGAATATTTCCATATTACATCTCTACTTCTTCCTAAGGAATATTTCCTCAACGATTGTTTACCACCAATATATATATATATATATATATATTCACTTAGCTTAATCTTTAGAAATAAGAAATCTATTATGTGCCATTGCACTTTGTGGATTCGATCTCTAAGTACTACACCTGATCTCTTTTGGCAAAAGTAATATTTGTGTGTTAAGACTAGGGTTAATTTTATAGTTAATTGTTTAGGATTTTCATACCCTATTAGAACAATAAAAACACGCATGTCAAATTTGGCGTTGTTGCCGGGGAGCATTGATCGCCATTAGATTTAATTTCTAGGATTTAGTCTAGGTTTGTTACTACTTTCAAGTTACTAGATTTTTTTTTCTTTTTTTTTTCAGGTGCATGCAAAGACACACCAGGAAAAATAAAGGATAATAACTACTATTTTTTGACCTCGATAAACTCGAACATACGATCCGCAAAGAAAGACGACAACCATCGATCGACAACACCTATTCCACGTCGACTGACACTTCTTTACTGACACCATCGACCGACTTCAGAACTCGAGCATCGACCGACACTGATCACATTGCAACGATCGACATCAACTTACCCGCATCGATCGATAGAAGTAGGCGAGTTCAGATGGGTGCGACTCTAATATTCTTAGGATGAGAATGGGAACCTGTATGACCAAGACGGTCATCTGCGTATTGCAGCAGGTCAAAAGATAGACGATAAGGGGGCCATAGTACCTTATCCAGAAGCAGAAGTAGACACTGCAGCAGCTCAACCTGAAGCTAATGCCAAAGCTGCTCAGAGAACACTGGTTGACTACAACCGTCCATACCAGTTCTACGCCAACAGATCTGCCATTCGTCCTCTAGCTTTTTAGAGGAACGATTTTGAAATGAAGCCTGCCTTCTTCAGCCTTGTAGCACTTACGACTTACCATGGGTTACGACATGAGCACCCTATGGATCATCTGGAGCGATTTGAGGATCTAGTGACTTATATAAAAGCCAATCGAGTTCCCAAAAACTATCTCTTTTGTAAGCTCTTCAAGTACTCACTCGCTAGAGAAGCTTCATATTGGCTCAAGCGATTACCACCATGATCCCTCACTTCTTGGAATAACATCAAGAACACTTTCTTGTGTAACATCTTTCATGACGCAAGAGCAGAAGATCTGAGGAGCAAGATTGCTAGTTTTTCACAGGAACCGTCAAAATCTTTCAAAAACTCTTGGATGAGATTCAAATCATACAAAAGAGATTGTCCACATCACGGGTTCAACGAAGTGAAAATTCTCAGCACATTATTTAGAGGTATTGGATTACAGTATCATATGGCCTTGGACACAGCTAGCGAGGCAAATTTCAGCACTAGGAATCCTGAAGAAGCTACAAGGTTGATTGAGAATCTGGTATCTAGCAGAGCACCAAAAACACTTAATTAGAAAGGAAGAAATCAACTCCAACTATGAGTAAGGATCAAATTGAAGAGGTCAAGGCAAAACTGGATTGTGTTCATAAATTCTTCAGGATATGATGATGAGATTGGAGGATGTGAACTACATTGATGGCAATGGTTTCCAGAGACAAGGGAATCCAGGTTTCAACAGGAACTCCTATGGAAATGGTCAAAGGAGTAGCTTTAATTAGGGTTCACAGCGACAACCCTTCAACAACAGCATAACTTATGGATCTTCTTACTATTAGAATTCTCCTCCAGAAACTCAAGAAATCAAGATTGAAGCAATTGATTTCAACCATAGAGTTCTAGATGGACAGTAGATGATGACTGTGGATTTCAATGGAGAGATAGATGGGCTGTACCTCAACCTCAACACCAAGTTTGAAAATCTCAACACCCATGTGAAGAAGCTGGAGAATCAAGTGCTGCAAACAAGTGAAACCATGAGGAGGCATGAGAGCCTAATCAAGGACAAGATAGTGGATGGAAAGAAGCACCACATAAATGCATTGATTATTGATGATTTCTGGCAGGAAGTTAAGAGGGAAAAACTCCAAGAAGGATATTTTCATGTGGAGTGTTCGATGTCATTCGACAGTTCGCATTGGTGTCGATCGACACCAAGAAATTAGCATCAATTGACATTGAATCCTGCAGTATCAGTAGCTTCGTGTGAATGGACAAACATCAATCGACACCCACACGAGACAATCGACCGACAGAGAGATATAGGTATCGATGGACAATGCGTCCTGAGCATCGATCGACATATGAGAAAGTCGGTTCGACTGCCAAGCATCGCTGCAAATTTGATTGTGCATCCAACCAGAATGGTTTCAGAACAGAATACTGTCACATCTGAAAGTACGGATCTTGATAGAGAAGATGAGGGACACTCCAAGAGGAAGCAAAAGATCCCCAAACATCTACGCAGAGAAGCCAATGAAAAAGAGATGGATAGCTTTACTAAAATAGTTTTCAAATCTCCTTTAGATACTCCTTTTGATGATACTTATTATACTCACAGGTTGTGGATGTTTTTTGGGAACAAGGGTGACAGACGATGATATAGAGGTCATGTTCAATCATCTAAGAGAAAAGATGAAACAGAGGACCCGTCTAAAGAAGAAAAGTGATACTGGGAAGTTTGTAATTCCATTCTTTATCAAGGGCAACGAAGACCCCAATGCACTCTGTGATATTGGATCATCAGTGAGCATTATGCCAAAAACTATGGCAGAGGGGCTGAACCTGAAAGTTGAACCCTCCAATAACTCCTTCACATTTGTAGACTGCTCAAAAGTGAGCTCAGGAGGGATGGTAAAAGATGTTCCATTATACATTAACAACACCTTAGTTCCAGTATAATTCCACATAATGGACATCAGGATATATTGGAACTCTTCACTACTACTTGGGAGAGCATCCGTGGCTACCGTTGTGGGAACCGAAATTCGCACTCTCGATTTCCGTAAAATAAGGAAAGTTAGGAAAACCCTAATTTCCTAGAGATCCCGGATTTCTGCTAAACCAAAAGTGTCAAGCAACCAGACAGTGAGAACAAACGAATATAGCGATGAATGTAAATAAAAAGGAGGAGCAATAAGAATCTTATTCCGAATCAGTGATTGAGGGTTAGAATGAGGTATGAGACGTGGGTTTGAGAGCTGTCGGCGAGGTCCCTAGTTCTAACAACCTAAGACCGCAAAAACCTAGTTGAGTCGCACCTTTGACCGTGGATCTCTTATATACTCCTTAGAGGCGGTTTTGCCTTTCCGATTCTGCCCTTGTTCGAATTTGTCTTCACGTGGAAATCTTCCATATCTTCCCGATTCTTGTGTTTATCCTTTGGAAACTTTACATTTGTCATTCAAGACTTAACATTTATCCTTTCCTGCAAATAAAGGGTAAAACGTCAAAGGATTTGGGTTCGATTTCATATAGAATCGAAGGTGGGATTTCAGCCGTGCATGAACCCTATCGGCCCGTATAATGAAGACAATCTCTTGAGGTGTTTAGAAAACCGTCGATTGTCTATACGTTTGATTTTCACTTCTTTCGAGAAAGAAATCCTCGTACTTCTCTTTTAAGTAGTAAAGTTCGGGAGATGACTTTGATCGGAAAGAAACGAAGACTAAGTTCGACTTGTCCTCAAAAAGGGGAGTTATAAAGATGGGCTGGAGATGGAATGGTCATGCTTGTGGGCCGGTGTGGCCCGTACCTTCAAATGCTGGTCTACTCGACGAACCGGCGAACCGACCGTCCAGGATTGATCTACTCGCCGTTCAGCGAGTAGACCGAGCTTGTCCAGTCTACTTGTCGTTTGGCGAGTCGACCGTGTTTGTCCGATCTACTCGCTGTTTGGGGAGTAGACCAAGCTTGTCCGGTCTACTCACCGTTTAGGGAGTAGGCCGTATGGTCAACTCGCCAAACGGCGAGTAGACCGAGCTTATCCGGTCTACTCGCTGTTTAGGGAGTAGACCGTTTGGTCTACTCGCCAAACGACAAGTTCACTGAGCTTGTCTGATCTACTCGCTGTTTGGGGAGTAGACCGAGCTTGTCTGGTCTACTCCCCATTTGGGGAGTAGTCCGTGTGGTCTACTCGCCAAACAGCGAGTAGACCCTTTGGTCAACTCGCCAAACGGCGAGTAGACCGAGCTTTTTTACTCGCCAAACGGCGAGTAGACCGTGTGGGTTTAGTTTTGTTTGGTTATGCCAAGATTATTTGAGTGTTCTCGAGGCTTTCCCAGTTCGACAGATTACTTGTGAAATCTAAGTTTGGCTATGCCGCTTTTGATTTGCATGTTCTCCTTTCTTTTTTCTCGCCAATAAATCTCTCTCGAGAAGTTTTTTAAGGCTGAGTTTGTCGTGACCGATTTTGACCCCAACAGTTAGCCCCTCAGCTCGTGAGAACTTGTAGTGTTCTTATGAGTGTTTGGCGTGTGCGAGGTGAGTTAGGCGGAATCAGTGTTAAAAATCCGAGAGTGAATAGTGAAATCTCTTTTCCTATAAATAAGTGAGGTAAGTTTTCATATTCTTCACTCACTTGCTGATAACTTCTATTAAGAGAAAATCTTCTCTCATTTTCTCTCTTCAGAAAAGAAAAATTTCATATCTCCCTTTTCTCCTTTTTTAAGAGCCATGTCTTCAAGAAAGAAATCCACGAAGTCTCGTCGCAGCCGTTCCTCTAAAGAGGGCTCGAGTTCGTGAAACGAGGATGCTGCGCCCAAGGTCGAGTTTGTAGCCCACTCCGTTGACCCTGAGGAGGCTCACGAGTATTGTGGTACGCAGGATGCTCCCGATCCCGGGACGTGGGTTCCACCCGAGTTCAAACCGAATTGCAAGGACAGTTATCCAAGCAAGAGCTACCGCAACAGTCTGGCCTCTGTCCGGAAATTCTACCAAACACCAGAGGCGGTTGAGTTTTGCTTGCTAGTGTTTGGGGATTTTGCGGAGTCTCCTCCCGATTGCTATTTCACGTGCTATGAATCGTTCTTGACGCATGGGCATCTGTGGTTCCCTATCCCGGAGGTAATCTCGCAGTTTCTCCATCATCTCGGTTTGTAGATTGGTCAGATCAACCTTCGCGGCAATATGCACATCGTCGGGATTTTGGTGTTGAGCTACGAGAAGGGACTGACGGTGAGACCTGAGCACCTGGTTTTCCTTACGCCTTGGAAGAGTTCGGGTATGATCATGCTGAGGCCTAAAAAAGCTTGGTTGAGGATCATTACGGGCTTCCCGTCCCACGTCCATATATGGAAAGACCACTTCTTTTTTGTCCGCGTGAACGAGGCGTCAGTTGTCCCGGAGGGCCTTCCCATCTTTCGGACTGTTTGGAGTACAATAGGTATTTCCTTCTCGTTGCTGGTTGTGTAGCAGTTTTTCTTCGTTTTTTTAAATGCGCTTGTTCGTTTTTGCAGAAACTGATCCTGTTCCCCCGCTCCCGGATGATTTGTTCCAATTCCGAAAACTTCTCATTACTAGCAAGTGCTTCTAGAATGATTTCACGCCGCGCCGAGTTCGCCATGACGTCTCCCGTCGCCTTTCTTGACTCCATCCGGATCTTCCAGTTGAGGAAGAATCGGGGTCAAGTCGCGATGGGTACTTTCCGCACATGCCTCGTCCAAAGCAGGGGTTGTTGGCTCGAAAGGATAAGCATATCCTCATTGATGACAAAGGCGTTGATGTGGACAGTTGTTTCGACAACATAAGCCGAGATTATCTCGCCTAGGAGCTGGGCAAGGGTGGTGGTAGTCGGATCGATGTCGAAACTGATCCTCACCCGGCCAAGGGCAAACCTAGTGAGGTGCTGGAATTTGAAAAAGTGTCGAGGATGGTTAATGGGGTAAGTGATGTTCTGAAAATCGTTATCCTTATTTCGACCTTCATTCTTACTTTGTGAGTTTCCTTCCAAGGACTTCTTATCATGAATCAAGCCCTCACTGAGAGTAGCCGGGAGGTTCGTAGAGCTCGACTGAAAGCCGAACTAGCTGATAAGGAGGTCACACGCCTAAGGGATGAGTTTGAGCGCACCCGTCGTGGACCGACTAAGACGAAAATCTGTCATGCTTATAGGCGTGGTAAGAGAGAGATCACCGAGATTGTGAGGAGTCGCCGTGAGACATTATCTGGTGAGATTGATTATCTTAAAAAGGTTTATGATGAGTAAGGAGAATTCCGTGAGTGTCGCGGGACGATGGTTGGCTTATTCCTTACCAAGGCTGACAACTACTCGTTCGAGACCGAGTTTGTGAAGCAATCCAACCGTGTGAGCTGTAAGACGAAGGATTATTCAACCTCTCAAATTGAGCGAAGGATATGGGAGCAGTGGGAGTTGGATCCTGTGTCTCCGGATATGGTCGAGGCGGAGGTCGGCGCTCCCGACGAGATAGGGGAGGTGGGCCAGAGAATGTTTTGCTGAACATTAAAGATTATGCGGTGAGAGTTTTGACGTCCGGGAAAATCTACTACGACTGATCGTAGTCTCTTTATCAGGAGTGTTATCGTCTTTGTAAGATATTTCTTTTTAGTAATGAGTCGAGTGTGGCTGTTTGTTATGCTTTTCAGGGCTGGCCGTATGTGGCTTCGAATCCCTTACAGCTTTGGCGGTTTTTATGTGAAAACCCTTTTATGATGATTGTTGTTGTTTTTATTTTAAGAGTTTTCAAGTTTTAAGTAAGAAGATCTTGAGTTGTCATCTTGTTTTCCTCCCACTTTTGTAGATCATCCTGTGTCGTTGCCCGAAGTGTTTTTAGGTTTCCTCGGAACATTCGTGAGAGTTTAAATGCGGATGAAGAGACATGCTGTTAGGATCTCATATCTTTCGATACTTCATGCTTTGAGACGTTATAGACCAGTGTGCTGGGTTTAGGGAAAGACCTAGGTTTACTCTCGGTTAAAGCTGTGCGACGACTAATCAGCTTTCGTTTTGCTTGTAGCAATATTAACCTGATTCCTTCCTGCTTTAAAGTCCGCGATGTGTTCTCGGCTTACGTGACTTGTATGGTAGGAGTCGAGCATCTCTTCGAGGACAAATTTTAAGTCTCCCGAAAGTGCTGACCAAAATTTTGGGTTTCTATTATAGCACGTTATTTTATCCTAGTCGGATGTTAGAGGATATATACTTTGGATGGATCTAAATGCGTTCGTTTAAGACGGCTACAGTGCTCGGCGGGTCCAATAGACGAGCGTATAAAATATGTTGGTGTAAATGGATCGTGAACGTGTTTCTTCGGAACTTTGGGCTACGTCTAGCTTATGTTCTCTCGAGAAAACTTGTTTTTGCCTTTGGCAAAAGTCCAAGACTTAGAGTCTCTTTTTTTCGTTGCGGCCTGCGGGGTGCACTGACCACGTGGGAGGCTAAGTCGTCGGGATGAATCTCCTTTTGGTTAGACGAGTTTTCGCGGAGTTAATCTTTCTACAAGTTTTTTGAAAATCTTTTCGATCTCTTCCGCTATTTGGATCGGTTCAAAGATTACATTCTCCTCTTGCGTATAGATCGTTTTCTGAAAATGTAATAAAATATTTCCTTCGATAAGAGAGGTTTCTGTTATCAAGCTTTTAAAGATATCCTTTTATTGCCGAAAAAATTTCGAGAAATACAGGGTAAATGTTTTTGAGAGCGGGAATATATGAGTATTCGTATATGTAGCCAACCACCCCTTTTTCGAGAGGAGGATCACTGAATTTATATTTCGACAAGCTGCCTACGTAACTCTTTCGAGGATCAAGCCATCTCGTAGTTCTGTTTGCTGCGCGAGTGTGTTTTCTCGGCGGTTGTGTTTGTGTCGACCGCATTGGTCGCAGGGTCGACGACTTATTCCTCCGGAGCTGTCTTCTCTGATGGGGACGGAGTGCTGGGCACTAGAACGGGCTGTTCTTCAGCCGTTACAGCTGTTGCTTCGGGATCATCTTTTTCCGGGGTGGTTTTGGTCGGCGGCTGATCAAGTTTCGGGCACTTGGCTTTCACCATTTAGGTGGTAGTGATCTGTCGCAGTTTGTGTTCTGCTAAGAAGCAACGCCTCGACTGTTTTTAACATCCCAGATGGTGGCGGTTCCGTAGTTTGTAGGGAACTTGATCCCTAGATGGTAAGTGGACAAGACGGCTTTCATGGAGTTCAACCAGAGCGTTCCCATGATGACGTTGTACATGGCTGGGCAGTTGACGAACGCGATGTCCACGACTTTGATGACTTCTTTTGCTGCGACAGGAAGTTTTATTGACCCGAGCATCATCGATGTTGTGCCGGAGAAACCAGTCAGTGGTTTCGGCAATGGAACGACTTCTCCGAGCTTGATGTTCATCCTCTGCAGAGTGTCGCGGAAGATTAGATTGACCGTTCTTCCTGTGTCAACTAGGACCCTGGCGACTTTGAGTTCTCCTATGACCAGGTCGATCACGAGTGGATCGCAGTGAGGTTGATCGATTTCGCCGGCTTCTTCTTCGTCAAACAATATGGTTTCAAGCGGAGGTTCACAAGGTACCGGAGAGACCGGCGTATTGGCACTTTCCTTGGCCTTACGTTGGTATGAATTTATAGCCGAGACCGATTCACTGTAGTATTGGGATCTGCTGATGATCATGTTGACTCTTCTGAGATTATTGTCGTTTCCTTTTTTGTCCTGTCTCCTTCCGCGTTTCTCTCCCGATTGGTTTCCTTGAGAAGGGTTTTCTGTTTGGGGGCTCTTGTCATTTTTTGGAGGTTGGTCGGAGTCACGGACGAGATCCTTCACTGTCGAGATTTCGGAGAGTTCTCCGGCGATCAGTTTCGCGGCCAATCTTGCGCCCAAGACTTTACAGTTCACGGTGGAATGTCCTCGGACTTGGTGAAACTTGCAGAAAGCGTTTTTGTCATAGTACGGGTTTCGGGTCCAAGTGTTTCCCGTCATCCGTCCCTGCTCCTGTCCAGAGTTGTTTGCATAGTTGTGAGCTCTATGGGCCTCCTCCTCCCCGCATTGGACATTTTTGTCGTTGCGAGTGCTCTTCCTCTTAGACCTCGGATCCGACCCTGAGTCTTTTGACGAGGGTTTTGCCGTCTTCTGTTTCTGAGACAAAACCTTCGTCTCCTCTTCAATGATGATGTAGTTCATTGCCTTATGGAGCGCGTCCTGGATTGTCTGCAGCTTCTCCAGAGTGATCCGCTTTCGGAACTTGGAGTTGTACCACAGCGTCTTTCGGAGCTCGTCAATCGCGACTTTGTCGTTTATCCCACTGACTCTCACCAAGATGGCCTTAAATTGTATGATGAATTCGCGGAGGGATTCGTCATCGTCTTGGGATAAATTTCAAAGATCGACATCGGAGGTTTCTCGATCGATGAACATCGAGTACTGCTTGAGGAACTCCAAAGCGAGCTAACGAAAACTTCCAATGGAATTTTTTTCCAGACGCGAGAACCACTCAAGAGTCGCTCCTCTGAGATTTTCTAAGAAGAGGTGGCATTAGCCGACGTCCCTTTCGCTCTCTCTAAATCTGGTTCTTCCCATTGTGACCTGGAAGTCTTGTAGATAGACCTTCGGATCAGTGGTGCTCTTGCTCGGGTCCGAAACCTTGGCTTCGGTGATGCAGGTTGTGAAAGGCGTTTTGCGAGATTCTTCCAGAAGTAGGTCGATCTTGGGTGCAGCACTGGTAGCGTGGTGGATCTGAGATTTCACCGCTTTGACTTCCGCTACAGTTTTCATCTGGTGATCGCACAGATCGCGAATCTCCGAATCTTTGCTCGCAGGTTTTTGGCTCTGGCGGCGCTTGCTTTGCGAGTCGCAAGTTTGCTCCTCGGCCAATTCTTCCTGCATCTCCTAGAAAGCTGCTTCTTCTTCCTCGGTCATCGGAGAGCCGGACTGCAACTTGTCACAAGCTGCTCGGCTTCTCGTATGCCGCGGATGCACGTCTGCATCTTCGGGTGTAGGATCAGACTGGCTGCTGGAGTCTAAGTTTACTCTTTTGACTTCTCCATCCTCCTCATCCTTCGCGATAGGGGGAGATCTCCCGGAGCTTTCTGCGTCGGTGCTGGAGTCACAGTATCGAGGTCTTGCCCAGATGCTTTCTCCGGCACGTTAGCCAATTGATCCAAGGGAGTTGCGAAATCAAGTCTCCTTCTGCAGATGGAAGTTGCATCGTGAGGAAGAACGGCCCTGGTCCTTGCTCATGACCTTGTCTTGTTTCGAACTGTTTAACGAGGGAGCTTATGACCTTGTCTTGTTCTGCAGATTTCTTTTCAAAAGTCGAGAACATCTTCTTGACCTCCTCGAACGCCGTGGTGTTTGCGTTGGCTTGGCCGCGGAAACGTTCGCTACTGGAGTGCTTTCAACGTTGTTGCCGGCAGAGGTGTTCTCACGACTTTGCTGATTGTTCAAGTCGTCGTTTGTCATGTCTGATCGAGCGTTTGATGGCTGAGAGTTAGATTGATCTCTGAACCCCCCTCCTTCTACCGCCAAACTGTGGGAACCAAAATTTGCACTTGTCGATGTCCGTAAAATAAGGAAAGTTAGGAAAACCCTAATTTCCCAGAGATCCCGAATTTCTGCTAAAACAAAAACGTCAAGCAACAAGACAGTGAGAACAAACGAAAATAGCGATGAATGTAAATAAAAAAGGAGGAGCAATAGGAATCTGATTCCGAATCAGTGTTTGAGCGTTACAACGAGCTATGAGCCTTGCCTATGAGAGCTTTCGGCGAGGTCCCTAGTTCTAACAACCTAAGACCGCAAAAACCTAGTTGAGTCGCAGCTCGAGTAACAAAAATGGAAAGTTGCCTAAAACGCTAAGTTTGCTGTGAGAGATCTGAGTAAAATTTCTGGTCCCTCTGCACCTTCGACCTTGGATCTCTTATATACTCCTTAGAGGCGGTTTTGCCTTGCCGATTCTGCCCTTGGTCGAATTTATCTTCTCGTGGAAATCTTCCATATCTTTCCGATTCTTGTGTTTTTCCTTTGGAAACTTTACATTTATCCTTCAAGACTTTACATTTATCCTTCAAGACTTTACATTTATCCTATCCTACAAAACAAAGGTAAACCGTCATAGGATATGGGCTTGATTTCATATAGAATCGAAAGTGGGCTTTCAACCGTGCATGAACCCTATCGTTCCGTTTTTATGACTTAGGCATTTTTACGATTTTATTGAAACAAAGCTTTCCGAATGACGTCAATTCGTACGGAAGCCCGAATCTCCCGTATAATGAAGACAATATCTTGAGGTGTTTAGGCAACCGTCGATTATCTATACGTTAGATTTTCACTTCTTTCGAGAAAGAAATCCTCGTAGTTCTCTTTTAAGTAGTAAAGTTTGAGAGATGACTTTGATCGGAGAGAAACGAAGACTAAGTTTGACTTGTTCTCGAAAAGGGGAGTTATAAACATGGGCCGGAGATGGAATGATCATGCTTGTGGCCGGTGCAGCCCGTACATTCAAATGTTTGGTCTACTCGACGAACCGGCAAACCGACCTTTCAGGATTGATCTACTTGCCGTGCGGTGAGTAGACCGAGCTTGACTGGTCTACTCGCCAAACGGCGAGTAGACTGAGCTTGTCCGGTCTACTCGCCAAACGGCGAGTAGACCGTGTGGGTTTGGTTTAGTCGAACCGGTGAGTAGAACGTTTTGGTTGGTTATGCCGAGATTATTTGAGTGTTCTCGAGGCTTCCCGGTTTGACGGATTACTTGTGAAATATTAGTTCGGTTATGCCGCTTTTTGATTTACAAGTTCTCCTTTCGTTTTTCACGACAAGAATTTTCTCGAGAGAATTTTTTTAAGGCTGATTTTGTCGTGACCGATTTTGACCCCAACAACCGTGAGAGATATCTGCGATATGAAATTAAAAAGTTGTTTCTATCTCTAATTGATCAAAATATCTTCTATGAACCTGTCAAGAATAAGAACAAGTCTACTCTGATTGAATTGTGTGATGATGCAGAATTTGTGGCCACATGTTTTTGCGATTATGACTTCAATGATGAGTTGGAAGATGTAGCATTGACCGATACCCAGCCTAGAAAATCGATCAGCACATTTGCAGTTCAGCAATTGGTCGACATCCAACCATTGCTATCGATCGACGACCATACTCCAAACCGATCAACGACTACCACACAGATGGTGGTTACAACACACCCTACCCCGAGTACGACGAATACTATAGAGAAGAAGAGATAATTGAGGATCGTGGTATTTCTATGGAAGAGGCTGGTGTTTTTCATATTTCCCATAACCTCGGGAAATCGACATCGATCGACGGTAACCCTACACCATCGATCGATACTGAACAAAAAGCAGTGTCTGAACTAGATTCAGCTGCAGAATGCGAGAAGGAATATGGTTATCTACAACAAGATGAGTCGGTATCATGAGAGATCCAGACGGTCACGCAAGAGCTATGGATGGACACACGTCCAATAAGTGAATGATACAATGAAGATTACAGAGAGGACAAGCAGATTGAATATCGTGACCTAGCATCCGAAGACGCTGGCTGGGTGATGAATGCGAGGGTCATAACCAGGCTCTCGCTTGTTACCAGTTAA
This sequence comes from Moricandia arvensis, assembly GCA_905132765.1. Lineage (NCBI taxonomy): Eukaryota > Viridiplantae > Streptophyta > Magnoliopsida > Brassicales > Brassicaceae > Moricandia > Moricandia arvensis. Next base: position 61,259 of record CAJHQP010000202.1, on the reverse strand, counting down.
TTAGATTGTTTAAGATAGGTTCAGGTTCATAACCAGGCTCTCGCTTGCGCTATGAACCCTAACTTCTAAGATTGAGGTGATCAAATTTAACTTAGCATTAAGAGAAACTTAAACATAAACCAAGAGATTACAATAACAATTCTATAAAATCAACAAGAAATCACTACCATTGAAGACCCCTAAAGCTAACAATGAATTACTCAGACATAGCAATAAAGAACATGATCAAGGTCTGAATAAATTGCATTAAATAAGTCGAGTAAAGAGATATGAAGTTCAAGATTTTCTCTGTAATAATGGTCAGATCTCTCTCTTTCTCCAATAAATGTAGCATGGTATTTCAAATCTTAAAACTAATTCTCTTGCAGCCTCCTAAACTAAGATAGAAAACCCGAATAAATAGTCTATATTTCGGCCAGGGACTTTTGTTGCAAATGATGAAACTTCTGGGTAAAAATTGTAATTTCTCAGTTCTTCATTAATCTCGCAGCCGACTTCGCCATCGATCGACGCACAATGTGTGACGTCGATCAATACTTTATTAATAAACTGACTCCGACTCTGAGTTTCTGGCTGAGCATCCTAAATGCTCCAAAATAGCCTAAAAGCTCCAATTCCTTCCAGTGAGTACCTAGACCTGTAAATACTCTAAAACATATCTAGACGCACATAATAGACCCTAAATAGAGCCTATAACATGGCCTAAAACTAGTAATAAATAGGCTATATCAACTCTCCCAGACTTAATCTTTTTCTTCTTGTCCTCAAGCAAACTAAACTTGTGAAAGAGGTTTTGAAAACCGGAGAGTCACATAATGTCTAAGTATAACTGTCAACTTACTTTGTTACAACCACATCCTATCAAGTCAATCATAGAAAAACTTTATTACCTTATCTTATTATAGCAACCATATCCAGTTTACCAACAACATAACAAATACTAGTCCGACACACCTCTCTATTGATTTTATTTTTTTCCATAAAATAAAAGTGTAAGCTTTACCTTGGGCGTATCGATAAAATGACACATGAACTCTACCTCTGTAAATATCTTGACAACACTCTGATTCCTTTCTTCCCCCCTTTTTTCTCTAAATCTTTTTAGATCTCAAACTTAATGGACAGTGATGCTGATGCAGTCCATCTTGCCATCTCATTTTCGATTTTCCTCTTATTTTCTTTTCTTTTCTTTTTTTCCTTTTCTTTTGTTTTCTCTTTTGCTTTTTGGGCAAAGTTGTAAGCGAATAATGGGGTCATCGATAATATACCTACCCCTCGCTTCCAACAATTTGTGATCGTTCCTCTGAATTAGAATAATGGGTTGATAGGTATGTACCTACCCCTCTGCATCTCTAGAAGTCATCTCAATATTTTAAGCTATTAGGTAGATGCTGAGGAAAAATAGAGAAAAGAACCAAAGGTGCAATGACTTGTACCTACAAACTTGCAAAAGGAATCTGATCCAGTGTATACCAAGTCCCAAAGCAAGCAAATAATGTCAGGATTAGTGATGGAAATCACCTTTGGTTCCTTCAAACTTTCTAAGCAAGTGTCATATAGTGGCAGGATGATCCACTTTGGTATCTCTAGTAATCTATGTAAACAACCTTCTAAAAATGGTGCTAAAGTGTGGTTAATCAATAATAAATCTTGATCAAAGTCCCCTTCTTGACTAAATAAAACTTATATATATATATATATATATATATAGTAAATAAAGCTCAAAACAAATCAAGAAGCATTAGTGAACCTCCCCCAGACTTAAATTACACTGTCCCTAGCGTAATCCGTCATGGATTGGTTAGGAAAAATTAAATCATAAGCAAATAGTGTAAGTAGAATACTCGATAGGTCTCTCTGTACGAGAGTGTCGATCGATGGTTATAAGTGTGTGTCGACTGATGGTAAACCATCACTGTTGATCGATGGTAAACCATCACCGTCGTTCGATGGGTTGACCCGAACTATCTACTAAACGTCATTGTTAGATCACTATCGATCGATAGCAATTAAGTGTCGTCGATCGATGCTAGGCGTATCAGACTGAAATCGTGTGTGTGCCTAGTCTCTATTTTGGTCATCTTTGTTTGGGTTAGCTCTGTTAGAGACTCAAACACACATCAAAACATGCAAACAGCATAATAATAATAATAATAATAATAATAATAATAATAATAATAATAATAATAATAATAATAATAATAAGTACTAGTATAAGTTTGAAATTACGATAAGAGACGAAGGAGCAAAAAAGGGGACTACTGCTCGTCTAAAGTGTCTGATTGCTGCTGTGGTGCGGGTCCTGGTGGTGATCTCGCTCTGGTCCTGGGACGGCTGAAACACTGGCATCAAGACACCGTCTCCACCCTAGCCCATATAGCACGAAGGGCATCCACCACGAACTTCTGGAAGTTACCATGGTCGTGGATGGGGATCTCTAAAATCTGAGGGAAAGCTGGGAGATGTGGAAGTGACTCGGCTGGCTCGTCTGTTGTGTCTGCTACTGTATGGGCTGGTCGGAGGCCTCCTCTGCGGTATAACTTGTGAGGTGCTGCTCAGCTGGTCTGAAGGCAAGGTGATCTGGATCATCATCAAAACATGTCACCCCTGGTGCTGGAAGCGCTATCATCCTAGGACCCTCGTCATCCACAAAAGACTAATAGCGTCCCTCCTTCAGGCAGGCAGTCCTTGCCAAGTGCCCGTCATCCATGAAACACAAGTCTCTAAGAAAGCTGAATAGAGGCATCAAGAGGCTCCCAATCGTCTCCTTCTTCGGGCCAGAACCCTTGAAGGGTTTCTACTTCAGGCTCGCCAGTGCTCAGCAAAAACAGCCCCCAAGTTCACCCACTGATCGCTCACTGGTGGGAGAAAAATCTCATCATCGAGCCCCACCAAATCTTTGACAGAGTAGTACAGCAGTGTGAGATGCTGAACCCTAACCTTGTTGGGTTCCATCTTGCACAACAGAGTGTTGGCAAGGACCTTCATTAAGTAGTGCAAGATGGGGTGACGGATATCCGTTAGAGTAGCAGAACCAGAGTCAAAAGAGCCTGTAGCGATGAGTCCCCAAAAGGAAGGCATACCAGGGAAAGAAGTGACTGTACATGTGATAGTACCAATGTCAAACCCATAGATCTCACAAAGCTGGGGAATGGTGATCCAGTACCTGATGCCTCTGATGAGAAAGGTAAAGGTCGCCTCATTCGCCAACTTTACCCGAGGGCTCTTGTAGATAACATGAGCCGTGGCGATGCACTGTCGGACCAGGTCGGGATAGATAGGTTATGGCTTAGTAGCCATGGTACCCAGTCCTAGCTCCTGCACCATCTATGTGAAGTTTGTCATGAGCCCCAGCTTCTTCAAGGTGCATCTGTCAACAAACCTGGTGGGCTCAATAGAAACGCTTTGCCAAGCGTTATAGTAGAGGCTGTCAAAATCGTCCCACTCCTCGTGCACAAGACGATGGGTGCATTCCCTTGATGCTACAGGTTTCCTAGGGTCAGGGAAGTTGTCGAACATCTCAAGTAAATTCTCTTCTTCTTTGGGCCAAGGGTCTTGGCATGGAGGACCACGTGGTGGAGCACTGGAGCTACCGGCCTCGCATCGTGCTTTGGTGCGCCTCTCTTTCATCTGCGTTTAAAAAACAAAGCCAAGAATCAGAATCGATGTATAAATAAACAACCCTCGATCGATGGTACGTCATGGGCATTGATCAATGTTTCATCGCAAACCATGGGATACGAAATCCAAAAGAATGAGCTCAAATCGTGCAAATCATATGTAAAGATGGTAGATAGTTCCTAATCTAGTACTCCAGCACCTTAGATCGTTCTAAATTCCGGGCTAACACCATAAAAATTGTATTTTTCTAAAGACCCTAAAGTTTCAATAAACTTGGAGATTTAGAGAACATACCTTGATGATCGGGTGATTTAGTTAACTAAACAGTAAGAGAGGGTGAAGATCGAGTTAGTTAGGCTCAAGAACGAGCAAAATCACCATAGAATCGAGAGAGAAATCAAGTGTCTACTCGTTTTTGTGTTTTGCAGTTTTAAGAAAAGTGATTTATGAAATGGGGTCGTGTTGAGTTAACCTACTTGATAGTCGACCGTCGTTCGACGGACCTATTGGGGTGTGGATTGATGGTCTGTTTTCTGACTCCATTTTTACTTAACAAAAATGTATATTCATAAATAATTAATTATTTAGTTTAAAAATAATTTTTTATTTAGATTTAGTGTGTTGCCTCGAACTCAGCGCTTGTTTAAAGTTGCCAGCTTGACGAAAAATAGGTTTATCATTCGGGGTGAGACACCTCTAGACGCATGGTCTGAATGTGCGGAATTTCGGCTTCAGCCCAGGAATGTTTCACTCTCTTCCCATTCACCACGAAATTCTCTCCTTTAGTATTAAATAAGACGAGTGCCCCCACAAGGCGTAACTTCTTTAATGGTGAAGGTTCCGGACCAACGAGAACGTAGTTTTCCAGGAAACAGAGTTAAATATGTCTTTTGAGGATGCATATCACCAGTACAGACTTGGTAATTTTTTCAGAGAAATTGAGCTGCTGTTTAATATGGTCAGCTGTAGATCCAAGAAGACATTGAAGAAGGAACAAGATCCTGAGAAGTTTTTGATTCCATGTTGTATATATGACACCAATTTCTCATACGCTCTCTGTGATACTGGATCTGCAGTCAGCATCATGGCGAAGGACACTGCCGAACTGTTACGATTAAAGGTGGAACCTTCTCAAGATAGTTTCACCTTCGTTGACAACTCCAAGGTAAACTCAGCAGGCATGATCAAGAATGTTAAAGTAGAGATAGGTGAATGCACTGTCCATGTGCCTTTGCCTACAGTGGGGGCAGTTTGTGATCTAAAAAAGAATAAGATGTGCCTTACTAATGTTAATGAAAATGTCTTCTACTATCTTGTGGGAAAGACCATAATTGAGGGGTTTATTTTCATGGGTAGAGCCGTCTGAAGATCCAGCACCTGCATCTGATTCAAACCGCGAAACCACAGAACCAGCATCAGCGTCGATCGGCACTTGCCATATTTTAGAGTGACATGTTATTGAAAAGCCTAAGTCTAGGGGAAGAGGCATGAAGAAGAAAAAGAAAAAGAAGGTAGATGCAGATTTCTTGTCACCGGTTCCTTCACGATGTTATGAGCGAAGTCTTGAGTATAGGATGTGCTGCAAGGAAAGTCTGCAACCTCTAACCAAGGTCAGGGTACTATGTGATTCAGAGCTGAAAGACAAAGGGAAATCTTCTGCAAGACCTTTTATCAACATCCTCAACAAAATGAGGAAGAGGGACACTAAGAGCTGTTCTGGAGCAAGTTCTCCTTCTCATCCACACTAAATCAGATCTCCAGAAGTCAAGCTAATGACTATAGCCAAGCGCTGAGTTAGAGGCAACCCACTGTTTATTAAGTTTTTAATTGGTTTTTACTTATTCTATTTTAATTTCGGTTTTAATTATAGTTTTGAAGTTGTTTAAAGAGAATGAGTAGACTGTTCGAGAACACCATCGATCAACAACATCAGCTCACCATCGGTCGACGGCTTGGATGGTTCACCATCGGTCGACGGCTTGGATGGTTCACCATCGGTCGACGGCTTGGATGGTTCACCATCGGTCGACGGCTTGGATGGTTCACCATCGGTCGACGGCTTGGATGGTTCACCATCGGTCGACGGCTTGGATGGTTCACCATCGGTCGACGGCTTGGATGGTTCACCATCGGTCGACACTCACAACACACAATCTATCGACACCCTTTTCGGAGTTCGGTATACTCAAATTTCTCTACAACTTTTACCTATGATTTGATTTTTTCTTAATCAATCCGGGACAGATTACACTGGATACAGTGTAATCTAAGTTTGGAGGAGGTTCGCTGATGCTATTTGATTTTTTTGAGTCTTATTTACTATATATATAAGTTTTTCAAAAAAAATTATTGAGTCAAGAAGGGAACTATGATCAAGATTTATTATTGACTAACCACACTTTATCACCATTCTTAGAGGGTTGTTTGTAGAGATTACTAGATATACCAAATTGGATCATCCTGCCACTATATCACACTTGCTTAGAAAGTTTGAAGGAACAAAGCTGATTTCCAACACTAATTCTGACATTATCTGCTTGCTTTGGGACTTGGTATACACTGGATGGGATTCCTTCTCCAAAGTCTATACGTACAAGTCATTGCAAGTTTGGTTCTCTTCTCTCTTTCTCTTCAGCATCTACCTAATAACTTAAAAGAATGAGATAACTTCCCGAGACGCAGAGGGGTATGTACATTACCTATGACCCCACTATTCAAATTCGGAGGAACGATCACACATTGTGGGAAGCGAGGGGTAGGTACATTACCGATGAACCCACTATTCGCCTACAACTTTGTCCAAAAATAAAAATAAAAAAATAAAAAAATAAAAAAAATAAAAGAAAAGAAGAAAAACGAATATAAAACGGCAAGATGGACGGTATCGGCATCATTTTCCATTAAGTTAGAGATCTAAAAAGATTGAGAGAAGAGAGAAAAGGGGAAGAAAGGAATCAGAGAAGACTTTGTGTCTGGTTGTTCAGATACATGCAGAGGTAAGAGTTCATGTGTCCTTTGATTGATACTCCCAATGTAAAGCCTGCACTTTTATTTTATGCAAATAAATGAAATCGGTAGAGGGGTGAGTCAGACTAGTATTTGCTATGTCGATGGTAGAATGGATCTGGTTGGTAAACTAGGATAGGTTATATAAGTTTTCTCTGTGATTGACTTGACAGGATGTGGTTGCAAAAAAAGTAAGGTGATAGTTATACTTAAGACATTATGTCAGTCTCTGCTTTTCAAAACCTCTTTCACATGCTTTGTTTGCTTGAGAACAAACAAAAGGCTAAGTCTAATGGAGTTCATATGGTCTGATATTTACCACATTTAGGCCATGATATCAGCCATATTTAGAGTCAATTATATGTTTCTAGAGTTGTATTAGAGTGTTTCCAGGGTCAGATACGTTCTGAAGTACTTTGACGATTCTAGAGCTGTTTGAGATGCAGAACTGTGCAGATGCATCAGAAGTTTATCAATGGATGGAGAACTTTCTATGGTGCGATTGAGTTCCTATATTTACACAAGATAGAGCTTTGAGTTAGATTTCCAATGCCACCGTATTAAGGTCCAACTGACGGTTAAATCTAAAGTTATGGCCGATTTACATAAGAGTGCTTTGTATGCCTCGCGAGAGGAAGCTGTCAAGAAGATGAATGAGTGTCGATCGACGGCACATCCTTGGTTTCGATTGACGGTGATCCCAGAAGACAGGCCCGACTTATTTTATGGCCGACTTAAGCCTAGAAGCCACCGACTTGTTTCATGGCCGACTTTACCACAATACCCATGGACAAGTTTAAACCTAATTTATATAGTTTTATAATCCATTGTTGATGGCTAAGCTTTATTTTATTGATTGTGTTAGTTAGGAGAGAAGGTAGGAAGGGAGGAAATCCTTCATAGTTCTCTTGAAACTCATTTTTGTTATTTATTTGATTTATTTTCTATATTTAGTATTTATCCAGATGACGATTTGTGTTATTGCTTCCATGTCCGAGTAATCATCTTGTTAGGTTTAGAGATTTCATGTTCTTAGTTTCAAATTGATAGTCATAGGATTGCTGGGTTATCTATTGATCTCTACACCAGGGTGGATTGTAATACTAGGATCTATAGTAATGGAATAACACGAGAGTGTTACTGATTACTTGAACCTAGAATCATAAGAAAATTGAGAGGCATGAGAGTGCAATTAATTAGAGGAACATGAGCCCTGTGTGGATTAGATATCTAGGAGCATACGAGAATTGGTCTAGGGTCTAGTTGAATATTATTTATATGTGTGTTAATGCTTGTATGAGGTATCATCGATCGATACCCAAGAATTAGTATCGATCGACGCTATATCCTTGTTTGCATGCGAGAGCTGGAACATAGAACTTAGGCATCTGATTAGTTATTGCATGCAAGAGCTGGATTACTTGCTTATTTAATTTTAGTTCTATAATTTGATCTATAAAACTCTTAGCATCCTTGATTTGTGTTTTGAATCAATGATTGATAAATATCTAGACCAAGCTATTTCATCTTATTGTTATCAAACCAATAACCTTCTTACTTGTCTACTATTACTTCTTCAATACATTGTTTGCCTAGCTTAATCTAAACATCTATAGTCTATTGTGTGGCCAGGCTCGCTGTTGATTCGACCCTAAGTACGATAATTGAACCTCTTATTTGAGAGAGTAAAAGTAGCTTATAGGGTTATTTTGAAGTGCATAATAAAAGCTACATCACTTATCTTGGCTACCTCTCCCTTTCACCTAGTAGATCGAGGTTTAGAGTCATTATGTCATGTCCCCGATCCTAGATAGGATAGTCGGGATGGGCCATGGTTCGAAGAAAAGAGCAAGCCGGTCATATTGACCTTAGGGCAAGCGTTCCATGGCCTAAAGAGAAGTTTAAGGGTACCATAATTCTGAGACTTAACCAAGTAAAGATGGAAAAGAGTTTAACAGAGCTGGACTAGTGAAATTGTAGTTGGGCGATGAGTAAAGGTAGCTCGACCAGCTGCACGAAGCTAGGTCGGAGCTTGAGTAAAGTGGTTCAGCTCAACCAGCTGGATGGACTAGCTCACTCAGTTGGGTCAGCTAGGATCCAGCGCAACTCAGCCAGGCCGAGTGTTTGGGTCTTGGGCAGTAGGACCAGTCCGGGTCGTGGTCCAGTCACTTGGTTGGGACCTGTGGTCCAGCCATTGGGGCAAGTGGCTAGGTGGTGAATATGATCGGTTGAAGGGCTGGAGATTGGGTCTAGGCACGTGGGTGATCTGCTACCAAGCTGTTGTTGGCCAAAAGCTGGGAAGAGAGGCAGATGTGAGCGAAGGGATGCAATGGGAGCAAGCATGCCCATTAGGCCAACAAGTTGCACCCGTTCGACCAAGGAAGTTGGCCGAATCTTCCCTATTGATATGAGGCATGGGGTCTAATTTCGCTATCACTTCTTTATAAGAAATCGAAATTAAGAGAGTGAGAGATCGGCCCATAACAAGGCGATATAGATTGTTTAGTGGGCCCTCTTGGGGAAAATAATCCATTAAGAGGTATCTCAAGCTTCCGTCTTCCATGTTCCTGACTCCGGCTTCCAGGTTATGGCTTCGGGCTTCCAGGTCAAGTTATTTCTCATGTCTTAGGATAAGTGGAAATCTTCCTTAACATAAGTTAACCTGCTTAGCAAGAAGGAATCTTCCTAAATTCGAGAGAAAGAGAAAGTATTCTAATATATATGGTCATCCTTAAGAAAAATGGAAATAATCTATTATCTAAGGATATAATGAATATTTCCAAATTCTAAGGATCCCGGCGATTAGTATCAACAAGATGAAGTTCTATGCTCATTGCAGCACGTCTACAACTCTATCTAAAGGTCCAGGCCACGATCTCCTACCTATCAACATGAATACTACATACTCACTGATGCCTATCGACTCACCATGCTCACTGTAGCATATCAACAAGTTTATCATTTGTTCCGGCCATGAGCCCTCCAGAAAATATGGCTCTTATCAACTACAGAGCCACATGCTCATTAGGCCACGTTCCAAAAAGGCTACATGCCTATAACAAGGCCATGCGCATAGAACACAGCTACATGCCCATACAGGCTACGTGTCTGCAATAACATGAACTACGAATGGCTTGATATCTCACTGAAAGATACGTAGGCAATCCCCACTTAAGGATGCAGCTATAAATCCAAACACTACCATGGTTACACGCCTAGACATCCAAATAATACCCATGGAAGTCGGGATCATTTTCATGTGAGGCTGGAAGACCATGCGGTCATCGCTATAGAAATGTAGTTCCTGCCTTGCGCTCCATCTTTCCTGCTGCTACCAAGACATTGACGACATATGCTGGCTCATACCCATATGGCAGTATTCTAAAAGCAGGATCTCTTGGTTTATAAACAACCGAAGTGGGAGAAAGCATTAAGACAACTTGTATCCTTCTTACAATCATTTCATAGAGCTGAGCAAGAAGTTCTTGCGCTTAAAAATACTCCAACAGTTGGGTGCTAGAAGGAGGGGCAATTTTAAACTACGTGACGATGTGATATGCGGAAGAGACACTACATGTGTTTCTGCAAAATCTCTCAGACCCAGCCACTTGGGGGCAAGAAATGACTTATTCTCATCAGATCTAAAGCTCACGCATCTGGAACTCACAATGGTTTATGCTAGTTTCGGGTCTCAACCAGGGATCACACCTCAACAATATTTGGCTCCTGCTGGTTCCGGGTCTTAACCAGGAATCTGACCTCTAAAATATTTGGTTCATGCTTGTCCTGGGTCTCAACTACAAATAAATCCTTTACAACCTTTTAATTCAACGTTCCAGACCAGAAGAAGTCAATACCAACGTCATATCAGCAGGTCTCCAACTAAAGCAACAATCTAGCAGGCCCTAAACGCCACTAATGCGTCCAGGTTCACAAATCCGGCTGACATGAAAAAGATTGAAGGTCCTCAAGCAGAAGCTAACAATTTTCTTCCCGGTTTATGACTCTGAAGAATCCAACAAATGTGCGCATACAAGACAACCACTAAGAGATAACTGGAAAACTACCTTTCTTTTTAGGTTCTAGCATATAGGTGGTAGTGGAATCCCAGATAAGCCAAATAGTTAGGTGTATATAACGCCTTTTGAGTACTCACAAAATTCAATAGAAGTTGTTCCTAGAAAGGAGCAATGACCATAATCATAGAATGAATATGTAGATATGGAAATTAACGAACGCCTGATGAAAGTTCCTTAATGGAGTTCCCAAAGAAGAGCCAATAACCAACCAAAAGTAGGATAAACCTGCCAAAACGCCCAGCAAACTGCTGCTCTGCTTTCTGCCAAGGAGCAGGAGAAAAGTGCTAACTCTGCACTAAGACGTGATGGCCTTCGATTCTTTTTCTCCACTGAAACCAAAAGAAGCTCGTAGAACACCCGTTCCCACTATTAATCCCTGAAAAATAAAATACGCTGGCCTCATAATAGTAAACCAAGGCTATCTCCAGCTATCAATATAGAAGAAAAAAGACGATGTCCAATTCTATGCAGAAAGAAAGCCAAGGTTGCAACAAAGGGCAATAAATGCCAAGATTTCAGATTCCAGCTTCCGGGTTCCTGCTTCCAGCTCCGGGTTCCAGGTGCCTGGTGAATGGCTGCTTACCTTACGAGGACGCAAAATCCAATGACTCCACGGTTGCTCACCTTTCCAGGAAGAAAGCTCCATCAATCTTATGGAACCTTACTTCTTAAGGGAGTGAGCTTCGACTATCAACATCTTTACAAAGCAGAAAAAGAAATCTCCAACTACCTTACTACCGCTTTTCCGGGAAATGTAATCTGATACCTGTCTCTACAAGTTCCCAAGGAAGCTAAGGCCACATGCCTCTACAAGTTTCCAAGTTTGGGTGCCTCTACAACAGTCTAGAAACTAGAAATCCAGTGAACTAGGTACAAGGCCACGAGCGTTCATGAACTTTAAGGAAGACACAACCAAGAGAAAACCAGGGGAAGATGAATTAAGCGTTAACCGCAGGGGCAAAACGCCTTAACCAATCCCGACAACTTACCCAAAACAAGGGAGATTCAAGACTAGGCGATGAGTCATCAAAAGTCACCCAGAAAACGCTGGGAGTGGCTCACCCAACCGGGAGCAGAGAACAACTAGAATGAGTCATTCAAACGATACATACAAAGGATATGCAGAAGAACATGCTAATCCCTGCACATGAAGCAACATCGCTCACTCTTACACAAAAAGTCTTGTCTCCAACATGTCTACTCCAACCTAAAAAGTGCAAGACCTTAATCCATCATCTTACCAATGTCGACCCCTTCTACCCAAATAACGAACTCCGACTCCAGACCCGTGTCAATTCCTGCCTCTAGACCAATTTGGGCTCTGAGCCATATAAGATTATGCTAACCTTTTCTATACATTCCCATGGGCAGAGAAATAATGTTGCTCTACCCGACAATACACGAGCACGCAGAGAGTGTCATATTGGTGCGAAGAAGAAGAAACTGGAAGGAAATGTGTACTATATACATACAAAGACTCGATATAATCATCCAGAAAACTAGTTCTCTATCAGCCAAGAAGTTATGAATTTACTTCCACGCTCATCCGATCGTGGTATCAATATCACTATCTTGAAAAATAAAGCTCTATAAGCCAGAGGTACAATGACAGTTGACCAAGTACGCGGAAGAGTTCGTCAACATCCTATAACCTCCGGGTTTGAAGAGGATAAATCCCACTACCAGCAGGTTTTAGAAGAACAAATCCTACAACCTCAGAGTTTCAGGTGGATAAATCACAAAATCTCTGGGTCTCAAGAAGATATATCCAAGACAAAGAGTGCCATAGTGGAAACCCTTGAAATCAGCCAAGAACATCTGAGACTAAAGGACCAAGCGTCCTACAGAGTTTTAGCGACCTGAAAGCTGACTTGTAGAGTGTAAAGACATTCTGAACGCTCCACAAAGAGGTACCAAGTGCAATCTCGACTACGTCTCAACATCCAATCTACATCGAGAGTGGTCCACCATCGGGGAACATAGTATGATGCCACATTGAGTCAATACAGCCTCCAGGTCTGAGAGAGAAAATAAATATTCACCTCAGGGTCATGAAGAGGAATTCCTGAGAACCTACGGGTTCGCAACGACAATATCTGAGAATCTTTCTTGATCAGAACATGAATCCCTTCAAAACTCCAGATTCCAAAGAAGAATATGTACTCTAAGCTCTTAGGCAATGTACTTCGATACATCAGAGTCATACGACGAAAAATCAGCCTCCACACCTCAACAAAGGGTCCCATTCTTATATTTACACAGGATAGAGCTTTGAGTTAGTTTCCAATGCCACTGGATTAAGGTCTAACTGACGGTTAAATCTAAAGTTATGTCCGATTTACTGAAGAGTGGTCTGTCTCCCTCGTGAGAGGAAGCTGTCAAGAAGATGAATGAGTGTCGATCGACGGCACAGCCTTGGTTTCGATCGACGGTGATCCCAAAAGACAGGCCCGACTTGTTTTATGGCTGACTTAAGTCCGGAAGCCACCAAAATTTACCAGAATACCTCTGGACAAGTTTAGACCTAATTTATATAGTTTTATAAGCCATTGTTGATGGCTAAGCTTTATTTTATTGATTGTCTTATTTAGGAGAGAAGGTAGGAAGGGAGGAAATCCTTCATAGTTCTCTTGAAACTCGTTTCGTTCTTTATTTGATTTATTTTCTATATTTAGTATTTATCCAGACGATGATTTGGGTTATTGCTTCCATGTCCGAGTAATCATCTTGTTAGGTTTAGGTATTTCATGTTCTTAATTTCAAATTGATAGTCATAGGATTGCTAGGTTATCTATAGATCTCTACATCAGGGTGGATTGTAATACTAGGATCTAGAGTAATGGAATAGCACGAGAGTGTGACTGATTACTGCAATCTAGAATCATAGGACAATTGAGAGGCACGAGAGTGCAATTAATTAGAGGAACCTGAGCCCTGTGTGAATTAGATTTCTAGGCACATACGAGAGTTGGTCTAGGATCTAGTTGAACATTATTGATATGTGTGTTAATGCTTGTATGAGGTATTATCGATCGATACCCAAGAATTGGTATCGTTCGACGCTATATCCTTGTTTGCATGCGAGAGCTGGAACATATAACTTAGGTATCTGATTAGTAATTGTCTGCGAGAGCTGGATTACTTGCTTATTGGATTTTAGTTCTAGAATTTGATCTATAAAATAGTAGCATCCTTGATTTGTGTTTTGAATCTATTGATTGATAAATCTCTAGACCTAGCTATTTCATCTTATTGTTATCAAACCAATCACCTTCTTACTTGTCTACTATTACTTCCTCAATACATTGTTTGCCCAGGCTTGCTCTTGATTCAATCCCTAAGTACAATTGAACCTCTTATTTGAGAGAGTAAAAGTAGCTTATAGGGTTATTTTGAAGTGCATAATAAAAGCTACATCATTTATCTTGGCTGCCTTTCCCTTTCACCTAGTAGATCAAGCTAAGCCAACAGGTCCGGTCTGGGTCGTGGTCCAGTGAGTTGGTTGGGACCTGTGGTCCAGCCATTGGGGCAAGTGGCTAGGTGGTGAATATGATCGGTTCAAGGGCTGGGGATTTGTTCTAGGAACGTGGGTGATCTGCTACCAAGCGGTTGTTGGCCAAAAGATGCGAAGAGAGGCAGCTGTGAGCGAAGGGATGCAATGGGAGCAAGCATGCCCATTCGGCCAACAAGTTGCACCCGTTCGACTAAGGAAGTTGGCTGAATCTTCCCCTATTAATATGAGGCATGGGGTCTAATTTTGCTATCATTTCTTTTTTAAAAAGGGAAATTAAGAGAGTAAGAGATCGTCCCATTACAAGGCGGATAAAGATTGTTTAGTGGACCCTCTTGGGGGAAAATAATCCATTAAGAGGTATCTCAAGCTTCTTTCTTCCATGTTCCTGCCTCCGGCTTCCACGTTCTGGCTTCGGGCTTCCAGGTCAAGTTATTTCTCATGCCTTAGGATAAGTGGAAATCTTCCTTAACATAAGTTAACCTGCTTAGGCAAGAAGGAATCTTCCTAAATTCGAGAGAAAAAGAAAGTATTTTAATATATATGGCAATCCTTAAGAAAAATGGAAATATTCTATTATCTAAGGATATAATGAATATTTCCAAATTCTAAGGATCCTGGCGATTACTATCAACAAGATGAAGTTCTATGCTCATTGCAGCACATCTACCACTTTATTTAAAGGTACAGGCCACGATCTCCTACCTATCAGCATGAATACTACATGCTCACTGATGCATACGACTCACCATGCTCAATGTAGCATATCAACACGTTTATCATATGTTCCGGCTATGAACCCTCCAGAACAGATGGCTCCTATCAACTTCAGAGCCACGTGCTCATTAGGCCACATTCCAAGAATGCTACATGCCTATAACAAGGCCACGCGCCTAGAACACGGCTACGTGCCCATCCAGGCTACGTGTCTCCAATAACATGAACTACGAATGGCTTAATCTCTCACTGAAGGGTACGTAGGCAATCCCTACTGAAGGATGCAGCTATAAATCCAAACACCTACATTGGTTACACGCCTAGACATCCAAATAATACCCATGCAAGTCGGGATCATTGTCATCTGAGGCTTGAAGACCATGCGGTCTTTGCTCTAGAAAGGCAGCTCCTACCCTGCTCTCCATCTTTCATGCTGCTACCCAGACATTGACGACATATGCTGGCTCATACCCATATGGCAACATTCTAAAGGCAGGATCTCTTGGTTTATCAACAACCGAAGTGGGAGAAAGCTTTACTACAACTTGCATCCTTCTTACAATCATTCCATAGAGCTGAGCAAGAATCGCTTGCACTTAAAAATACTCCAACAGTTGGGCGCTATAAGGAGAGGCAGTTTTAAACTACGTGACGATGTGATAGGCGGAAGAGACACTACATGTGTTTCTGCAAAATCTCTCAAACCCAGCCACTTGGGGGCAAGATATGACTTATTCTCATCAGAAATCTTACGCATCTGGAACGCACAGCTGTTTGTGATGGTTTCGGGTCTCAACCAGGGATCACACCTCAACAATATTTGGCTCCTGCTGGTTCCGGGTCTTAACCAGGAATCTGACCTCTAAAATCTTTGGTTCATGCTGGTTCAGGGTCTCAACTACAAATAAATCCTTTACAACCTTTTGATTCAACATTCCAGACCAGAAGCAGTCAATACCAACGTCAAATCAGGAGGTCTCCAACTAAAGCAACCGTCTATCAGGCCCTAGACACCACCAATGCGTTCAGGTTCACAAATCCGGCAGATGTGAAAAAGATTGAAGGTCCTCAAGCAGAAGCTAACAGTTTTCTTCCCGGTTTATGACTCCGACGAATCCCACAAATAAAAGTAGTCAGAAGAAGAGTTCTTAGGAATAATGTGCACATACAAGACAACCACTAAGAGCTAACTGGAAAATCACCTTTGTTTTTAGGTTCTAGCATCTAGGTGGTAGTGGAATCCTAGATAAGCCAAATATTTAGGTGTATATAACGCCTTTTGAGTACTAAGAAAATTCTATAGAAGTTGTTCCTAGAAAGAAGCATTGACCATATTCATAGAATGAATAAGTAGAGATGGAAAATAACAGACTCCTGAAGAAATTTTCTTAATGGAGTTCCCAAAGACGAGCCAATAACCAACCAAAAGTAGGATAAACCTGCCCAAACGCCCACCAAACTGATGCGTTGCCTTCTGCCAAGGAGCAGGAGAAGAATGCTAACTCTACACTAAGAAGTGATGGCCTTCGATTCTTTTGCTCCACTGAAAGCAAAAGAAGCCGGTAGAACACCTGTTCCCGTTATTAATCCCTGAAAAATAATAGATGCTGGCCTCATAACAGTAAACCAAGGCCATCTCCAGCTATCAATGCAGAAGAAAAAGGACGATATCCAATTCTATGCAGAAAGAAAGCAAAGGTTGCAACAAAGGGCAATAAATGCCAAGCTCTCGGATTCCATCTTTCGGGTTCATGCTTCCAGCTCCGGGTACCAGGTGCCTGGTGAATGGCTGCTTACCTTACGAGGAGGCGAAATCCAATGACTCCACGATTTCTCACATTTCTAGGAAGCAAGCTCCATCAATCTTATGGAACCTTACTTCTTAAGGGAGTGAGCTTTGACTATCAACATCTTTACAAAGAAGAAAAAGCAATCTCCAACCACCTTACTACCGCGTTTCCAGGCAATGTACTCTGATACCAGTGTCTACAAGTTCCGAAGAAAGCTAAGGTCACATGCCTCTACAAGTTTCCAAGGTTGGGCGCCTCTACAATGGTCTAGAAACTAGAAATCCAGTGAACTAGGTACAAGGCCACGAGTGTTCATGAACTTTAAGGAAGACACAACCAAGAGAAAAACAGGGGAAAATGAATTAAGCGTTAACCCCAGAGGCAACATGCATCAACCAATCCCAACAACTTACCCAAAACAAGGGAGATTCAAGACTAAGCGATGAGTCATCAAAAGTCACCCAGAAAACACTGGGAGCGGCTCACCCAAGTGGGATCGGAGAACAGCTAGAATGAGACATTCAAATGATACCTACAAAAGAGATGCAAAAGAACATGCTAATCCCATGGAGAGATCTTACCATGTTATACAAGGAGTGAGGACCAGTTGTCGGATATCTTTACCAAGGCAGCAAGGCAAAAGATAATTGAGTCCATTCACACCAGATTGGAACTCATTGACCTTACTCCAAGAAACTAATCCCCTCGCTATGGGGTCTTCACTCTTTTTCTCTCATCAAGGGTTTTATCCCAAAAAGAGTTTTCCTTTCGTGACGTTTTTTTATGAGGGAGATCTCATAGCATTCCAAGCTTGACTTGTTCCACATGGTCAATCTTGAGGGGGAGTGTTGATCTGAGTTAATAAAGAGAGGAGGATTAAAAGTCTTGGACTGAGGAACGATATCAAGAGGAAGATGGTGCAAAGTTAGGGTGAGTGTACGGACGGTACGAACTGTACGGGCTGTACGGCCGACCGTACGGACCGCTGGACCCAAACCCTTTAAAAATAGACCAAAACATATTTTGGTCTGGTGTAAAAATAGGGCAAAGTTGTACATATGGTCTATGACCGTACAATTCTTGGTTTGTACAACAATGGTGGAACGTGGGTCACAAGGAAGAAGGGAAGCTAATGTAAATGGGTGTTGGGTAAATGAGAAGGTTAACCTTGGTGCTTACTCGGTAAAGAAGTGGCTCGCGGATAAGGAGATAAGGCTTGAGCAAGACAGCCTGTCATGAGCTGGAAAGGAGAAGGCATCTGGTCAAGATTCCAAAAGCATTAAGCAACCACAGCCATAAGTTCAAACCAGGCGCGCCTCTCCCCTTGGACTGTCTACGTCTATGCCCTAGCTACCATAACCCTTGTATCCGTTGTAAAGCATCCTTACTCTCTATATATTGTAACTCCTCTCAGATTAATAAACCAAGAAACATTTTCGAGTCTTTCGTTCTCTATTTTCTCTCTTGTTCATCATGAACATCAAGCATACTCTCGCTAATCTCTAAATCTCTTCCATTTCTCTCTTTGATACTTCTATTTCACTCTTGTTCTCTAAAAATCTCAGGAAGCAATGTAATCCAAGTGTATTTCGATTTTTCATCTATAAAGGTGAAAAAATACTTATGATTATCCCTAGACAAACATGGAGAGGACCAAACATCATAGTGAATTAAGTGAAAACATTTTTTCATAGATTGTTGCTGATGTTGGAAACATAGATTTGCAATGCTTTCCTAAGATGCATGCTTCACATGCCAGATGACTAAATGACATATCAGGCATCATAAGTTCTAATGCACGTGAGTGTGGGTGACCTAATCTAGCATGTCAAGTAGTGCTATCACATAGATTAGTACTGGTCATGCATAAAGGAGTAGAAGAAGAAGAGTAAGAGATCTTAGTCTTTTGGAGATGGTATAAACAATCTTGGTTGTTTCCTTCTCCAATCACCTTCCCTGTCTTAAGGTCCTGAAACTCAACATCATTAGGCCTAAAAGCCACCTGACAATTCAGGTCAACAGTGGCCTTTTTCACTGAAAGTAAGTTAGAAGCAAAACCAGGCATAAAGATGGCAATAGATTCCCTATCAAACAACATAAGGTTCCCTATTCCTTTTATCTTCACCTTATCTCCATTTGCTATTGCAACATTCCCTAAGGTAGGCCTAATACTACTAATGAGATTCCTATCACCAATCATATGATGACTAGCTCATGAATCTATTATGATTGGCTTAGAGATAAAGGAATGTGTACCAGACTTCTCTGAGGAGATAATGGCTTTGGATGCTTTGATCAGTGGTTCAATATCATTCATTGTGATGGGACCATCATTGATCACAGCCTTGCTCCAACTTTCTCCTCCATTAGAGTCACTGATGAATGCTGTATACATAGACGCACCTTTAAGACCTGGTTGATCATCCACTTCACCTGTGAGTTTTATTCCACCAGACATGAAATCAAAACAGCTTTGTTTGATGTTCTTCTTGACATGTCTTCTCTTGGTTTTCTTTTATCCAGGCAACAACACCATCCTTCCATTTTTGTTGTGCTTATCTTTAAGAGATGGCTTTCTTTTCCTTGTAAAGAGATTGTGTGATGTTTGTTCTCTCTGAACTAGAGCACACACGTCATCAAGGTTAGGAAGTTTCTCTTCCCATAGAACATGCTTGATCAGCTGATTGTAGGATGGACTTAGATTCAGGAGTAGACTGAAGACCTTGTCTCGTTCATATCTCTCCCTTATGATATCTGGATTAACAGAGAAGGGCCTCAGTGTACCTAGCTCTGCCTACAAGCTTCTAAATTTTCCCAAGTATTGATTAAACTCCACTTCTTCCTGGTTCAAGTTGTTGATAATCTTCTTAACTTCGAAGACCCGGGTCAGGTTGGAGAAGTTTCCATAGAAAATTTTAAGACTCTTCCACAGTTCCTTGGCTGTTTCACAGTGTGAGTAAGCCTCCAAGATTGATTATGATAAAGAGTTATGAATGACCTCAAGTGCTATTTGGTCTTCTTGAACCCACTTGTCTTCATTCTCAGGCCATGCGCTTGTTTCTCCTCTTGAGCCATCTTTTTTGAAGCTTCAGCCTTTATGATATGACTGTCCCAAAGTCCATGACTCCCTAAGGTAACTCTGGCCACTCTTGACCACAGCAGATAATTAGAACCCTCAAGGGTTACTGGAATAAGAATTCTTGACTCCATTTCCATGACTGGTCTTCTTTCATCCAGTGGACAAAGATTAAGGAACCAGAAAGGTTATGAAGCCAGAAATTGGGGAATAGAACTTCCAACTGAGAAAGAGTATAAGAACTCAGGTTAAAACAGTTATTTATGGTTATGGAAGAAGATAAAGTGAGGATTTAAGACCAACAGAGTGAAAACAGAGTAAAAGAAACAGAGTGAGAAAACAGAGTATGAATATGCGAAAGTTAAGTTAGAACATAGGGTCTCAAGAGCTTAGAGCTCTGATACTGTGTTTGAATTGAGAATGTAGAAGAGATATGGATGTGAAAAAATGAAGATTCAAAGGGTTTGGGTAAAGAACAGAAGAGATGAATTCAAGAACACAAGAACAAGTTTTTGGACAAAAAGAGAGAGAGTATGGCAAGAGAGAAAGAGAGAGAGAGTAATCAAAAATTGGAGATTGCACTCCTTAATTCGACTCATGAGTTTGGATACAGATTATATAGAGACATAAGACAATGAAATAAAGAATAAAAAAGGAAAAACAATATAATAAAGCTCTCTGATCCGGTGAAAGTGACAGGACACCAACAGCTCTCTTCTTAAGCTTAACATGTGACTTTTTCCATATTTGAATTTGCATCCAGAAAAACTCACTCCCAACGGTCTCATTAGTCTCTGAAGGTATTATGGATGAGTTCCATCAGTTCCTTGCCTCTCAAGGAAAGTTAGGACAAAGTTGGTTACTTGTGATCCAAGATTGTACGAAATGTCTTCTCTCTCAAGTAACCGCAGTATCTGATCTACTCTTTGTCTTTTCTTCTCAATGCATCTTCTTCTATTTGGTTCTTCATTTCAATAATCTTGTGTAGAATCTCCCTAAGGTTGTTAAACTGTCTTGAAGTTAAGCTGTCTTGAAAGAATAGCGTTGCTTTTGTCCTTAGAAAAATTGATTGTGTTGTTTCCTGAATTCTTAGTCCTGTTGATTACGATTCAGAGAGTGTTGCTATGATAGAACATGAAGATATCTGTCCATTGCTTGTTTGAAATGTGTTTTAAAGATCAGACTTGGTGAATAACCATGATCTGATCTCTTGTTGTCCATTGATCCTTGTCTTAGTGTTTGTTGACAGGCTGCCCATGTTGATCAGAGCCTACACTTGATGTATATTCCTGACCATGGAGATTGCCCACTGCCCATCAACACTTTCGACATTTATTGTGTCCATTAACTCCCAAGATGGTTGAGAGGATGAATAGAGCAGTGGAGAGATTGCTCAGAAGTTACTTACATGATGCGAAGAGGGTGGACAGGAAGTAAACTCAAGAGAAAATGCCACAATTCAAGCCAAGAGGGCCGTGGTCTGAAGGAATTGGTGATCATCACTGGCTCTCATCTTTCAAGCTTGACCACATACTCTCATTATAAGGTCTAGCTTGAGGAGGGGTGTTAATATGAGAATGCAATTTCCATCTTCTTATGCAAGGGAAGTACCTAAAACTATACTTATTCTTGTTTGAATATGTTTTCCCCTTGAGAATTGATGCAAGTGTGTGTGCATTTTTTGAATCAGGTACTTGGAGCTCATGAGAAGAGTCTGGTCGTGGATCAAACTCTTTGATGATGGTAGGATGTCAGAAGAAAGGGGGAGACAAAGAACCAGCCAGCTGGAGAGTTCCAAACAGTTTTGAGTTTGAAGCAAGGAATGCATTGGTGCCTGCTTTCCATTGAAGTAAGGCCATGATCCAGGGTTTACGAGTCCCTAAACTTGAACATAAGACTCATAAACCCACTGGACAATCCCTAGGCTGAGGGTGGTTGCACTCTTTTTCCCTAGTATGGTTTAATGAGGCAAATACTCTCAGTAAAGAAACTCTAAGTGTTGTGTTACTTCTCAAGGATAGATTCATACTAGAGAGTTTCTGCTTCATATAACCAGTTTACTGTCTAGGATTCTTGGTTATTTACTAACCTGTGTATGAGGATTCAACCAAAAGTTGGTTATCACTGATCTTGGATGGTGAGTTCCTGTTGTATGGTTGAAGGGGATTCAGTCATAAGTTGAATGAATCACTCCATACATGAGACAAATGAAAACTAATGTAAAATAGTATAAACGATTAGAAGAGAGTTTGAGAGAGACTAGTGTTGAGTTGAGGTGTTTTGGAGAGTTAGAATGATAGAGGAGTGTGTGGTTAAAGAGAGTGATAAGAAGAGAAAGGTTTGGGGAGGTTGCTTGTCGACCATGTCCGTACAGGCCTTACAAGCCGTACAGATCATGGTCGACCCAAATTACTTGACCAAAGGTAAATCATCATCCGGGTAAAACAAGAAGTAACCAGAGACGCTTACTGTGCCTTACCTTGGTCTATCCAATAAAAAGAAGTGTGGATAAGGTGTGGATAAGGTGGACAGGCTGGAAAGTGATCAGCATCTTCTCAAAGATGCTAATACTCTTCTTGTGGATCTCATTGGTCGACCATTTGAATTAAGTGCGCCCCTTTCTTTATGTCCACATATTGATCTTCCTTTTGATTTTGGTAACCCTTGTAACTCCTCTATATATTCATTGTGTCGAGTAGCAATAATATCATACAGTTCTGGTTTCATTTTCTTTATTGGCCGAAATGGAACTCTTTTTACATAAATCTCTCTCAAAACTCTCTATTCTATCCTATTCTCTTCTTTTCTGTCTAAACTAGTCTCTATAATCTAATATTCTCTAACGATTTTGTGGTATGAGAGCCAGGTTACTGATAATCTGGGTTCGTGTTCTACATATCAAGGGTAAAGGTCAAAGCTTTCTTGTGATCCAAGGAAAGTTTAAAGTTTGAAGCTTTCATTCACTAGGTCTAAAGTCTTTCCGAGTTGATTCATCTCAAAGTCTCAACCTTTTTTCATGGATTTGAATCTCGAGTGTTCTTCAGCTTCACAAAGACTCAAGTTTTTCAAGATCTAGGTACTCAAGAACAAGATGGAAGGAAACAAGATGTTGGCAATACCAGTTACACTAAAGGGGAGTGGAAACTACCTCTTATGGTCACGGTTGGTGAAAACGGCTGTGGGGAGCAAGGGTTTATGGAACCATATCACGGATGGACCTCCAAAACCAGTTGCTGAGAAAGAAGAAGGCGAAGGAGTAACTGAGCTTGCTCTAGCTGATGAAAACAAGTAGGTTCAAGAAGACATGACTGTTGTCATCGTGTTGCAAGCTTCTCTTGAGACTTTAATCCTTGAAGCTCAGAGCTACTGTGAAACAGCAAAAGACCTATGGGATATACTACATAAGGTCTATGGCAACACATCAAATCTGAGCCGTGTGTTTGAGGTGAAGAGAGCTATCAACACACTTGTGCATGAGGAGGTGGAGTTCACCAAACACTTGAGGAAGTTCAGAGCTTTATGATCTGAACTTGAGATTCTAAGGCCGAGTACAATGGATCAAGACATCATCATGGAAAGGAAAGAGCAAGATCAAGTCTTTGGCTTGCTACTGACCCTGAATCCAGTGTACAATGACCTGATCAAACACATCCTAAGGTCATCTAAACTGCCATCCTTGGAGGAAGTGTGTGCTCAGATCCAGAAGGAAGAGGGATCACACAGATTGTTTGGAGGAAGAGCTGATCTATCCTTAGCAAACAAAGCAGAAGTGACTCAAGCTAACAAGGCAATGTACAAGCCTGAGGACAGGAGGTATGCTGAGGATAGGAGGTTTGGAGGCAACTGTGATCATTGCAAGAAGCCGGGTCACAAGAGGATTCAATGCTGTATCCTTCATCCCCACCGCAAACCAACAAAGTTCATGAAGGAGAGGGAAGGAAAAGCTCACCTTTCCAATGAAGCAAGTGAGGCCGGTCCTTCTGGAAGTGGGTCTACTACACGTGAAGGTGAAGGGAAAGCCATAACATCTCAACACTCTTCAGCCAAGAACATGGATCAAGAGCCCATAAGGCGGTCCAACATTGATGCTCTCATCAAAGCTCTTAAGGAGAATGGTAACACACCCGAAAACACTATTGGTTACACTCATACTGCTTATAGCTTGCCTAAGACTCTTGATCAGGTAGATGCTCTAGGAGAATCACATAGATCATATAATGCTGCTAGTGTGTTAACTAAACCTTTAGTTGTTGATTCTGGTGCTTCTCATCATATGATAAGTGACACCAGTATTATAAAGTATATAGGACCGGCTATGGTCATTTGATGATTGCAAATGGTGATAGAGTAGCAATAAAAGGGATTGGAACTTTGAACTTGTTTGATAAAGAGTCTATAGCTTTCTATATGCCTGAGTTTACTTCAAATCTCTATCTGTCAAGAAATGCACTATTGATTTACAATTCAATGTTATCTTTAGTCCTAATGATGTGAAGTTTCAGGATATTTAGAGCAGTAAGTTGATTGGGAAAGGAGTAACCAAGGGAGATCTTTATAGGCTTGAAGACATTACTTCTATTTCCAATTCTAATTACTCGTTTAGCTCTATTTCTACTTTGAATAATGATGCATTGTGGCATGCTAGATTAGGTCATCCCCATGTTAGGGCTCTTAGTTTAATGTTACTAGGTGTCATGTTTAAAAATAATGAGTGTGAAGCATGCATTTTGGGTAAACATTGTAAGACTGTCTTTAATAAATCAAGTACTATCTATGAGAAGTGTTTTGATCTTGTTCATTATGATGTTTGGACTCCTCCATGTTTATCTAAAGAGAACTATAAGTATTTTTTTACATTCACTGATGAAATATCTAAATACACCTGGATAACACTCATTAAAACTAAGGATATGGTGCTTGATGCATTTAAAATTTTTCAGATTTATGTTGCTAACCATTATAATGTCAAGATTAAGATTTTCAGATCATATAATGGTGGGGAATACACAAGTCATGCTTTCAAAGATCATCTAGCCCGACATGGGATCCAACATCATACGAGTTGCCCTTACACTCCACAACAGAATGGAGTGGCTGAAAGGAAGAATAGGCATATCAGATAGGTGGCAAAGTCGATGATGTTCCAAACCAATGTTCCAAAGAGGTTCTGGAGTGATACTGTGTTGTCTGCTTGCTATCTTATCAACTGGATACCAACCAGAGTCTTAGAGGATCAGTCCCCATTTGAAGTCCTGAACAAGACCAAGGCCTCTTTGGATCACCTTAAATATGTGTTTGATATTAAAGACTTGGGAGAAATTAAATACTTTCTTGGGATTACGATTTGTAGATCTAAGGAAGGATTGTTCATGTCCCAAAGGAAGTATACACTTGATCTTTTGAAAGATGCAGGTAAACTTGGAGGGAAGACAGCAAGGATGCCCATGGAGGATGGGTATAAGGTGTTGAAATGAAGAAGGAATGACCAAAAAAAAAGCAACCCATTAAGGATTGAAGGCAAGTAGAAGAAAAGGTGATCCAAAGACTTGAAATGGAAGTTGGTCCATTCAGACTTGATCCACAAGTAACTAAGCTGACCTAACCTACCTTGCAAGGCAAGAAAGAAGTGGGAAGGCTTAAGGGACGTTGCTAAGCTCCATAAAACATAGGATACTCAATTTGAATTCATAAGGACGAATCTGGTTTGGATTTAGCAAGAAAGATCACATGTGGTGCATAAGGACAAGAGCATACCTGTCACTATCAACCTAAGGAGACTGTGCTATCCTCCTGTCCCTTTCTACTCTTCTTGGACGAGCCAGACCATGGCTGTATCCCCTTTGGCCTCTTCTCACTTTCTAAAGAATTATTTGTTTATATTTCCTTGTTTTAATAATTGTTTAATGTTGCTCATTGTCTATTTAAAGGCAACTTCACCTCTTGTAACTCTTACCAGAATCAATATACAAGTTTCTCTCAGTCTAATTTCGTGTGCTCTCTCTCCTTTTCTTGTGTCTAAACAATATTCACAATGTGAGGAGTTAAGCATTATGGTTTAGAGGCTGCCTTACCTCTTTCTCTCTTAAGGCAGCCTAATACTTGTAAAACTCACTCTAAACTCTTCTTTATCTCTTTTTAAGCTCTAGATTACTGATTCTAATTCTCATTCTCCTTAAGTGAACAAACTGAAAGTGTTGTGTCACTTCTATAGGATTAGATTCAAACTAGAGATTCTTTACCACACATAACCAGTTTGCTGTCTAGGATCTTGGTTATAGTGTAGGCTGTTTAAGAGGATTCAACCACCAGTTGGTAGTCTCTTCCTTTGAATGGTGAGTTCCTGTTGT
Source organism: Moricandia arvensis (assembly GCA_905132765.1). Classification (NCBI taxonomy): domain Eukaryota; kingdom Viridiplantae; phylum Streptophyta; class Magnoliopsida; order Brassicales; family Brassicaceae; genus Moricandia; species Moricandia arvensis. The sequence continues at coordinate 35,112 of CAJHQP010000202.1, read as the reverse complement.
ATGGTTGAAGAGGATTCAGTTACAAGTTAACTGAATACTCTCTTGACATGAGACAAACACTCATGAATTCCAACATGGTATCAGAGCTTTGTTGCTCTTCTTTGGGATTAAACTCACCTCTTTTATCTCTGTTTTGTTTAAATAAATCCTTTCTCTCCCACTCTGATATTGTGTTAGCTTGGTCAGTACTTGTTAGTATCTTGAATCAAGCTTCAGGAAGAGAAAGATTTCGAAAATGCTTCACCATTATGCTTTATCCATTGGATAATAGCTTTATCTTAATGGAGCATCTCTTTGACCAGTGGACAAACTGTTTTGATCCATTGGATTCATTGTTGTCTAAGCCACAGAAAACACTTCTTCATGTGTTATTCTGTTGGTTCTTTTGTTGAAAGCCCTGGAAAACATCAGTTCATGAGTTATTCCAGTGGCATATGTCTAAGATCAGTGAGCAAACTAATTGTTCAATGGTCCATTATGTTTCAGCTAATAAAGCACCAAACTCTTGATGAGTATTGGATGCTTCTGGCTGTTTATGCTTCCGCAAAACTCTGTCCATTAGAACTCTTGAGAAAATTCTCTTTTCTATTCTCTATTCTCTCATTCTCTAATTCTCCAGGTTACTTATTCTCCATCATTCTCCCATTCTCTGGCTACTAATACTCTGGTTACATCATTCTCTACTCTCTACTTATTCTCTGGTTACTTATACTCTTTGGTTACTTAAATCTCTATTCTCACAATCTTGTTTAGAATCTCCCTAAGGTTGTTAAACTGTCTTGAAGTTAAGTTGTCTTGAAAGAATAGTTTTGTTTCTGTCCTTAGGAGAACTGATTGTGTTGTGGCCTGAATGCTTAGTCTTGTTGATTAGGATTCAGAGAGTGTTGCTAGGATAGAATCATGAAGATTTCTGTCCATTGCTTGTTTGAAATGTGTTTTAAAGATCAGACTTGGTGAAAACCCATGATCTGATCTCTTGTTGTCTACTAATGCTTGTCTTAGTGTTTGTTGACAGGCTGCCCATGTTGATCAGAGCCTACACTTGATGTATATTCCTGACCATGGAGATTGCCCACTGCCCATCAACACTTTGGACACTGATTGTGTCCATTAACTACCAAGATGGTTGAGAGTATGAATGGGGCAGTGGAGAGATTGCTCAGAAGTTACTTACCTGATGCCAAGAGGGTGGACATGAAGTAAACTCAAGAGAAAAGGACACAATTCAAGCCAAGAGGGCTGTGGTCTCAAGACATTGGTGATCATCATTGACTCTCATCTTCTAAGCTTGACCACATACTCTCATTCTCAGGTCAAGCTTGAGGAGGGGTGTTAAATATGAGAAGTCAATGTCCATTCTTCAGAAAATTATGCAAGGGAAGTACCTAAATCTATATTCATTCTTATGATTGAATAAGTTTGCCCCTTGAGAATTGATGCATGTGTTTGTGCATTGTTTGAATCAGGTACTTGGAGCTCATGAGTAGATTATGGTCGTGGATCAAACCCTTTGATTATGGCAGGATGTCAGAAGAAAGGGGGAGACAAAGAACCAGCCACATGGAGAGTTCCAAGCAGTTTTGAGTGTGAAGCAAGGAAGGCATTGGTGCCTGCTTGCCATTGCAGTAAGGCCATGATCCAGGGTTTATGAGTCCCAAAACTTGATCATAAGGCTCATAAACCCACTGGCCAATCCCTAGCCTGAGGGTGGTTGCACTCTTTTTCCCTAAGTATGGTTTTATCCTAAGAGGTTTTCCACACTTAGGTTTTTAATGAGGCAAGTACTCTCAGTTCCAAGCTTGCCCAAGGATCTCCTATGGTCAAGCTTGAGGGGGAGTGTTGAAATGAAGAAGGAATGACCAAAAAAAAAGCAAGCCATTAAGGATTGAAGGCAAGTAGAAGAAAAGGTGATCCAGAGACTTGAAATGGAAGTTGGTCCATTCAGACTTGATCCACAAGTAACTAAGCTGACCTAACCTACCTTGCAAGGCAAGAAAGAAGTGGGAAGGCTTAAGGGACGTTGCTAAGCTCCATAAAACATAGGATACTCAATTTGAATTCATAAGGACGAATCTGGTTTGAATTTAGCAAGAAAGATCACATGTGGTGCATAAGGACAAGAGCATACCTGTCACTATCAACCTAAGGAGACTGTGCTCTCCTCGTGTCCCTTTCTACTCTTCCTGGACGAGCCAGACCATGGCTGTATCCCCTTTGGCCTCTTCTCACTTTCTAAAGAATTATTTGCTTATATTTCCTTGTTTTAATAATTGTTTAATGTTGCTCATTGTCTATTTAAAGGCAACTTCACCTCTTGTAACTCTTACCAGAATCAATATACAAGTTTCTCTCAGTCTAATTTCGTGTGCTCTCTCTCCTTTTCTTGTGTCTAAACAATATTCACAATGTGAGGAGTTAAGCATTATGGTTTAGAGGCTGCCTTACCTCTTTCTCTCTTAAGGCAGCCTAATACTTGTAAAACTCACTCTAAACTCTTCTTTATCTCTTTTTAAGCTCTAGATTACTGATTCTAATTCTCATTCTCCTTAAGTGAACAAACTGAAAGTGTTGTGTCACTTCTATAGGATTAGATTCAAACTAGAGATTCTTTACCACACATAACCAGTTTGCTGTCTAGGATCTTGGTTATAGTGTAGGCTGTTTAAGAGGATTCAACCACCAGTTGGTAGTCTCTTCCTTTGAATGGTGAGTTCCTGTTGTATGGTTGAAGAGGATTCAGTTACAAGTTAATTGAATACTCTCTTGACATGAGACAAACACTCATGAATTCCAACATAAGGTTCCTCCTGAGAGGGATATTGAAGATAGCAAACCATTTCATGATGCCAAGCTTTATAGAAAGCTAGTTGGTAAGTTAATCTACCTAACACATGAAAGTTCCAAAGGAGCACCACTGGAATATGGTGGAACGGATCCTGAACTACTTGAATGGATCACCTGGTCAAGGAGTGTTGATGGGATGTAACAACAACACAGAAGTTGTTGGTTACAGTGATGCGGATTGGGCTGGTGATAAAGCAGATAGGAAGTCCACTACTGGCTACTGCACATTCATTGGAGGGAATCTAGTTACATGGAAGATCAAGAAGCAAAAGGTGGTGTCCTGCTCTAGTGCTGAAGCCGAGTATAGAGAAATGTTGAAGCTGCAAATGAGCTTGTCTGGATCAAAGGCATCTTGAAATATCTTGGCATTGAGCAGTCCACTCCAATGAAAATGCATTGTGACAACCAAGCAGCCATCCACATAGCCCCCAACTCAGTGTCTCATGAGAGGACCAAGCATATTGAGGTTGACTGCCACAAGGTGAGGCAGATGATTGGATTAGGAGTGATCCTACCATGCTATACGAGGATTGAGGATCAGCTAGCTGATGTGTTCACTAAGGCAGCTAGGCAAAAGACAATGGTGTCCATCCATGGCTGGTTGGGACGTATTGATCTAACCCAACTTAGATAATCCCATGTTATGGGGTCTTTACTCTTTTTCCCTCATCAAGTTTTTATCCGAAATGAGTTTTCCTTGGTGAGGTTTTTAATGAGCAAGACCTCATAGCCTTCCAAGCTCAACTTGTTCAACATGGTGAAGCTTGAGGGGGAGTGTTGAGTTGAGGTTTTTTGGAGAGTTGGAATGACAGAGGAGTGTTGGGTTAAAGAGAGTTTAAAGAAGAGAAAGTTTTGGGGAGGTCTTGTGTAGACCATGTCCGTACATGCCGTACAAGCCGTACATGCCGTACAGATCATGGTCTTCCCAAAGTACTCAACCAAAGGTAAATCATCATCCGGGTAAAACAAGAAGTAACCAGAGATGCTTACCGTGCCTTTCTTTGGTCTACCCAGTAAAAAGAAGTGTGGATAAGGTGCAGATAGGCTGGAAAGTGATCAGCATCTTCTCACAGATGCTGATACTCTTCTTGTGGCTCTCCTTGGTCGACCGTTTGAAGTAAGCGCGGCCGTTTCTTTCTGTCCACATATTGTTCTTCCTTTTGGTTCTGGAAACCCGTGTAACTCCTCTATATGTTCAGTGTGTCGAGTAGCAATAATATCATACAGTTCTGGTTTCATTTTCTCTCTTGGCCGAAATGGAACTCTCTACACATATCTCTCTCTAAACTCTCCATTCTATCCGATTCTTTTCTTTTCTGTCTAAATAATCTCTATAATCTCTTATTCACTAAGGATTTCAACTAGAAGATATTTGGACACTAAAGTTTGAGACTTTACAAAGAACCCATGAAGAACACTAGAGAGAAAAAGAGAGACTTGAAATGTTTGCATAATATTAATCTGAGGTATGTGTTACAATATATAGACAAAGAGGATTAGGGCTTAACCCCATCCGTAAACGGTCACAAAATGAAAGGAGATTAAGTGGTAAACATGGTTCCATCAGGAAGAGAGATTGCGTCTTAGTTTGAATACTTGGCCGAGATTGCAAGATACCTTTGGCATCTTCACCAGATGCCTTCTACTTTCCAGCATGAGCCATCATGTCAAGGAAGTTCTCTTCCTATAGATAAGGTTCGCTTATCTTCAGCTCTGAGTAGAAAAGTAGTCGGATCATGGTAACTCTTCCAGGTAAACTGGTTTTACCTTTGGTTGACCTTTTCACCTTTTGGTCGACCTCCGGGTAAACTAGTTTTACCAACAAGCTTTCTGTAAAGCTTCGCATCTTCAAATGGTTGGCTTTCTTAAATTTCCCCCTCTTGTGGAACTTTATATCCATCTTATAGGGGTGTCATCACTGTCTTTCGTCAAAGTTTAACTGCATCTTTCAAAAGATCAAGTGTATATTTCCTGTGGGAAAGAAACAAACCTTCCTTGGATCTACATATCTCAATTCCAAGGACGTATTTCATTTCACCCAGATCTTTAATATCAAAAACTGTCTTTAAGAAGTCTTTGGTTGATTGAATTCTAACCTTGTCACGTCATGTGATGATGATATCATCAACATACACAAAAGGACTACCATACCTGATGGGGTAGACAAGGTGACGAGGGTGTGGTCGAGTTCTGACTTCTTGAAGCCCTTTCCATTCAGAGTGGTGCTTAGCTTGGTATACCAGGCTCTAGGCGATTGCTTGAGACCATAGATAGCCTTCTTCAACCTTAAGACATTTCTCTCCTTAATAATATGCTAAAGACAAGGAGGAGGATATATGTAGACTTCATCCTCTAGTTCTCCTTGTAATAATGCATTCTTCACATCCATTTGACAAAGATCCCAACTCTAGATTCAAAACAAAAGATTATACTATCCTTATGGTGTGAAGCTTGGCGACTGGAGCTAAGGTATCTATGTAGTCCTCTCCATAGGCTTTTGTAAACGCATTTGCCACAAGCCTTGTCTTCCTCCCATCAATCTTCCCATTTGCTAGATACTTGATAGTGAATATCCATCTGCTGGATACAACCTTCTTTCGTTTTGGCAGTGTGCTCTCATACCAAGTATCATTGTTGATCATTGCATCTGCTTCAGCACCAACCAATTCCCTCCATTCTTTGTCTTGCATGGCTTCTTCATAAGATTTTGGTAACTGACTCCCATCCAAACTGATCATGAAGGCACAATGTTCTTCAGGGTAATGGAGCAGTGAGCAAACGACTTCAGCATGATGCTCAACTGCTTGGGCATTGTACTTTACCCGTGTATTAACCCAGTTGGATAGAGGGTTCCTCACCTTTGTCCTCCTTCTCAAAGGTTGGACTACTTCTTGTTGATCCTCCCAGGCTCCCCTTGTTCTTCCTTGTTCCCATTTCCAACTTCTTCATTTTCATTTCCTTGTTCCATGTTGAACAGAGGAGTAAACTTGATAGAGGACAACTGAAGGAATATAGAAAGTTTGGATTTGGGGTGTTCGTACAAGTCCGTACATAAAGGCCATCAAGTCCGTACAATAGTCGACCCGAATGATCAAGGTCGAAAGTTACCCGAGGTAAATGTAACTCGACCAGAAGTTACATTTACCACTTACCACCCCAGTTCAAGCTTGCTACGTGGATAAGGAAGAGCTGGTGCAGGCTGGCTCATCTGGCTAAGGAAGGAAGAGCATCATGTCAAGATACCTTTTGCATCTCACGTGTGAAGGCTCTCGACCAAGAGTTTGAATTAGGTGCCTAAACGATCCTTGACTCCACATGCTTAGTCTACTATCCATTGAAACCCTATGTCTTTGTTACCCTAACCCTTCCTCTATATAATGTAACCTCTGTCGAGTGATAATAAACAAGCAACTCATTTCTAAATCTCTTAGTCTCTCTAGTCTCTCTCGTTTACACCCAAAATGGGTTCTTAGATCTAAATATCTCAAAGTCTCGAACTTTAGTCTCAAATCTTGTCAATCTCTTCTCTCTCTCATCATTTATTCAGATTCTACTCAAGATTTCATGGTATCAGAGCCAGGTTCACTTGAATTAGGGTTATTTTGAGTTCGTTTACACAAAGTTTCATCCTTTTGTTCTATAAACTTCAAGTCTCAACCTTTTTGATCCGAGAATGGAGAATACAAAGACTACAGTCATTCTGGTTACTCTCAAGGAAAGAAACTACCTGCTTTGGTCTCGTGTGGTGAAGACAGCCGTGGGAGGTAAGGGTCCTTGGAACCACATCCTCGAGGATGAAGCTCCAAGACTCAGTGAAGGCGACAAAGAGGTGGTTGTTTGTGATGAAATGAAGTGGATCCAGGAGGACAATCTGATGATGTCTAACCTCCATAGCTCACTGGATCCGTCTATCTTTGAGCCCTATAGCTATTGTGAGAAGGCCAAAGCTATATGGGATACACTTCAAAAGTGTATGGGAACATCTCAAACCTCACCCGGGTGTTTGAGATCAATAGAGCCATCAACAACTTAGCTCAAGAAGACATGGAGTTTACCAAACACTTGAGAAAGTTTCGAGCTTTATGGTATGAGCTTGAGATGTTGAGGCCAAGTACCACGAACCCAGATGAGCTTAATGAGATACGTGAACAAGACAAGGTCTTTGGCCTCTTGCTCACACTCAATGCTACCTACAACAATCTAATTAAGCACATCATTAGATCCGAGAAGCTCCCAACAATTGAAGAAGTTTGTGCTCAGATCCAAAAGGAACAAGGGTCCTTGGGACTCTTTGGAGGTAAGGGGGAGATCACTCTTGATAATCAAGCCGAGGTGCCTCAAGGCAACAAAGCTGACAAGTATGAAGACCGTAGTTTTATTGGAAACTATGAAGAAAGGAGGTTTGGTGGGAAATTGTGATCATTGCAAGAGGCATGGACACAAGAAGAGCCAATGCTGGATACTCCATCCTAACCACAATCCGGCCAAGTTCATGAAGGAGAGGGAGGCACGTGCAAATTCCACCTATGGTGCAAGTGATCAAGCTGGAATTGGGACTTCTAGCTGGGCTAATGAGACAAAAGGTCGTGAAGGTGGTGAGAGCAAGGCTTTGGTGTGTACACTGCCCATCAGCCATGACCAAACGAGCATGAGTTCATCCGCCGATTTGAGATGGTTGCTCTCATCAAAATGCTCAAGGATAATGGTAACACTCTTGGTCATGTTAGTGGGTATTCATTTGGAGCATATAAGATTTTCTAGAAACGTTGAACAAACTGATAGTGCCTACACCCAATCTAGGATGCTTGGTCAATCTCATACTGCTCATAACATGTCTAAACCATTGATAGTAGATTCAGGTGCATCTCATCATATGATTAGTGATACTAGTCTTGTTAGAGATATTGAACCTGCACATGGACATGTAATGATTACTAATGGAGACAGGATACCAATAAGAGGTGTAGGCAAGTTGAAACTGTTTAACAAAGAGTCTAGAACTTTCTGTATGCTTGAGTTTACTTCAAACTTACTTTCAGTCAAGAAGTGTACCACTGATATGCATTGAAATGTTATCTTTAGTCCTAATGATGTGAAGTTTCAGTATATTGAGAGCAATCAGTTGATTGGGCAAGGAGTAACCAAAGGTGATCTTCATATGCTTGAAGAGCTTAGTTTTGTGCCTGATCATAGATGCCCGTTTACTTCTGTTTCTGCTTCTGTTTTAAATAAGAATGCTTTGTGGCATGGTAGACTAGGACGCCCTCATGTTAGAGCTTTAAACTTAATGGTTCCAGGTGTTGTGTTTGAGAATAGTGATTGTGAAGCTTGTATTTTAGGTAAGCATTGTAAGACTGTGTTCCATAAATCTACAACCATCTATGAAAATTGCTTTGATTTGATTCACTCTGATGTTTGACTGCACCTTTCTTGTCTAGGGAGAATCACAAGTATTTTGTTACATTCATAGATGAGAAGTCTAAATACACCTGGACAATCTTGATCCCATCTAAAGATAGGGTGCTTGATGTATTTAGAAATTTTCAAAACATGTGACTAACCAGTTTAATGCCAAGTTGAAAATTTTTAGATCAAATAATGGAGGGGAGTACACTAGCCAAGCCTTCCACCAACACCTATCTAAATATGGCATACTTCACCAGACAAGTTGTCCCTAAACCCCTCAACAAAATAGTGTGGCCGAGAGGAAGAATAGACACCTCATGGAGGTTGCAAGATCCATGATGTATCAGGCGAATATCCCAAAGAGGTTTTGGAGTGATGCAGTGTCTACAGGCTGCTATATCATCAACAGAACACCAATGAGGATCCTGGACAACCAGTCTCCATTTGATGTCTTGAACAAGTATATACCAACCTTAGATCACCTTCGGGTCTTTGGTTGCCAATGATTTGTTCTTAGACCAGGAGAGTGGAGAAACAAGTTGGAAGCAAAGAGCACTAAAGGGATGTTCATAAGGTACTCTCTAACTCAGAAAGAGTATAAATGTTATAACCCAATAACCAGAAGAGTGTTGGTATCTAGGGAGGTGAAGTTTGTTGAAGAAATGGGGTACTATAAAGAGAAGAACCAGGAAGAGCTGAAAGATCTTGCCTCTGATAAAGCGGCTAACTTGAGGATAATACTATAGAGTCTTGGGATTAATCTCTCCCGGGATTCTAAGACTGGTGGATGACAACCACAAGCCCCCCCACCCCCACAACCAATGAAGAAGACCAAGCTCCCCACTTTGACCATGAGGGGGGAAATGAACCTGAAGGGAACTACCAAGGAGAAGTTGGTGAGGACTCAGGTTCTCATGATCAAAGTGTGGAACAAGAGGAAGAAATGGTAAATGAATATGGAGAAGGATCAGTGCAAGAAGGAAATGATCAGAACCAAGATCAAGCACTGACAGTTGAACAAAAACTAAGGAGGAGCACTAGGATCAGGAATCCTCCAACCAACTGGTAAACACTAGGGTGTACTATAATGCTCAGGCAGTAGAGCATCCTGCCCAAGTATCCTGCTCACTCGCCCACTATCCTGAAAAGCATTGTGTCTTCATGGTCAACCTGGATATAGTTACATTCCTCAATCATATGAGGAAGCAATGAAGGACAAAGAATGGAGAGAGTCAGTGGGAGCTGAAGCAACCGCAATGATCAAGAATGATACTTGGTATGAGAGTGAACTACCAAGAGAGAAAAAGGCACTATCTAGTAGGTGGATCTTCACAATCAAGTATCTCGAAAATGGTAAGATTGATAGAAGGAAGACCAGACTGGTGGCAAGAGGGTTTAATCAAACCTATGATGAGGACTATCTTGATACCTTTGCTCCGGTTGCAAAGTTTCACGCCATCAGGATAGTGTTATCAGTGGCAGTCAACCTTAAATAGGAGCTTTGCCAGATGGATGTGAAGAATGCATTTCTTAAAGGGGAACTTGAAAATGAGGTCTACATGTATCCTCCTCCTGGGCTAGAACAAATGGTAAAGGAAGGGAATGTTATAAGGCTGAAGAAAGCTATCTATGGTCTCACACATTCGCCAAGGGCTTGGTACAACAAGTTGAGCACCACCGTGAATGGGTGAGACTTCAAGGAATCTGAACTCGACCACACTCACTACTCCCTCATGTATTATTGTTCTTCTAGTGTATGTTGATGATATCATTATCACTGGAAGTGACAAAGAAGGTATCCAAGCTATTAAAGATTATCTAAAATCCGTGTTTGAGATTAAAGACTTAGGAGAGATGAAATACTTCCTTGGAATAGAGATATGTAGATCCAAGGAAGGTTTATTCTTGTCTCAAAGGAAGTATACACTTGATATTGAAAGATGCAGGTAGACAAGGAGGGAAGACAGTCAAGACACCCTTGGAGGATGGATACAAAGTTCCACGTGAGGGGGAGATAGAAGATAGTCCACCATTCCAAGATGCGAAGCTTTATAGAAAGCTTGTTGGTAAGTTAATTTACTTGACTATCACCCAACCTTATATATGTTTTTCTGTGAACCATGTATGTCAACATATGCAAGGACCAAAGGAACATCACTGGAAAATGGTGTGTACCTGAATGAATCATCAGATCAAGGAGTCTGGATGGGATCCAATGAGAGCACTGAAGTAGTTGGGTATTGTGATGCGGATTAGGCTGGAGATATGATGGATAGGAATTCGACTACTGCATATTGCACAATTATTGGTGGGAACCTAGTCACTTGGAAGAGCAAGAAGCAGAAGGTGGTCTCTTGCTCTAGTGCTGAAGCTGAGTATAGAGCAATGTTGAAGCTTACAAACGAGCGGGTTTGGATCAAAGGCATACTAAAGCACTTGGGAATTGAGCAGACCACACCTATGACCATGGAATGTGACAACTAGGCAGCTATCCACATTGCCTCCAACTCGGTGTTCCATGAAAGAACGAAGGATATTGAAGCTGATTACCATAAGGTGAGGTGAATGATTGTATCTGGAGACATCTTACCTTGCTATACCAGAAGTGAAGATCAACTAGCCGATGTGTTCAATAAGGCGTCCAGGCATAAAACTGTTGAGTCCATCCACACCAGACTTGGACTCATAGACCTCACCAAACGAGGTTGATCCCCTTGCCATGAAGTCTTTACTCTTTTCCTTGTTAAGGTTTTATCCCTAAGGAGGGTTTACTTTTTGAGAAGGTTTTTAACGACGGAGATCTCATGGCATCCAAGCTTGACTGGTTCCCTTCGTCAAGCTTGAGGTGGTGTGTTGAACAGGAGGTTTACTTGATAGAGGAAGACTGAAGGAATACAGAAGGTTTGGATTTGGGGTGTCCGTACAAGTCTGTACAGAAAGACCGTACAATAGTCGACCCGGATGATCAAGGTCGAAAGTTACACAAGGTAACTGTAACTCGACCAGAAGTTACATTTACCACTTACCACCCCGGTTCAAGCTTGCTACGCGGATAAGGAAGAGCTGGTGACAGGCTGGCTCATGCAGCTATGGAAGGAAGGGCATCTGGTCAAGATACCTTTGGCATCTCACGTATGAAGGCTCTCGACCAAGCGTTTGAATTAGGCACCCAAACAAGCCTTGACTCCACATGCTTAGTCTACTATCCGTTGAAACATTATCTCTTTGTTACCCTCATCATTCCTCTATATAATGTAACCTTTGTCGAGTGATAATAAACCAGCAACTCATTTCTAAATCTGTTAGCCTCTCTCGTTTACACCCCTGGGTTCTTAGATCTAAATCTCTCAAAGTCTCGACCCTAAATCTAAAATCTTCTCAATCTCTTCTTTCTCTCATCATTTAATCAGATTCTACTCTAGATTTCTTTCCATACCTTGATCATGTTGAGAACCTGATCCTTCATCATGTCGATCCTCCATATTAGGTTCATTTCCCCCCTCATGGTCAAGGTGGGGTTCCTGACCATTCTTTTTAGCTGTGGGGGAACCTTCTTGTTTTTGTCCTCCTCCACTCCTTGGATTACGGGATAAGTTAATCCCAAGACTCTCCAATATAATCCTTAGGTTGGCTGCCTTATCAGAAGCCAAAATTTTAAGCGCTGCTTGGTTCTTCTCCTCATAGAACCCTCTTTCCTCTATAAACTTCACATCCCTTGACACTACCACCCTCCTAGTTGCCGGATCATAACACTTGTATCCCTTCTGAGTGGGTGAGTACCCGATAAACATCCCTTTGGTGCTCTTGGCTTCCAACTGGTTCCTTTGCTCTCCTGGTTTGTGAACAAAGCAAAGACAACCAAAGACACGGAGATGATCTAAAGCTGGTCTATGCTTGTTTAGAACTTCAAATGGTGATTAATCATCAAGGACCTTGGTTGGGGTTCGGTTGATCAAGTACCAAGCAATAGCCACATCATCACTCCAAAACCTCTTTGGCACATTTGCTTGGAACATCATGGATCTACAAACTTCTATAAGGTGGTCGTTCTTCCTTTCAGCAACTCCATTCTATTGAGGGGTGTAAGGGCAGCTCGTTTGGTGAAGAATTCCATGTTGAGATAGGCGCTTCTTGAAAGCTTGACTGGTGTACTACCATTATCTGATCTAAAAAATTTCAGCTTAGTATTGAAATGGTTAGTCACATATGTTTGGAAAATTCTAAATGCATCAAGCACCTTATCTTTAGATGGAAACAAAGTTATCCAAGTGTATTTAGACTTCTCATCTATGGATGTGACAAAATACTTATGGTTCTCTCTAGATAAGCAAGGTGCAGTCCATACATCTGAATGTATTAAATCAAAGCAGTGATCATAGATAGTAGTGGACTTTTGAAACACATTATTACAATGCTTTCCTAAGATACAAGCTTCACAATCATTATTCTCAAAAACAACACCTGGAACCAATAAGTTTAAAGCTCTAACGTGAGGGTGTCCTAGTCTAGCATGCCACGAAGCATTCATATTTAAACCAGAAGTAGAAACAGAAGTAAAGGAACAACTATGAAAAGGTAAAGAAATAAGCTCTTCAAGTAAGTAAAGGTCTCCTTTTGTAACTCATTTCCCAATCAAACGACTGCTCTCAATATCCTGAAGCTTCACATCATTAGGACTGAAGATAACATTGGATTGTAAATTATTAGTGCACCTCTTAAAAGATAACAAGTTAGATGTAAACTCAGGCATATAGAAACATCTAGATTCCTTATCAAATAGTTTTAGCTTGCCTATACCCCTTATTGGAATCCTATCACCATTAGCAATCATAACATGGCCATGCGCATGCTCTATATCTTTAATAAGACTAGTATCACTAATCATATGATGAGATGCACATGAATCAACTATAAGAGGTTTAGACATGCTATAAGCACTATAAGATAAACCAGCAATCCTAGATTGGGTATAGACATCAGTTTGATCATTACAACTAGCAATCTTAGATGCACCATAAGAATACCCCCTGAGGTTACTAAGAATGTTACCATTGTCTTTGAGCATCTTGATGAGAGCATCCATTTTTGATCAGTGGATGAACTCATGCTCATTTGGAAAGTTGGTTTGAGTTGTGTAGGTCACCAATGCTTTGTTCTCACCACCTTCAGTCTCATGTGCTCGGTTGGATGGCCTAGCTCCATTCACACCATGGTGATCACTCCCTCCATAACTCACATTCGCCTTGCCATCTCTGTCCAATGAAATTGGTTGGTTTGAGGTGAGGGTGAAGGATCCAGCACTGATGCTTCTTATGCCTTTGTCTCTTGCAATGGTCACAGTTCCCATTGAACGTCCTTTCTTCATACTTGTTCACCTTGTTGGCTTGAGGCACCTCAGCTTGGTTAGCTAAGGTAAGCTCCCCCTTTCCTCCAAAGAGTCCCAATGACCCTTGTTCCTTCTGAATCTGTGCGCATGCTTCTTCCAAGGTGGGTAACTTCTCAGCTCGCAGGATGTGTTTCACTAAGTCATTGTAAGTGGCTTTAAGGGTGAGCAACAAGCCAAAGACTTTATCTTTCTCACGCCTTTCATTGAGCTCATCAGAATCAGTTCTTCTTGCCCTCAGAATATCAAGCTCGGACCACAAAGCTCTAAACTTCCCAAGATGCTTGGTGAACTCCATATCTTCTTGAGCTAGGCTGTTGATGGCTCATTTGATCTCAACACCCGGGTAAGGTTTGAGATGTTCCCATACACATTCTGGAGTGTATCCCAGAGGTCTTTTGCCTTCTCACAGTAACTGTAAGCCTCTAAGATCGACGGATCTAGAGAGCTTTGAAGGATGGACATCACCAGGTTGTCTTCCTGGATCCACTTCACTTCATCACACAAGACAAACTCCTTGTCGCCTTCATTAGTAATGAGTTTTGGAGCTTCACCCTCAAGGATGTAGTTCCACAAATCCATACTCCCCACTGCTGTCTTCGCCACACAAGACCATAGGAGGTAGTTTCCTCCATTGAGTGTCACTGGAACCACGGTTGTCTTAGTACCCTCCATCTTGAAGCTTTACAGATTGAAAAGTGTTCTTGAGTGTTCTTCGTGAGAGATGAAATCAAAACCCAGATTCAAGTGAACCTGGCTCTGATACCATGAAAACTAATGTAGAATCTGAGTATAAAAGATTAGAAGAGAGTTTAAGAGAGATTAGAAGAGATTTGGAGACTATAGTTTGAGACTTTACTAAGAACCCATGAAGAACACTAGAGAGAAAAAGAGAGACTCGAAATGTTTCCTTGATATTAATTTGAGTTATGTGTTACAATATACAGTGAAGAATGATTAGGGCTTAACCCCATCCGTAAACGGTCACAAAATGAAAGGAGATTAAGTGGTAAACATGGTTCCATCAGGAAGAGAGATTGCGTCTTAGTTTGAATACTTGGCCGAGATTGCAAGATACCTTTGGCATCTTCACCAGATGCCTTCTACTTTCCAGCATGAGCCATCATGTCAAGGAAGTTCTCTTCCTATAGATAAGGTTCGCTTATCTTCAGCTCTGAGTAGAAAAGTAGTTAGGTCATGGTAACTCCTCTGGGTAAACTAGTTTTACCTTTGGTCGAACTTTTCACCTTTTGGTCGACCCAAAGTGTACGCACTTGTACGGACACTTATACGGCCTCTTGTACAGACATCCTCTATCCTTCTTCTCTTGATCCTAAAAGCCTTCTCTAATACTTGTAACAACATTTCTTATTTGGTTCAACAACAAACACTCATGAATTCCAACACTATGATGAGAAAAGTTGGGATAGCTTGGAGAATCTGGCGATCAGTTTTTCAAACCCACCAGTGGCGCCTACAACAACCTCTCCGTAAGCTGAAACTGGACCAGAGGGTGAAGAAGCCACTCATCATGATCCTGCAGGGGCAATGATCATGAACAAGAACAACAACAAGGTTCAGAGACTCGTGATCTGGAGAGTGTACTACATGAACAAGAGACTGCTCAAGTTCAAGATGAAGTAGAGCAGCAAGAAGTTCAGATTCAAACACTAAGGAGGAGTACAATGACAAGGGATCCTCCTTCAAAATAGAAGAACACAAGGGTCTACTACAACAATCTAGCAGTAGCTCATCCAACACCAACAGTATGTTCTCTTGCAAGATTTCCACTTGAGCATCAAGATTTCATCACTGGGTTAGATTAGGGATATGTACGAAGGTCATATGAGGAAGCTATGGAGAGTAAGGAATGGAGGGACTCTGTTAATGATGAAGCAAATGCCATGATCATCAATGATACCTGGTATGAAAGTGAGTGTTCAAGCAAATGGGTGTTCACCATCAAGTATCTACCAAATGGCAAGGAAGAGAGAAAGAAGTCGAGACTAGTTGCAAGGGGTTTCACCCAGATCTATGGAGAAGATTATTTGGATACTTTTGCACCAGTAGCCAAACTTCATACAATTCAAATCATCCTATCTACTGCAACCAACCTAGAATGAGAATTGTGGCAGATGGATGTCAAGAATGCTTTCTCACAAGAAGAGTTAGAAGATGAGGTCTACATGCACCCACCTCTTGGTCTTGAGAAACTGGTCAAACCTGGAAATGTTCTCAGACTCAAGAAGGAAATCTACGGACTGAATCAATCTCCAAGGGTATGGTCCCACAAGGTAAGCACCACCTTGAATGGAAGAGTTTTCAGGAAAATAGAGGCTGATCACACCTTGTTCACACTCCCTAGCTCAAGAGGAATTGTGGTCATTTTGGTCTATGTAGATGACATAATCATCACATCCAGTGACCAAGAAGGCAACAAAGAAACCAAGGTATTCTGTCAGTCTGTATTTGATATTAAAGATTTAGGTGAACTCAAGTACTTCCTTGGGATTGAAGTATGCCGCTCCAAAGAGGGGATCTGATTATCTCAAAGGAAGTACACACTTGATCTTTTCACTGAGGAATGAAACCTTGGAGGAACGCACGACAAAACACCATTGGAAGAGGGCTACAAGGTACTTAGAGAGGGGGAGTTTGAAGACAAGCAGTATGGTGATGTGCAGTAGTATAGAAGGATGTTTGGAAAGCTCATCTACTTAACCATCACTAGGCCAGATATATGCTTTGTTGTGAACCAAGTTAGCCAACATATGCTGGCGCCTAAGGTCCATCATTGGGATATGGTGGAGAGGATCATAAAATACCTGAGGGATGCGCCTGTTCATGGAGTTTGGATGTCTTGTAATGGAAGCACAAAGATTGTAGAATACTACGATGCTGATTGGGCAGGAGACAGAACTGATAGGAAATCAACAACTGGATATTGCACCTTCATTGGAGGTAACTTGGTAACTTGGAAGAGCAAGAAGCAAAAGATTGTGTCATGTTCCAGTGCTGAAGCAGAATATAGGGCAATGAGGAATCTCACCAGTGAGCTGATCTGGATCAGAAACCTTCCAAGGGATTTGGGTATAGAGCCTACAACCCCCCCCCCATTACTATGCATTGTGACAACCAGGCAGCAATTCACATAGTATCCAATAGTGTGTTTCATAAAAGGACTAAGCACATTGAAGTAGATTGCCATAAGGTCAGTCAAGCTGTGGAGCAACAAATCCTCTTGCCATGTTACACGAGAAGTGAGGATCAGTTGGAAGATATCTTCACCAAGGCAGCTAGCACGAAGGTCTGTTAGTTCATCCATTCAAAATTGGGACTCATAGACCTCACCTCTCACTAACTCTCCTTGCATGGAGTCCTCTACTCTTTTTCCTTGATGAGTTTTTCTCCCACTTGGTTTTACACATTAAGGTTTTAATGAGGGAGGTTCTTCATGCTTCCAAGCTTGACCAGTCCATATGGTCAAGCTTGAGGGACAGTATTGAGAGGAAGAACCAGAAGAGAGGAAGTTAGAATGATCAGAGTTGACAAAGAAGAGAAGAAACTTGGATACTTGTGGAACAAGGCATTCCGTACAGACTTGATACTCAAGGCACTCAAGGGGAGACCTAACTTGACTTGGAAGACAAGTTACTCATTTGCCTGGTTTCAGAGACAAAGGGAATACGTATTTAAATAGTATTCAGGTTGGCAAGAGAAGGGGGAGCCGTTGGAGAAGGTGGTCACATGCTGAGTTAAGTTTGAATTCAAACAATGACCTGTCCCTTTGTGTTGGTCTGGCCGAGCCAACCTTGTCTTCATATGGCAGAAGGCCAGAACCTTATTTTATTCTTTTATGTGTTTTGCCTTGTTTATTTATAGAATGTACCTAGAAACTATTATAAGCAAGGCGAATCACTCCTCACTTTCTAAGTTTACTCTCCCATCTCTCCTCTTTACGAAATGACTTCTCTCTTTCTTCTTTGTTCTTCATGTTCTTGCTGTTCTTCAGCCTAATCTCCTCTAAACTCATTTAATATTACAATTAGTATCTGTTGCATTGGCATTTTACTTAATATGTTTGTCATCTGTTGCATTCATATATGGTGGATTTAAAACCTAGCCTTGTTGCAAGTTCATTGTTTGCAAACTTGCATTGCATCGAGAGAAGTTAAGTCTGCTTAAGTCTTGTTCCTGTGATTTTCTGATTCAAGAATTTTTGTGTTGTTAAGGCATTGGTGATCAAACCAGATGTGGCATCTTGGTTGGTCCCAATGGGATGATATAATCTTGTATTGAGTTGTGGTGATGTTAGGTACATAGGAAGTGATACAATGACAAACCAAACCAAGGTGACAAGATAATGGTCTAATGCCATTGCATATCATCACTTGACGAGTCAGTCCACAAACTACAGGAAGTGTAGTGTCATTGAGTATGCAATGAGAGGTTGACGCCATTGTATGATACAACTTGGACATGTTAGTTCCAAAGTCTACAAGAAGTGTAGAGTGGGATATCATACAATGAGAGAATACCTTGTGAGTACTCTTAAGGCGATTCAAACACCATTAGTTCCTGGTATAAGGCAGAGAGCCAAAACTCACAAGGGTTAGGACATCAAGTCTTGTAAGGATTGATGGTTCCGTAAGACCATGGAGCTGTATACACAAAGCTCAAAAGCTTAGCTCCTCCCCTAGTCTTGGAGTTAAGCTTGAGGGGGAACTTAATATGCATGATCTGTGGTCCAGTATCAAGCCTTTGCAAGGACTTCAACAAAGGATTATTCAACCGGGTCTAGGCAGTGGTGTGTCTATGCAAAGAGGCTGTTCAGAGCAGTCTTGGTTGTGTGTGTATGAAATCTCAGTTCAATGCGCCCTCTATGGTGAGGTGATTGAAACTGAAGCTGAAGGATCCACAAAACCACCCATCAAGTTGGTGTTGCCATGAAGAGGTTGCAACTGGCCGAGTGTGAAGGATTTAAGTGACAAACCAATCAGTCCTCATCCAAACAAAAGGGAAGTAACTTCAACTCAAATTAACTCAAGTCATTCATCATTTCCTTCTATAGTCTCGAAATGATACTTAAAATTCTTAAAATGCTTGATTAAATTGGTTCTGATTGTTGTGGTTAAATGGAATGAGTACTTGTGCATCTGGCTAAGTTAAAACCATCATTGATATCTTGCATCATTTAGAAGAATGTCTAAGTTGCTTGTGTCACTGGATTTGTTGAGATTATTGTGCTTTTCTTAAAAGTTCCTTTTGGTTGAACCAAATGAAAGGTTTGATAAGTACTGATGCACCTTTAGGATAATGTATCAGGTACCATTGCTTGAGCCTCACTGAAGATGATCATTCGTAAGATCCTAGGATGTTGCTCTTGAACATATGGGATAATCCTTGCAGAAACGAATCTAAAGACTCAAATTTCTCAAGGCATGTGGATCGATTGGTGACACAAGAGGGATGGATAATCTCTTGATACTCCTAGGCGACTGATCTGGATATGACACACCAAATAAGAATCCCTTAAGTGTGGATATTACACACGAGAAACCTTAAGCAATCTCGACAGAGAAGTAAGGAAGAAGAAACAAAGTTTTTGATAAAAAGATGAGTGCCTTATTCATGAGTTTCGACCAGAATATGAGAGAAGGCTGTACATGCACAGCTTCTTGAAAACATAGGAAAAGAAGGCCAAGAGGCTCCTCTCGAAAATACATAGGAGACTAAATGAAAAAACATAGGATAAAACATAACATAAGGTCGGTCAAAGGTGTAACCGAGATGCATCATCTAGGGAATCTGAGAAGTAGTCTTGTGGCCTCGTTAAAAACCTCCCTCCGTAAAACCCATTTGGGAAAAACTAAAGTGAGGAAAAGAGTACACACAATCCTACTTGCCTAGATGATGATCAGCCTGAAGGTGGAATGGATTAAATGATGGTTACAGTGTCTTGGATGATCAAGCTTCGACCAAGACCAATGTATTCTTCTTGTTTCAAAGCACTCTTCAATGGTGCATCCTCAGCTACAAGCTCTTCACGTTCAGGTTCATGCTTCCATTCCATGGTGATTTACATGATCACATCATCTCCTCCCTCTTCAAAAAGATTTGTCCTCAAATCTGGTTTACCTGCAATAGAGTGGACCAAGTCAGAAACATTAAAGTTTAAAATCAGATTACACTACCTTGCAAGCCTCTTTGATAGGCATTGTTTCTGACTGGTTCGGATATGTAGAAGGCATTGATTCATTTAGTTTCTGATTCATTACTCAAACCTGATATATTGAAACAAAGCAAGTTACCACATAAAATTTTATCAAAGAGTAATAATTTTATCCCAAATTGGTTTTTGCTCGGTTTTGGCTTGTGTGCTGCATCTGGTTGTGCTTCTTTGATGAGGATAAGCCAGTGACGTCTTGGTGCTTATCCTGATCCAAATCATGTGGCTTGAACCGATTGTTTTCCACATGCTTGTTCTTTCTCCTTGTATACTTCAAAGCTTCATCATAATCTGCACATGCATCTTTCGACAAAAACAAGTGCATCATATCTGTGTAATCGATAAAATAACTCTTGAAAACATGATCACTTACCTTAGAATGCTCACCTGGTCGCCATATATAGGATTGAGATGTTCTAAACTCAGATAATTCATAATAAAGTAAGTGTAGGTGTCCCTGAGTTGTAGAATCAGTAACTTGCAACTCTAAATTGGTTTTAGCCTCAAATTGGTTTCTTGTAGATTTAGGAAGGACTAAGAATGTGGGACATGTTGATTCATAGCTTATATACTTCTTTTCGAAAAATGTACACCTCAAAACATGTTGTCCCTTACCAACAACAAGCAAATCAGGTTTCATCTTCTTCTTCTAGTTTAGATATTTACCACGGGTTGGCCTCTTTGGAGATTGCTGTAGACTAAGCTGATTGAAAATAAGGTTTAATATGAGTGTAATCAAGTAAGAGAGAATTTGAGAGACACTAAAAGAGATTTGGAGACTAAAGATTGAGACTTTACTAAGAACCATTTCTTGAAATGAAGAAATAGAGAGAAAATGAAAGACTCGAATACTTTGCTTGATTATAATATGTGAAATGTGTTATAATATATAGAGAAGGAAGCTTAGGGCTTAACCCTATCCGTAAACGGTCATAAAACAAAGAGTGATCAAGGTGTAAACGTGGTTCCACCAGAAGGAGAGAGCGCTTTGGTTTGAATACTTGGCTGAGGATGCAAGATACCTTTGGCATCTTGAATTGATGCTTTCTCCTTTCCAGCACGACCCAGGCTGTCAAGGAAGAGCTTACCTTATCCATAAAGTTTGCTTATGTTCAGTGCTGAGTAGAAAGGTAAACGGATCAAGGTAACTCCTCTGGGTAACTTGGTTTTACCTTTGGTCGACCTTTTCACCTTTTGGTCGACCAAAAGTGTACGGCCTTGTACATACACTTATACGGCCTTGTATGGACACCCTCAATCCTTCTTCTCTTGATCCCACAAGCCTTCTGTAATCCTTGTAACCTCATTTATTATTTGGTTGAACACTCCCTCTCAAGCTTGACCAAGGAAACCAGTCAAGCTTGGATGCCATGAGATCTCCCTCATTAAAAACCTTGCCAAAGAAAACCCTCCTTAGGGATAAAACCTCAGCAAGGAAAAGAGTAAAGACCTCATGAAAAGGGGACTAGTTGCACCTGGTAAGATCAATGAGTCCCAACCTGTGATGGATGGACTCAAGTGTCTTTTGCCTTGGAGCTTTAGTTAACACATCGGCCAACTGGTCTTCACTCCGAGTAAAGCAAGGTAAAATCCTTCCTTGGAGTATCATCTACCTCACCTTGTGGCAGTCAACTTCAATATGTTTGGTTCTCTCATGGAACACCGATTTTGAGGCAATGTGGATTGCTGCTTGGTTGTCACAATGCATGGTCATTGGCGTGGACTGATAAATATCCAAGTGCTTCAGTATCCCCTTGATCCAAACTAGGTCATTAGTCAGCTTCAGCATGGATCTATACTCAGCCTCGGCACTTGAGCATGAAACAACCTTCTGCTTCTTGATTTCCTATTTGCTCGATCTCCAGCCCAATCCGCATCATAATAACCCACCATCCACAATCCTTGTTCTGGTGAGCCATTTAGATACATTAGGATCTTGTCCACCATCTTCCAATGATGCTCCTTTGGTCCTTGCATATGTTTCTCACCTGATTCACAAAAAAACATATATTAGGACGTGTAATGGTTAAGTTGACTAACTTACCAACAAGCTTTCTGTAAAGCTTGGCATCTTTAAATGGTTGGCTATCTTCAATCTCCCCCTCTCGTGGAACATTATATCCATCTTCTAGGGGTGTCTTCACTGTCTTTCCTCCAAGCTTACCTACATCTTTCAAAACATCAAGTGTATATTTCCTTTGGGAAAGAAACAAACCTTCCTTGGATCTACATATCTCAATTCCAAGGAAGTATTTCATTTTACCTAAATCTTTAATTTCAAAAACAGACTTTAAGAAGTCCTTGCTTGATTTTCCAACATTGTCACTTCCTGTAATGATGATATCATCAACATACACAAGAAGGACTACCATACCTGATGGAGTGGACAAGGTGAAGAGAGCGTGGTCGAGTTCTGACTTCTGGAAACCTTTCCCATAGAGGGTGATTCTTAGCTTGGTATACCAGGCTCTAGGTGATTGCTTGAGGCCATAGATAGCCTTCTTCAGCCTTAAGAAATTTCCCTCCTTAACCAGATGCTCAAGACCAAGAGGAGGATACATGTATACTTCATCTTCTAGTTCTCCTTGTAGGAAGGCTGATGTGATCATGGAAAGCACCAATGAATGTGATGTGAGTATAGACCAGCTCAACAAGGAAGATGATCTATCCAGGAATGCACCCATGGACAAACCACCTGATGAAGATGCCTTAGCCATTCCAGAAGGTCCCATGACTCGTTCTAGAATCAAGAAACTAAATGGAGCCATTGTAGGATTACTTAGACTCGTATGGAAAAAAGAAGAAGGTGTTGGACAAATCTTGATGATCCGAGATACCTTGATCACCTTTCAAGCTATCTCCTCAACTAGCTGAATTAGTACTTAGGCAAAGTACTTGTGTGTGCTCTTTTCCTTGCTCCCGGTTTTGTCCCAAATAGGTTTTACGGAGGAAGGTTTTTAACAAGGCCACATGCTGCTTTACACATCTCTTAGGTCCTAATCTCGGTCCAAGCCTAAAAGAAGACTCTATCTATTTATCTTATGTTTTGTTTTTATTCTATAGTTTTTATGTCATGTTATTTTCGAAACCTAAGGAGCATGTTCCTTGGTTTCTCTATATAAACCCTTGTTACTCTCTTTCTGAAATCAAGCAGTCTTTTATCGAAAACCATTTTCTCTCTTCTCTCTTGTCTTTGGACGAGTTGAAGCTTTGTTGGTGTGTAATATCCAACAGCCTAAGGATCGAGTTCTAAGGTGTGTCATATCCATAGAAATCAGTCTAGGAGTATCAATGAGCCTTTCCGCAGCTTCTTGTGTCACCAATCATCCCACACGCCTTGGAGGATTTGAGTCTTTTGATTCATTCTCGCGAGTATTATCCCTTGATCTCTCTTCCATACCTAGAGACTTCCTAGGACTGTATTATGTGGTATCATAGTATTCTCTGGAAGGGAAGTATTCGAAATTTCCTTGTTCACGATTTGGTCTTTTCAGATCCCCATCGAGTTTTGATCTGATTCGCTTGTTTTTGTTGTTTTTATGATTGATCTGCTCTTAATCCTGTCTAGTATTGATAGATCTACTTGCGTTCTGTTGAAATCTGATAATACTACAAGCTTTGATCTCGTTTTGATAAGAACCCTTTTGAATCCTTTCTGGTTACGTTACAAGTTTGATATGTTCTCTATTAGGGTTTGAGTAGGGTTTGCATTCCTCAATCTATTTTGTTTGCTGCGTTTGTTGTTAGCTTTGTCTCTTGATCAGTCTAATTCTATTTCAAGTTTATCTCCTGTTGTTAACTGTGTTCATGTGTTGTCCACTTTAATCTGTTTTCGAAAACCTAAAAATTTTCTTAACTTTTGTTTCTGTTTTGTGATCTGTTTTGTGTTCTATTTTTGTTGTTTATCTAGAACTTGTTACTGGTTCTCTTTTCTTTTGTTTCTCAGGAACAATGGCGAAATAGCACAAAGTAGAACTCACTAAGAATGATAAACTGTTACTTAAGGCTATGAATGCTCAACTGCAACAGAAGATGAAGGCCAGCTTTGGTGAATTTCGACAAGAGTTCCTGCAGCAAACTGATGATCTAAAGCCGAAAAATAAAAGGAGGATGCACAATCCAAGTTTTGAGCCTAAACCACCAGTTTCTGTTCAAAACCATTCAAGCAAACATAAGTGGTATCAAGAAGGAGATGCAGGTAATCGAGAGCCGCACTTCAAGCAACCAGCCACCACATGGAGCAGAACACACCAATCTTCTCTCACTCCTAAATCAATTGATCTTTGTTCTGATTATAAACCACTTACTGATATTCGACTCTATGCTTTTTCAGGAAAAGGTGACTATCTAGAGTGGGAAAGAACCATGGACAAGTGGCTTCGCTACAATAGAATCCTGAATGAATAAAGATTAGCTTTTGCAATTTCTCAATTCAAAGGAAACGCTTATAAATGGTGGTTGCAAGAGGAAGATGATCGCAGGTTCTACAAGGAACTAACTATCACCTCATGGGAGAGTTGAAGTTGTTATTAAGGGCCAAGTATGCATCCAAAGGCCACACTTCCCTGAAGCCTCCTATGACGAAAGTCACATCTAGCAAGGCAATAACCTGTTACAGCAAAGAGAAAACAGTTAAACATTCCTGGTTCAGTAAGGAGGATAAAAAGGAGTTGTTACATGTAATGGTAAATGTGGATAAGCAAAAGGTCCAACACAACACTTCCAACCATAGAAGCACAGAACAAATAGTCTTTCACTTCTGTCTCAGAACTCCACTCAGCAGGACCAGAACTAGCAGCACAAGCTCAAGAAGATCAAGCCGATATTCAAACAACCACCATTCAGAAGGAAGATCAACCAGTAATGAACGACTAGGTTCTTTTCAAAAAGGATGTGATAGAAGAGGAGGCAAACCAGAAACCACAACCAGAGAGTGGATTGGAGCAGATGATTGTCTTTGACTCATGTGCTTTCCAAAATGCATTCTTGGGTACTCTTCGGATC
This sequence comes from Moricandia arvensis, assembly GCA_905132765.1. Lineage (NCBI taxonomy): Eukaryota > Viridiplantae > Streptophyta > Magnoliopsida > Brassicales > Brassicaceae > Moricandia > Moricandia arvensis. Next base: position 10,246 of record CAJHQP010000202.1, on the reverse strand, counting down.
ATTCCTTTTGTTTGGAACAAGATCAGAGCTATGGAGCTTTCAAGACACGAATTGGGCTTGAAGCATGTTGTATTTGAGCCTGCAGGAGAGTTGAAGAGTCAAAGGAACAAGATCATATTGATTGAGAAGAATTCATCTGCATCAACATTAGATTTTGTTGGTTTCTCATCCTTTGAAGATAAGGTGTTGCACGTCTCATATCAACAAGAGTTTCACTATGAAACCAATTGGGGAATACTACCCACTCTTTCTGATATACCACTTAGGACGAGATTGCTTTGTCCCTGATACTTTGAAGGTTGATCTTATGGTTTGGGTGATTGATGATGATGGTTTTGATGGATAGAAGTCGAAATGGTTGATGAACTTCAGTGAGGATCTGTGGATTGATCAACACTTACGTAGATGTGCCCTTGATCGAGAGAAAGAACTAACTAGAAAGATCAAGTACTAGTTTTGCTTGCAGAGAATGAACTCTTTAGCAATCAATATTCAAAGATGAACAAGGGATTCACAGCTTTAAGAGATATTCTTTGATAAAAAGGTGAATGAATCATATTTTGGCCGTGCGTACACTTATATAGGTTCCAAAAGATGTAGAAACCAAAAGACAAGTGCAGAATATAAGAAACTTAGAAACAAGGAATGTAGACTTGATTTTGGACCAGAATAAGGTTTGTTGTTGAATGACTCTTGGCATGCCCACGACCTAGACTTCTTGTTGACTCTCTCTTGGTATTCTTGGTGATAATGAGCTTGAAATGGACTGAACAAAGGGCTGGTCGAATTTGGCTTGACACAAACCCAAAGTGGATTTGTTATGAGTTCTTCATGGGCTGCAACACTTCTTCTTGGGCCATTTGATCTAAAACAGTTTCAAATGGTTTCTTGGGCTTGAATTTCGTGGCCTGCTCATCAGAAAGAAGGAATAAATCCTTAACTTGTGTTTTGAACTTCTTTTGGGCTGAGAGAGAGAACCAACTCGTCCATGGATCTGACCCATAACTTCTCCAGCTAGTTTTAGCTCCTCCCCAGTCTCATCAGGTTGTTTTAGCTCAACCACACTCACTTCAACTGGTTTTAGCTCAGCATGCTCGCCTTTCATCCATCCAGGTTTGTCCTTTGGCGCATAGTCAGCTAGCTCAGCCATGGTTACATCATCCAGTCCTTCTTTGAAAGGATTTGACCTCAAATCCAAGTCTCCTACATCAAAAAGAAACAAGTAACAAGGGAGACAAATGATCATAATAATAAGCATGGAAGCAACATCAAAGAAAAGTTTTAGAATGGGACTTCCTTGGAGTTTTGAAGTCATTTTTCTCAGGTACTTGTGAGTTTATCAGATTTCAGGCCTTGTGTGTATGCGGAGATCCAACCTCAATAGGTTTGGATTGGTTTTGCTTCAAAGAGAATGAAAGAGAGAGACTTGATGAAGAAGATTAAGGATGAGACTAAGAGAATGGGGAGACTTAAAGAGATTCTTGAGACTTGTGAAAATAGAGACTAAGAGGCTTAAGAACAAAGAATTAGAACCCATAAAAGATTAGGAAGGAAGAGCGGAAACCCCATTCTCTCACTTAGTTTTTTACACTCGCCTATAAGTCTTTTTAATAGATAAGGAAGCTAAAACAAATAAACCCTAAGCATGTAGAGTCAAAAAGAAGAGGAGTCTCGGTTTGAATTGTGTGGACAGGAGAGCACACACACTTTTGGACTGGCTGGAACAGTCTGGGTGCGCCTAAGGAGAGCTTGGACAGGAATTGGCCACCAATGCACATGCGCCTTTCCATAGATAAGTCCAAGTTCATTTCCAGTCTGGATAAGCATCTTGGAAAGCCTATTCTTCTAATCCTTTTTGACCCAAACATCCTTTTTACTCCTTAGCTTTAAATGGTAATAAGAGAAGTGCTTTGGTTCGGTTTAAATTGATTAAACCGAAGGCAATTCCCAAAACCGTCAAATTGCTCGACCGTACGGACAGTGTACGGACCACCCATCCGTACACTTCGACCATCGCTCAAACTCGCCCATAAAGTTGATCAAGAAGTGTTTTGGGTCGACCATGTCCGTACGGTCCGTACAGTCCGTACGACCATCCGTACGGTCGACCCTATTTTTGCAAATCTCGTCCAATGGCTCCCAAATAATCCCAAACACTTCTTTCTTGATCATAAGCCATTCTTAAACATTGTTCTTGATCAGCATAAACTTCTGGACCCTCTTTAGTCCTTGATCAGACTTCTAAAGGGCTTTGGCCCTAACTTTGCACATGGCCTTTAGTGGTCCATTTCTCTCTTCAGGTTTAACACTCACCCTAACGCTTGACTCTATAGATCCTAAGTCAAGCTTGGAACACTGAAGTCTCTCCTCATTAAAAACTTTACCAAAGAAAACCCTCCTTAGGGATAAAACCTTGGCAAGGAAAAGAGTAAGATCCTTCAAGGCCTAAGGATTGGCCATTGAGTCTTTGTGCCGTAGAACCAGTGTGGTTGGATACAAAGAACTCTGGATCATGGCCTAGACAAGTGCAGCAACAATACATGGCTTGCACACACATAGAACTCGGATTGACCTCTTCATAAATCCGGTTTGGGTCTCCCCCTCTCAACTAACTTCAAAGCCACCTTAGAGAAGCTAGGAAAGGACCATGATTATCTTCAGTGAGGCTCAAGCAATGGTACCTGATACATTATCCCAATGGTGCATTAGTACTTATCAACCATTTTATTTGGTTCAACCAGGAAGATCCTTAAAGCAAAGCACAATAGTCTCAACAAAATCAGTGACACAAGCAACTTAGACCTTGTTCTAAATAAACAAAGATATCAATGATGGTTTTAACTAAGAAAATGCACAATTACTCATTTCATTTAACCACAGTAATCAGAACCAATTCAATCAAGCGTTATTTCGAGACTTTAGAAAGACATGATGAATGACATGAATTAAAGTTCAAGTTACTTCCCTTTTGTTTAGATGGGGAGTGATTGGTTTGTCACTTGAATCCCTCACACTCGGCCAGTTGCAACCTCTTTATGGCAACACCAACTTGATGGGGGGGGGGTTTTGTGGATCCTTCTGCTTCAGTTTCAGTCACCTCACCATAGAGGCCGCATTGAACTGAGCTTTGTGATACACACAACCAAGACTGCTCTGAGCAGCCTCTTTGCTTAGACACGCCACTGCCTAGACCTGGTTGAATGGTATTTTGTTGAAGTCCTTGCAAAGGCTTGACAGACCATGGACAATGCATATTAAGACTCCCCCTCAAGCTTAACTCTGAGACTAGGGGAGGAGCTAAGCTTGATGAGTGTATGCAGTTCCATGCCCTTAAACCATCAGTCTTAACTAGACTTGATGTCCTAAGCCTTGTGAGTTTTGGCTCACTTCCTTGTACCAGAAACTAATGGTGTTTGAATCACCTTTAGAGCCCTCACAAGGTAGTCTCTCATTGTATGATATCCCACTCTACACTTCATGTAGACTTTGGGACTAACATTTCCAAGTGGTATCATACAATGGCATCAACCTCTCATTGCATACTCAGTCACACTACACTTTCTGTAGTTTGCGGACTGACTTGTCCAGTGATGATATGCAATTGCAATAAACATTTTTATTGTCACTATGGTTTGTCACGGTATCACTTCATGTGTACCTAACATCACCACAACTTAATGCAAACATTAGATCATCCCACTGGGACCAAAACAAGATCACATCTGTTTTTATCACCAATGCCTCAACAACACGAAACTCTTGAACGAGCAAATCACAGGAACAAGCCTTAAGCAGACTTAACTTCTCTAGATGCAATGAAAGATTGAAAACAAAGCAGTTGCAATTAGGATAGATTTAAATCCACCATATATTAATGCAACAAATGATAAACATGCCAATGCAACATGGTCTTTAGTGGTCCATTTCTCTCTTCAGGTTTAACAGTACTTCCATCTCCAAATCTTAGGCTGATAAGCATGGTGTTTGCTTTTGCCCCCTTCACTCCTCTGAGACTGAACCTTTTGATCCTGGACACTCAAAACACATCCTAGAGATTTAGTGTTGTAAGTGCAATACTTGTTCTCATTTAGACCAGAAACCAAGCATTTCTTCCTTAAAACAAGTAGCACATGTTTCAGAATTTTGATAAGCACATCAAAGTAAGTACTGTAGATCAGAATGCTAACAAGGCACGGGATAATAAAGTTCTCAAAGAACAACTTCAAAGTAAGAACATTTTTATTAGATTGAGAACACAAAAGAACAAGTTCAGAATCACTTAACACATGTTTCAGAGGTCCAGTAGGTTTATCAAGGAATGTGTTGTTCACCAGTATATCATCAAAGCTAAATACAACACTTTTCTTCAAGCATGATCTCAATATAAGCCAAGACTTATCAATTCCAGAACAAAAAAATCAGCAAGTATTAACTTAGAAAAATCAAACTCGATTTTAGCTTCAAGTGATTTTGGTTCATTTCTAACAACAGATTCTTTCCAGGAACGTGTGAATGCAAGCAAACCATCAGAGACCAGTTCATGCTTAGAAAAACTCATAACAAATCCATCGTCTTGAAGGCTTGCAAAGGAATCACAAGGTTTTCTAAACCAGAGATCAGGTTGTTTCCGAACAAAATCTAATCGTCTTTAAAGCTTTGCAGGATTGTTGTTAACAACACACTGAACATGTTTTTGATTAAAAAGTTTGTCAGGTTCAAGTTTCTTAAAAAAAATGAATCATGTTATCAAAAGCAGAATTTGAAACACAAAATTCTTTCAAATTTTCAAGACCAAATCATTTCACATCACTGGAACTAACCATAACAAACATTTCAGGCAGAGAATTAACCATATCAAATCTCTTACAGTGCTCTTGTGAGTGAGGTGAGAAAGGCACATAAATTGTTCCTGATTCCAAGCTGATCTGCTGCTCCAACTCTTCACTTTGTACCAATGGTTATTGTTCTGTTTCTGGTGAGTCTTCTCCTGAGACTTGGGACACTGAAACAAGACTACTCGGTTACACCGGTTCAAAACAAGTTAGTTCTTAGCAGCTTTTATTGATAAAAAGTTCAGATTCAGGAGAGAAAAGAGAGAACACTCAGGTTCTGTCTCAGGTTCTTTACTCACCTTAGATGGTTTTGTTTTTACCCTTTGGATAGCTGATTCCTTCTTAGAACACAGTGGCTCACTGACTCTTGAGGGAGGACGTGGGTCTGGCCTTCTTTGCTTATGTGACTGAGACTTTCTTGGGTGAACATGATCATGGCAAGTTCTGGTCTCCTCTTTGGCATGTCTTAGTTGTTTTCTGCTGGAGTTACCAAAAACAAAGTGTTTCTTCATGAAGTGTTTCAGCTCAAACCAGGATAGAATTTGTGCTTCTCCTGTTCTTCTTCTGGTAGTAACAAGTTGATCTCGCCATTGAATGGCATCATCACAAAACTCTGTTGTAGCCAATCTAACCTTCTTTCTTTCTGAATAGTTTTGGCCATTAAAGACAAGTTCCATTTTCTGCTCCCACTCCAAGTAGCCATCATGGTCATTTTTGCCACAGAAAGATGGTATTCTGCTCCTCCTTTTGATCTTAGCCTCCTTGTGAGTTTGAACTTAATCATTTGTGTTCTGATATTGAGAAATTTGAGCACATTTTGAAGTCATTCTTTAAGAACTGTGCTGTTTTTCTGTGCCTTGAAACCATTATGGTCTACAATACATACATTTATATGCATTCTATAAGACTGATACAAGTGCAGCATGTTCTCAGAAAGAAACTCTTGGTTACTGATCACATTAAGAACATGTATTTCTTATATGACGCCTGATATCTAGTCTCTGTTTTGAGTGTCCAGGAACAACAGGGTTCAGTCTCAAAGGAGTGTAAGGAACGAGAGAATGGACCATGCTTATCATCGTGAGTTAAAGTTTTATGAAGAACAACGGTAAACAACACCAAGAATAGAGAAAAGAGAACAACGAGAGAATATACCATGCTTATCATCGTGAGTTAAAGTTTTATGAAGAACAACGGTAAACAACACCAAGAATAAAGAAAAGAGAACACTCAGGTTCTGTCTCAGGTTCTTTACTCACCTTAGATGGTTTTGTTTTTACCCTTTGGATAGCTGATTCCTTCTTAGAACACAGTGGCTCACTGACTCTTGAGAGAGGACGTGGGTCTGGCCTTCTTTGCTTATGTGACTGAGACTTTCTTGGGTGATCATGATCATGGCAAGTTCTGGTCTCCTCTTTGGCATGTCTTAGTTGTTTTCTGCTGTATTTACCAGAAACAAAGTGTTTCTTCATGAATTGTTTCAGCTCAAACGAGGGTGCAATTTGGGCTTCTCCTGTTCTTCTTCTGGTAGTAACAAGTTATCCCACCGTTGAATGGCATCACCACTAAACTCTTTTGTAGCCAATCTAACTTTCTTTCTTTCTGAGTAGTTTTGGCCATTAAAGGCAAGTTCCATTTTCTGCTCCCACTCCAAGTAGCCATCATGGTCGTTTTTGCCACAGAAAGATGGTATTCTGCTCCTCTTTTTGATCTTAGCCTCCTTCTGAACCTGTGAAACATTACCAAAGAAATCATCAGCATGTTTCTATTGAAATTGATCATTCTTTTCAATTCTTTCATTATCTCAGACATCATTGCTGCCATCTGCAATTTATTCAATGTCACAGTTGGTTCCTCCTTTCTTTATTGACATCTCCAGCCATGGTTTCCTGTAAGAAACTAAACAAGGAAATTAGCACAATAATAGATAGCCAAAGCCTCACTTCCCTCTTGTGTTTTTCCCAAGTTTTTATGTGATTTTTTTTTCTGTGAATCCAGTAGCTTAGCAACAAACAAAGGTGAAGCCTTAAGAGAACAAACCCAAACCCAAAACAGAAGAAATAGATAGACATATTTCAAAAAATTTGTTTGCAAGAGGCTTTACCACCAGGGCTGGATTTCTCTTCAGCCTTGGTCGGATTTGTCCTTGACTTTTCAAGGGTTTTTTTTCTTTTTGATTTTTCTTTTTTTTCTTTTTCTTTTTTGATAATCTGGTTAGCCCTCTTGCAGATACACATATAAACAGAAAAGAGTGTTTGTTAAAGAAAACGAAAATCAGATGATCAATAACCTCAAAAACAAAGAATGTGAAAAGTCAGAATCAAACCAGATATCAATAGCCTTTAAATCTGCTCTGATACCAAAAGATAAACCCCTTAGGACGAGATTGATTTGTCCCTGATACTTTGAAGGTTGATCTGATGGTTTGGGTGATAGATGATGATGGTTTTGATGGATAGAAGTCGAAATGGTTGATGAAATTTAGTGAGGATCTGTGGATTGATCAAGACTTGTGTAGATGTGCCCTTGATAGATAGAATGAACTAGCTAGAAAGATCAAGGACTAGTTTTTGTTGCAGAGAATGAACTATTTAGCAATCAATGCTCAAAGATGGAACAAGGGATTCACAAATTTACGAGATTGTTTTTGATAAAAAAGGTGAATGAATCTTATTCTGGTCGTGCCTACACTTATATAGGTTACAAAAGATGTAAAAACCAAAAGACAAGTGCAGAAAATAAGAAACTTAGAAACTAGGAATGTAGACTTGATTTTGGACCAGAATAAGGTTTTTTTGTTGAATGACTCTAGGCATGCCCACGACCTAGACTTCTTGCTGACTCTCTCTTCGTATTCTTGTTGAGAATGGGCTTGAAATGGACTAAAAAAGGGCTGGTCGAATTTGGCTTGAAACAAACCCAAAGTGGATTTGTTATGAGTTCTTCATGGGCTGCAACACTTCTTCTTGGACCATTTGATCCAAAACAGTTTCAAATAATATCTTGGGCTTGAATTTCGTGGCCTGCTCATAAGAAAGAAGGAATGGATCCTCAACTTGTGTTTTGAACTTATTTTGGGCTGAGAGAGAGAACCAACTTGTCCATGAATCTGACCCACAACTTTTCCAGCTTATTTTAGCTCATCTTCAGTCTCATCAGTTGGTTTTAGCTCAACCACACTCACTTCAGCTGGTTTGAGCTCAGCATGCTCGCCTTTCATCCATCCAGGTTTTTCCTTTGTCGCATAGTCAGCTAGCTCAGCCATGGTTACATCACTTTCCTGGATCCCAAAAAACCATACCACGCAGAAAGTGGCCACCTGATCATCAAGATATTGCTAGTTTTGCAAAACATGTTGGTTTGGATCTTTCCCAAGAGAAACTTATATCTGATTGTGCTGGAAGGTTACAGACCTACTCGTAGAAATATGGAGCATATGTCCACAATATTATCATCCTTGGAGAGTGCTCAGTTCGTGCTAGAACCACCTGGGGTCATAAGGAGTTGGAAGTTAATCAAAAAGACTTGCATCTTGACCATATCAAGATATGGAAGCCACCAGATATGGAACAACTTCAGTACCATTGCAGAGATTATCAAACTATGATTGGAGATGAAGAATTCACTAGAGTCTATGGTGAAGTGATAACTGGATCAGGAGAAGAACTCATGTTTTCTTTTCAAATCCAGGAGAAACCACCAGATCAGCTTAGTCTACAACAATCTCCAAAGAAGCCAACCCAAGGTAACTATCTAAACTCAAAGAAGAACATGAAACCTGATTTGCTTGCTCTTGGTACATGACAAACTGATTTGATGTATACACTTTTCGAAAAGAAGGATATAAGCTACGAACCAACCTGTCCCACATTCTTAGTCCTTCCTACATCTACAAGAAACCAGTTTGAGGCTAAAACCAATTTAGTGTTGCAAGTTACTGATTCTACAACTCAGATACACCTACACATACTTTATTCTGAATTATCTGAATTTAGAACATCTCAACCCTATATATGGCGACCAGGTGAGCATGCTAAGGTAAGTGATCATGTTTTCAAGAGTTCTTTTATCGATTACACATATATGATGCACTTGTTTTTGTCAAAAGAGCCATGTGCAGATTATGATGAAGCTTTGAAGCATACAAGGAGAAAGAACAAGCATGTGGAAGAGAAGAGGTTCAAACCACCTGATTTTGATCAGGATAAGCACCAAGACGTCACTGGCTTCATCCTCATCAAAGAAGCACCACCGGATCCAGCACACAAGCCAAAACCGAGCAAAAACCAATTTGGGATAAGATTATTACTCTTTGATAATTTTTATGTGCTAACTTGCTTTGTTTCAATGTATCAGGTTTGAGTAATGAATCAGGAACTAAATGGATCAATGCCTTCTACATATCCGAACCAGTCAGCAACAATTCCTATCAAAGAGGCTTGCAAGGTAAGTGTAATCTGATTTTAAAGTTTGATGTTACTGATTTGGTTCCCTCTATTGCAGGTAAAACAGATTTGAGGACAAATCTTTTTGAAAAGGGAGGGGATGATGGGATCAAGGAAAGCACCAATGAATGTGATGTGAGCATGGACCATCTCAACAAGGAAGATGATGAATCCAGGAATGCACCCATGGACAAACCAGCTAATGAATATGTCTTAGCCATTCTAGAAGGTCCCATGACTCGTACTAGAATCACGAAACAAAATGGAGCCATTGTAGGATTACCTAGACTCGTATCGAAACAATAAGAAGGTCTTGGAAAAAGCTTGATGATACAAGATACCTTGATTACCTTTCAAGCTATCTCCTCATCTAGCTGAATTAGTACTTTGGCAAAGTACTTGTGTGTGCTCTTTTCCTTGCTCTCGGTTTTGTCCCAAATAGGTTTTACGGAGGAAGATTTTTAACGAGGCCACAAGCTGGTTTACACATCTCCTAGGTGCTAATCTTGGTCAAAGCCTAAAAGAAGACTCTATCTATTTATCTTATGTTTTTTTATTCTATAGTTTTATGTCATGTTATTTTTGAAACCTAAGTTTCTTTATTTAAACCCTTGTTACTCTCTTTCTGAAATCAAGCAGTCTTTTATCAAAAACTCTTTTCTCTCTTCTCTCTTGTCCTTGGACGAGTTGAAGCTTTGTTGGTGTGTGATATCCAAGAGCATAAGGATCAAGTTCTAAGGTTTTTCCTATCCGGAGAATTCAAACTATGAGTATCAAAGAGCCTTTCCGAAGATTCTTGTGTCACCAATCATCCCACACGCCTTGGGGGATTTGAGTCTTCTGATTCATTCTCGCGAGGATTATCCCTTGATCTCTCTTCCCAGACCCAAAGCCTCCATAGGATCATATTAAAGGCATTCTTCTCATCCATTTGCCAAAGGTCCATGTTGATCTAAGTAAATAAAGAGA
>CAJHQP010000201.1:0-243652 GCA_905132765.1 Moricandia arvensis | reverse complement strand
GCATGTTGTCACCACAACATCACTCCAGAATCTCTTAGGAACATTGGTATGGAACATCATTGATCTAGCAACCTCTATTAGATGCCTATTTTTCCTTTCAGTCACTCCATTTTGTTGAGGTGTATAAGGGCAGCTTTGGTGGATTATGCCAAGTTTTGCCAAATGATTCTTGAAATCATGACTTGTACACTCTCTCCCATTATCTGGTCTTTGTACCTTCACATTAGCTTTAAAGTGGTTAGTGACATAGGATTGAAAATTCATAAAAGCATCTAACACACGATCCTTAGAAGGCAGCAAGGTTAACCAAGTATACTTTGGTTTCTCATCTGTAAAGGTAACAAAATACTTTTGGTTGTCTCTAGACATCATGGAGAGGTCTAAACATCAGAGTGAACTAAATCAAAACAATTTTCATTTATGGTTGATGATGTTGGAAACACAGATTTGCAATGTTTTCTAAGATACATGCTTCACAATCCAAGTTACTAAATGACATATCATGCATCATAAGTTCTAATGCACGAGTGTGAGGATCGCCTAATCTAGCATGCCAAGTAGTGTTATCACACACAAATAAGTTACTGGTCATGCATAAATTAGAAGGAGTTGAAGGGTTAGAAGGCTTAGTGTATATGAGATGGTATAGACCATCACGGTTGTTTCCTTCACCAATCACCTTTCCTATCTTAAGGTCCTGAAACTCAACAATATTAAGCCAAAAAAAACACCTAAAAATTCAGGTCAACTGTGGCTTTTTCACTGAAAGTAAGTTAGAAGCAAAACCAGGCATATAAAAGGCAGTAGATTCCCTACCAAACAACTTAAGATTCTATATTCCTTCTATCTTCACCTTATCTCCATTAGTTATTATAACATTCCTTAAGGCATGCCTAACATCATTAATAAGATATCTATCACTAATCATATGATGACTAGCTCCTAAATCTATTATGATTGGCTAAGAGATAAGGGAATGTGTATCAGACATCTTTGAGGAGATAATGGCTTTGGTTGCTCTGATTAGTGGCTCTATATCACTCATCCTGATGGGACCATCATTGATCACAGCCTTGTTCCAATATTTTTCTCCATTAGATTCACTCAATAGGGCAGAGTACATGGATTTTCCCTCCAAAACTTCTTGCTCAGCTTCCTTTAGCTTCTTGGCACCAGGTTTGATTTTGAGATTAATTAGCTTGGTTCTTTTATGGGCTAGCTTCTGCTTGCTTCTATTGCCTCCATATACCAGCCATGTCCTCTCCTTCTTCTTATGCATATCCTTTCTATGATGAACCAGTTTCTTCTCTTCCTTGAAAAGTTTGTGAGCTCCTTGTTCACTTTGGACCAGAGAACACACCTCCTCTAGGTTTGGAAGCTTGTATTCTCTCAAAATATGCTTTATAATCCGGTTGTAAGATGGATTGAGATTCAGGAGAAGACTGAAAACCTTGTCTTGTTCATATCTTTCCCTTATGACCTCTGTATCTAAGGAGAAAGGTCTAAGCATATCCAGCTTTGCCCATAAGCTTCTGAACTTGCCAAAAATATTGATTCAACTCCATTTCCTCCTGGCTGAGGTTGTTGATAATCCTCTTGACTTCAAACACACTGCTCAGGTTAGAGAGATTCCCATAAACAGTTTGCAGACTCTCCCATAGATCCTTGGCGGTTTCATAGTGTGAGTAAGCCTCCAAAATTGATTATGAGAAAGATTTGTGGATGATCTCAAGTGCTTGTTGGTCTTCTCTGGCCCACTTGTCTTCATCCTTCAGACTAATTGCCTGGCCATCCTCTTGAATGATCCTCTTTGAAGCTTCAGCCTTTATGATATGGCTGTCCCAAAGTCCATGACTTCTCAAGGTAATTTTGCGATTCTTGACCATAGTAAGTAGTTACTACCTTCAAGGGTTACTGGAATCAAATTTCTCCTTTCTATTTCCATGGTTGGATTTCTTTTATCCACTGGATAATAGAATGAAGAACACATAAATTTTAAGATAAAAAACAGAGTATATTTTCGGAATAGAATGAGGTTGAGGAGCTTAAAGCTCTGATACTATGTTAGAATTATGAAATTGTGAGGAGAATAGTTGAGTTTAGGCAAGATTTGAGTGAAAAACAACGAAGAATAGAGTATGAACAAGATAATTAGTTTCTGGATTTTAGAGAGAGAGAGGAGAGAGAGAGTGATGAATTTGGAAATTAAGAGAGAGAATGGAGATTATTCTCCTTGATTATATTACTTGTTTGCACGTTACATATATCGAGAATTCATAGAGAAGAAGGATAGTGACTGAAATAATAAACAAAGAAAAACAATATAAAAATAATTTGTCTTGTTCTAGAGAGAGGGACATGTCCTAACAACTCTTTCTCTTTAACCAGAGCATATGACTCTTCCCAATTTGAATTTAAATCTGGTCAAACTCTTTCCCAACGATTCCTTAGCTCATGGACACCTTCTGGCTTCTAGTTGAGTTCCCACAATTCCCTTGCCTCCTAAAGAAAGTTAGGTTAGAATAGATTACTTGTGATCCAAGACTATATGGACAAACTTATTTCTCAAGTATTTGGAGCACATGATTCTCTTAATCTCTTTGGCTTCTATTGTCTATTCCTCTTCTCATCTCTGGTTCTTCATCTCAATATTCATTACAAAGATTGCGAAAGCAATTTGAGTATTTATTCAGAGACAAGAACTGGGTTCCCCAACTTATCTTTAACATGCATTGAGGATTGAATCTTTAGTTTTGTGATTCCATTAGAATAATGCATGAGAATTGGAAACTCCAAATGAATTAACGCTCACATTCCAGAAGCAATAGTACTAAAACCTTTGAGATACCACAAGTCCTGAGAAATGTTATGGATGAGGATCCAAACAAGAACGGTAACAAACTTCTCTGGTATCAAATTAGTACCTGAAGTCCAAAGAGCGGTGGAGAAATCGCAATTTTCAAATTACTAAAAGCATACTTCCAAAACCAAAGCATACTCGTCTCTGAATGCTTGCTTCTTTGCTGAAATTCTTCCTTGTTTTCCTTATCCAGGATTTAAATCAGCGAAAACTTTAGCAGGAGATGAGGAATTTCCATGAAAAAGAGCCATCATGTAATCCTTCCACATCGGAGAAGACGTTAAGGTAACTGGATCGGGAGTTTATACTCTAAGAAACCCTTCCTCTCAAGATTTTAGCTTGGCCATTGTTTAGTTATATTATCTAGTTAAAAACAAACTGAAGCCATTTTTCCCCCAACTACAAGAAGAATAAAACAATCAATTTATCTATGCTTTTTAAGTTCAAAGTGCCTTTTCTCCTTAAAGTGCATCTTTGTTTAAACAAAATTAGTCAAGTGTCCAATCTTGTAAAGCGTAATTAGTTTAATTTTGATTCCAACGATGCTTTTCAATGAAGTTTATTTTTCGTTTAAACTTGGAATCGGGTACGGTTTAGCTCAGACTGGAAGGAATCAAGCCAAAACAAAACTAAACTTTTGTTGTTCGAATCAGTTTGATGATTATCGTCGATACTAATCCTAAGCTGCATCACAACGAAAATCTATAGGGTAACGTAAATGTAGCCATTCCGAGCTCCCAAACCAGCTCTTACAGATGTATGTGTTGCAACACCTCAAATAAAAATCTGGAAGATAAAACGACCACCAATACCGTATCTATGCGGCTTTTCTATCCACTGAAACGTATTCAAAGATATATTGATAAGACAACGAATCAATTCACGAACCTGATGCTACTGGCCAATACTTCCCAAGAGTCGTTCTACAGCAGCGTTAACGTTTCCATTGGTTGCAAGCAAAGCCCTTATGTTCTCTGCTCTGTCGTAGAATCCCATTTCTTGTAGCTGTTGCAACTGAGTCGCAAAGCGTTCCTCAGGAGGAACTGGAATCAAACAAGAAACATGTTTCAGTGGAACCATCTCAACATATATGTATGCACATAGAATAAGAAGAGAGTATAATAACCATTGGGTTGGTTTGTGCCACTCAGGCCGCCAGCACCAAGACTGCCAAACAGATTCATCAATAAATCCATTCCTCCGTTATTATTGCCTGCTGCTCCTATAAACATTGCAATCGTAATGATTTACTCAATAAGTTACATGTACATATGTGCTAGGAAAAAAATATGGATTGAATCAAAGAGTACAAAAAGGTGAGTATAACAGGAACAACTAATGCCTTTATAATTCAGATACAGATAATAATTTTACGAGTACCTGCGGCAGCAGCACCAGTTTGCCCTGGTTCCCTACAGAGAAGATGGATTAGGAACATGAAATTAGTGATTGATGGAAATCAATAGCACTTATTTAAAGTTACCAAGAAAAGCCCAGTAAAAGATGCAAGAGTTGTTGCACTACTTATGATTGAATCCATATATTGCATAAGATAAAGAACATTCACCACTAATATTATAATTATTCGTTTAGCTAGTTACACCATTGTCTAAACAATATAGCACAAAATACAATTAAGATTATAAAGGATATCCACACTTACTGGCTGGTCGTATTCCTATTCTGAGAGGAAAGTAATTGTTGTAGAGTCATCATTTGCTAAAGACCAAAAAAAAAAACAATCCAGACATTAGATTAAAGAAACTTAACATTTGGTAATAGCTTAGAATTACTGAGATGTTTTTTTGGAGAGACCACATGTTCAAAATTCACATGCAACGAAAATGTTGGAGGCCCAACTTACCTGTATCATCTCCGGGGAGCTAAATTGACGAAGAAGATCTGGGTTCTGCATCATTTCCCTCAATTGAGGATGCGAATCAAGCATGCTTCGGAGTTGTGGGTTGAGATTGATAAGCTGGAACCAAGGGGAAACATTAAAGACATGTTCACAATAGCAACATCGTCTAGCATAGGTTAGTCTGGGTGTTACCTGGTTCATGTATTGTGGATTGGAAAGTATGCTTTGCATCATCTGGGACATGGCTGGATTTTGCAATATCTGGCTCAACTGAGAAGCATCTGGAGTGGCACCAAGAGGTGAATCCGCTCCAAGCATACCGAGTTCACCAAGGCCCCCAAGACCACCAAGTCCTCCTAGACCACCAAGTCCAGCGCTTCTCGCATCCCCACCAGAAGTTGCCCTTCCTGGGGCATTTGTCTGGCCTGTAAAGTACCCACAATATGTTCAATAGTGTTTATTGCACTATGGGCAAAACTTAACTTAATAACAGCCCAAGAAACTTACTCATAAAAACAAATAGTGAGAACTATATGAACTAACTCAGCAGTTTATTATACACAATATTGGTCATGAACCAGTGTGCTAAACATAAACTTCCATTTCTTATAACCGTCCTACTGTTATACGACATTGTTGAATCATTCAAAAGAGGAGTAATCACACAGGCAATTAAGAGGATGAGAATGCAGTTTCTTACCAGCAGTAGCACCCCAAGGATTAGGAAGTGGGTTTGCATTTGGAATACCATTTCCTGTCCCCGTTTCAGCATTAGGTGTGGAAGAATTATTAGAAGCATCGCTACCTTGTGTAGTAACACCCTGGTTTCCAAGGAGAGCAGCAAAAGGATTAGAACCCGTATTGTTCCCAGCGTTCCCCGACATAGTAGTAGCATTCATGAGCGGTTCCTGGACATTTTCATACATACGCCTAAGATGGTTAAACCCCTCAGGCATAGACTCAATATTGCTCATGGCCCTATCAGTATTCCGCATCATCTCACGCATCAGCTCCGGGTTTCTGGCAGCTTCCAAAGTTTGGCGGAGGATGCTTGGGTCATTAAGCACATGACCAAGCTCAGGGTTGCGATCAACAAGGTCACGCATTTGAGGGTTACTCATAATCATACTCCTCATAAACTCAGGGTTGTTCATAAGATTCTGGATGGCTGGTGTGTTCATCATATCTCTAATCATGTTAGGGTTTTGAGCAAGTTGTTGCTGCGCCTGCTCAAGATCCGGAAGGCCAGCTCCAAATAACCCAGACATGGCATTCCCACCACCCAAAGGGTTAAATCCAAGGCCAGGAAACAAAGAATCTCCAATGTTTGAGCTATTATCTGAACCAACCCCTTGAGAAACAGCAGGGGCAGTGGTTTGGTTACCAGCATTTGCAACAGGAGCAGAAGGAGGTGTTGAAGATGGTGCAAAGCCTCGAACCATATGAACAGTGTGATCAGCCTGCAAACCTATACATAACAATAGTCAACACAGAAACTGAAAACATGAGACAAAACTTCACATCAATCAAAAGGGTAAAGAAAGCAACTTTAATGCGATTTAAGTCAATATAATCCAGAGAGCAATACAAATCCTCAAAAAGAACCCACCATAGCTGAGAAGCGTGTGATCGTCCTTGAGGATGCGACCCTTGTAAATCAATCGCTGCTGATTCGCTGGGACTTCGCTGTTCTGAGCCACCAACTCTTTGAAGGCCTCCACCGTTGAATCAAGACTCGTACTCACACTAAATTTGGATCCGTTCGAGCATCTGACGTTCACGGCCACCAGAGATCCTCCTTCTTCACCATCGTCGACAGCTGTCAGTGGCTTACTCGAATCTCCTTCTCCACCCATTCTACCTTTTAGATCTTCACGCGAAATCGAATCAAGAGCCCTAACCCTAGAATTGAAAATATATATATTCAACAAAGATGAGAAAGGTCTTAAAGTTGGTTTTGGTAGATTTCTTGAGGAATGGGATATGTTTTTTGTCTTTAAAGGTCGAATAACAAATGAGAGAGACTCGAGAATTGTTTGACCAAAAAAAAAAAAAAAGAGACTCGAGAATTGAAGACAGCGACTTATTGCTGTTGGTTCTGAATGGCCATTTGGATTTTCGATTTTTTTTTTATAGAAGTTAATATTAAAACATATCTACTTGGTTCGGTTTTAATGTCATTATATTTTCTAATATTTTATGAATTTTAATTTATAAAATCAAAAATTCAATTTATTAAAACATAAAAAAATATTTTTAAATCCATTAGAAGTGTAGGAGAGGATGGTTAATGGCGATGATTAGTGCGATTGTCTTCTCCTTTCAACTGCTCAAAATTATCAAGGCAGTAAAATAGTGATTATGGTAATGCTTCTACAATCTAGACGTCCACATGGTTAATTTGGTGATAAAAATGATCTTGCTTTTCTCCAGTATGTTGTTTTGTTTCGACGTAATCATACTTTGGATTTTCACGATTTAAGATCAATTTATACATCAACAATAACAAGTCTAACGCAAAATCACTCGGTATGTAACATACACTAATGATGTCGATGGGGTACAACTTTACGTCAGTTCTACTCTGACATACTTCATCTATGTGTGTACCATTGAAAACGCATGGTGTCTACATGAGAAGAAGTGTGGGGTGAATGATGTGGGAGAAATGGTGATGGTAAGATCAAATTTTGTCAAGTCTAGACATAAGTGACTACATGTACCATATGGTGGACAAGGTCGGAGAATTAGAGCCATCGGGCCACAAGCAGTATTCAAGTAGGAGCTGGTGGTAGATACAAGTTCACATGCGAACTAGGTACGAGAGGTCTAGGATGTTTGGTGTCAATTTCATGTGTGGTAATGACTGCGTTCATTACATTGTTTTTTTTTTTTTTTTTTTTTTTTGGTAACTCAGGTCTCCGGACACTATTTGGGCGTCCGACTATCCACCCGAAGGTGGTCCTGGGGGCCAAACGGAAACCATGTTAAATCCGCTGTGGCCAGCACTCGAAGTCGGGTGGCGGGCACCTCAGCCGAGGTTCCATTACCACCAGCCCACAAGCGCTGGTTCTCATTCATTACATTGTTTGATGTTGATGTTATGTTGACTGTTTGATTGTCAGTGGCTAGCTAGTTCTCGTTTTGCATTGATTAGTATAGAGGTTCATGTAAAAAGACTGGTTTAGAATCGCTTCAATAAGTAATCTATTTACTCATGCATCCTCTTTCTATTCCTCATGTATACAAGATTATAAATAGAAGTGGTGGATTTAAACAAAACAAAACATGTTTGGGTTCTTGGAACAATTGGCGAGATACGATGGCTTGCCTTGTGGCGTAATCACGAGTCTTTAACCCGGTGCTCGGTCCTCAAGTTTGTTGTTGAGGGAGGCGAATGTTACAAACACAATGGTGCAGCCACATAGATCGATCCCCAAGCACTAGACAGGTTTATGCTTCTTCTAGAAGGTTCTTAATCATGCCCACGTTTTTAATCAATTTATCATGATTGCAATCTAATAAAACTTTTGAGTTTGGTGTGTAACCTTCTCGTTTAATTTCTTCGGTGATGCTTTATCTGATAAACCGTTTATAGCATATGCTGGTAGATCACTCTCAAAGAAACAAAAATTCTCCTTGGAATTTGATCGAATGTCCTCGCAAATTTCTGTGGCGCCACATTTTGTGTCAACGGAGATGTCAGTTGTGGCCAAGCTTCTACGGATAGCAGTTCCATGTGCTCATTTGAATTTTCTTAAGTCTTCTGAAACAGAGCATGCGTCAAACCAAACATATTAAGAGCCTTCTTCATTCCTTTGGTTGTGTACAACAGTAAAAACACACATGTTTTGTCTTAGTCTTTTGGTTACAGGTAGTATGCCTTTAGTTTTGAGCGATTACAAACACACACACACACACAACGAGCACTACACATTTACTAGTTACAACATATACTTTCTCTTGTCTTTTGGTAACATATAGTATACACACGCAAACGGTTTTCTATTTATCTTAAACCAATACAAAACCAGAGAGAAAGGAAAAAGAATGTCGTGAGTTAAAGACAACACTAGTGACCTCGAGTCACGGTTTGTCTCGGTTGAAATGAAGACAGATGTTCCCGGCGATAATGGCTTTGTTGGTGACCTATGGTTGAGGAAGCTCTAGTGGTCCTTCGTTCCAATGGCTTCTCATTGGCAGCTAGTAGTATGAGTTCGAGAGATTCCACCACTTCTTTCATGGATGGACGGTTCTTTTGTTCTGGTTCAAGGCATTTCAGAGCCAGTTGAGCGACTCGGAAAGCAGATTTGAAAGGGTACTTTCCTTCTAGACGAGGGTCCATTATGCTCCTCAGCTTTCTTCTTTCAGACAGGTGAGGTTTGATCCAGTCAGTTAGATTGTGTTGCCCGGTAGGACGGAGAGGATCAAGTGCCCGTAAACCAGTCAATATCTCAGCTAAAACGACGCCAAACCCGTAGTTATCACTCTTTACATACAAGTGA
Organism: Moricandia arvensis; assembly: GCA_905132765.1. Classification (NCBI taxonomy): domain Eukaryota; kingdom Viridiplantae; phylum Streptophyta; class Magnoliopsida; order Brassicales; family Brassicaceae; genus Moricandia; species Moricandia arvensis. The sequence continues at coordinate 234,426 of CAJHQP010000201.1, read as the reverse complement.
CCTGTCAAGAACCAACCAACATGTTCGTTCACAGTTTGTCCTTGAAAGCCAAAAAGAAAAACACGATAAAAGACATTGTGTTGTTAGTACCTGTAGCAACATACTCTGGAGCTGCATAACCTTGTGTACCCATAACCCGTGTTGTGATGTGAGATTGACTTGCGGAAGGACCTAACTTTGCCAATCCAAAATCTGATAGCTTTGCGTTATATGACTGCAACAAGAGCAAACAAGTTAAACTCACTCCACTCTTAATGAGTTGCTATATTAAAATCCATAAGCCACATATGTATTTACTTACCCCATCAAGTAGAATGTTTGAAGCTTTAAAGTCTCTATAGATTACTTGCTTCTCTGAAGCGTGCAGAAACGCTAAGCCTTTAGCTGCTCCTATTGCGATCTTAAGCCTTATCTCCCATGAGAGTGGCTGAACAACAGAACCCTCTAAGAGGAATAGAAGCATTGAGTCATCCAACCACAACATCTAAAATGACTCAAAGTGAAAGATGGTTCTTACTTCTGAAGAGATGATTCTCTAAGCTTCCTTTCTGCATATACTCATACACTAGAAGCAAGTCATCACCTTCCAAGCAGTACCCCAACAGTTTCACGAGGTTCGGATGAGAAATCCTTCCAAGAAAATTCACCTCACACTACACAGAAATAAAGAAACAATCAAAACTACTCATTGCATATCATTTTTGATAAGTTGGACCTCTTTACCCACTTGCCATTCCTCAAATCCTTGGAAGCTTTCAGAGTTAAGTTTCTTGACAGCAATCACAGTACCAGTGGTGTGACTCCCAGGCCCTTTCTCTTCAAGCAAGCCTTTGAAGACTTTCCCAAACCCTCCTTCTCCAAGAACATTCTCAGACTTGAAATTCCTTGTTGAAGCTCTAAGTTCTGCGAGGCTGAATATCCTCAAGTTCGGATTGGGAAGTATCTGACCCTCAGGGTAAGCATCTTCACCACTTGCCGCTGAGAATAATCCACTATTGCTAGATATAGTACTTCTTGATGTTCCCGTAGTAGTCGTTGACTTAAATGGACCTGTTGCAATTAGAACATCTCAACAAAAGGACGATACTTTCTGTAAAAAACCATATGAGAAAACAACAAAATAAAGGTTCCATCGTTTAACCAAGGCTTAACCATACAAGGGATGATGTAAAAAGAAAGGAGTAACCTTTACTTTATGCATCAAACATAAACTAACACTGGTTTTGCAGAACGTATCACACAAGTAGAAGTGAAATGAACAAGATTACTCAAAGATCAAAGCAGAGAAAGAACCTGAACTGATATCACCAGTAGAGGTAGGTGTTGTAGTTGTTGTTGAAGGAGATTTAGATGGAGAAGACCAGCAAAGCCCCATACCTACAAACAAAATTAAAAGCCAAACACTTTCTACAAGTATATGTATATACAATCATAAAAGTCAAAGTGAAAGAAAAAAACACGCGTGTGAATCTAAAACAGAGTTGTTTACAAGAAAAGACAGAACAGGGTTGGGTGTGAATGACTTGACAAAAAGAATAAAAGATAACTTTACTTTTCTCCAACTCGACTAAATTTCTTCTTTTCTCTTCTCCCTTCTCTGACTAAATTGTATGGAGAAGAAGAGAAACGCAATTAAATGGTTCCGGTGTTACCATGCCACTGAGAGAGGGAAGAGAAGACTGAGTCTTAAAGAGAACTGTTGTGGTGCAAGGTTTTGACGAAGAAAGAGGTGAAAGAATGTTTAGTTTAAGGTCAAGTCAACTCAAATTATATATAAAATGTTTCCTTGGCCAATCAATTAATTACCCAACAATTATCCTAACGTATTTTCTTCATTTCAAACTTTATTTTTAAGTCACCCGATTTCAAAACTAGTGATTATTTTTAGTTCAATTTTTTTATTAGTTGTTTGTTAGTTTATGATAGAAATGATAATTATATTTGCTTAACTCATTTTGTACTTAATTAATATTTATATATATAATAGAATAACCGGTAAGAAAAATGTATTCATAAAGAAATCTAATATATTAAAACAGAGTCCTATTTGAAAATTACCTTGGCATGTTTTTTTTGGACTTATTGAAAAATGTCATGACTTATCTATTAACTAACATCTATATTATTAAAAATCAAGTACAAAACTGAAATGTTTAGAAACATAGATAGTAGACTAAATGAATAATGTTTGGAAACACGGATATCAGATTAAATATTTTCTTCTATTTACACATTTAGTCATCCCATTTATTTCTTATTTACAGATTCTTCCAATATCATTTAAAATAATATATTTAAATTAATTAATTTCAATAGGTTGTTATTTCTTTGCCATAAAAAAAACAATTTCGAAATATATAGTGTATGTTATATAAAACTATCTATAAATATAGTATTAATTTATTTATTTTAGTAAAATATAAAAGTTTTGAGAGTTTAATTTTCAGAAAACATGTATTAAATATCGATCTCCGCTTAGAATAATAATTAAAAATCTAAAAATATACAGGTACACGAATATAAGAAATATTGTGATCAGTTGCACCTATTTCAGTTGGAAAATAGAAATACCAAATATTTTTATCCTCAAATCTACCCAATATTGTAAACAGTTGAACAAATATTTATGATTTCCATATATTTTTAATGTATATCTTCCTAAATTTTTTGTAACAATTTATTGATAATACATATCCGTCTTTATTTTAATCATTTCCCCCTACGATATAAGAAATACTTGATTTCTAAATGATATTAACATAAATATATAAATTATATTTTATTTATAAAATGTCGGAATACAGAATTTTTGAAGTTCAAATAGTCTATTTTTGAACCTATAAGATTTTGAATTTAAAGATATTAGATATTAGATATAATAGATTTTTTAAACAATCACGATTTTGATAATCAATTAATTAGGAACCAAATTTTTTTTCCAGAATATTCTTCAACTCATTATACCATATTTATAATTTGATAACATAATTTTTAATCCTTCTAAAACGTGTGCAACACCCACCAAATATTTTGGTTATATAAATATGAAGAAGAAATATAAAAAAATTATATAGCACTAAATTAAAAATTATATAATTAAAATATTTATAATAATATCAAATACATTTATAAAATAGAAAAATATCCGCACGGACGTGCGGGTTAAAATCTAATTTACTTATTAATTTCATATTTAAATATTTATTAAAAATCATTAAATATTCTTAATTAGAATTTATTTAAAATCGTAGTTCTTAAGCACATATACATAGGAGACTTGTATCATATCGATCTACAAATAACTATTACTATGTTTTTAAAATAATTCAAAATATTATGAATAGCTGTAATATTTGTTAAATATTTTGTTTAAATATAAAAAGTTTTTATGTAAAATTAAAAAAACATGATTTTTATTTTAAATTGAGAATTAAAAATTATTTGATCATTTAAAGAATATGTGTAAACACACACACACATACACACACACATATATATATATATATTAAAAATATCTCCACGATAAATTAGAATAGTCTTTAATCATATTAATTAATATATATATATATATATATATATATATATTAATTATTTAATAATAACTACATAAATTTTATTATTTAGATATCTATAATGTTTTAATTTTTTAAAAAATCTATACCTATATTTTGAAAGATATAGATTATATTAGATTATAATCTTAGAAATTTTATATGTATATCTTTGTAGTTATAAATATAAAACATATATATATATATATATATAATATGTTGAAAACGTTAAACGTGAATATATGGAAATATTACAATAAATATTATTGGTCTATTTTTAATGAATGTAAACAATTTATCATCACTAAAAAATGTTTATGTCTTAATAGTATAGATCTGCTTAAAATAGTTACTAGCTCCACTATTTTACCATATTAAAACTGGACATAGGAAAATGATTATAATTACATGAAACGTATATCACCACATGACTGTACTAGAAATTAGTTCAAAGATCACCTAGATTACTACTATATATTTGGTTTAGAGTTCTATTGTTATATTCTTGGATGTATTGATGATTGAAAATTATCGTTTAAGATTTAATTTATTTTTTTATAAAATTTAAAGGCTTAATTTGTTAAATAACTAAGTTTCAAAAATATGTTAAGAATATAACATCTATATTCAAAAAATACATTTTACAATATTTGATCCTCTATTTTCTGGTTTTATCCTTATCTATAGTAGTTGCCAGTGAATAAGAGTAAAATGTATGAAACAACAATTGTGATAAGGAAGAAGCGACAATTATAAAACCAAAGGAAATGACAATGGTGGAGGTGATAAACTGGAAGAAGTAGATTACGGAGGAAATGACGATTATAGATACTAAGGAAGAGGTAGTCTTTATAGCAGAGGCGGCTGATGAATTACAAATCCCTTTATTATTGAAAGAGAAACAAAATAGAAGAATAACGTTATTATGATAAATTATTTACATCTATACTATTTTGAATACGTGTCATAATGAGGTTTCTTCTTAGCCCTTTAGTCTTAGAAATAAAAAAAATATTTACCATGTTTAAATTTTCTTTTATCTTTCAAACTAACAAAATATAAAATATTAACCATTATCTCCGATAGTAGTTGTGGATGGTATCAAACATGAAAACATGGGGTTTGTGAACACCAAAAAATTTAATCCATCTATCAAATTCAAGATCAAACCAAACAATAATCTTGATTAAACAATTATTTTGTAGAAACAAACTCATTTTAATATTTAATGAAACACATGAATCAGAGATATATATTAAGAAGAGAATAACTTTGGTGGATGGAAAATTGTGGTGGATGAGAAATTATGGTGGACGGGTTGTGGTGATGTTTTTAGCTCAAATGAAACGATGACGTTTGGAGATGTTATTGTGTCAAATATTTTTTCACAATAGAACGAGTCGCTGAGCCCAGATCTAACTCAAAGATTGAGAACGAGGAGGCAATTGTTGGTCTGAGGAGTTTGAGAACCGGTGAGGAGGAGAGAGCCACAAGAGGTGGATGTGAGGGAAACGAGGTAGTGAGTGTCACCTTTTTAAGTCGTAGGATGGTGAACAAACGGCGTTGGAAAAGAGAAAGCTTTGTGGGTCATCGGAGAAGGGAAAAGAAACAGAGCGCATGAAGAAGTAGAAGAAGCTGAAATTTAAATGAGGTTTTTGAAGTACATGAACTCATTCTGAGTTGAATTTAACGATATTAAATTTTGAAAGATTTGATATCTAGTTTCGTTCTTTTTCTGGATTCGTGTTTTTTTTAATTTAACAAGGCTGAGATGACTTGGATAAAAGAGATGACGGACCAGCTATAACCACATGAACAAATTGATTTCATTACAAGCTTTAAACGAAGGAGATGATGGACCAGCTATAACCAGCCATCCACGACTACGAGCTCATCCACGACTCTGAGCTCATCCACGACTGAGATAAGTTGGACGAAAGAGATGAAAGACCAGTCATAACCAGATGAACGAAAGAGATGAGTGGGAATTAATATTAACCTTTTCATAACTAGATTATTTATTTAGATGCCATTGGACTACCATAATGAATAATTTGATGATGTTTATTTTGTATGATTTTACCACCTTTACTATGTGATCTTCTACACGTAATTATAAGCATAATTTCTGTTATATGCATGCAATACTTACGAATACATAGCTTTCTTAACATTTCTTAGTTGTCATCTTCCCTATCAACATCCTTTATAGAACCATAATAAAAAATTATAAGTTATTCTTAGTTAATTCAGATATTATAAGTATATGTTCAAAAGCCATATTCATCGTCATCAGCCTACATAGAACATATACTTATTTTCTATCATTGGCATTGAGTCCTATAATGATGATTATATATATTAAAATCATGATACGTTGAGCAGGCATTCTAAAAAATCATACCAAATTCAAAATATCTAAGAGATGCAGCATAGAACAATCAGTAGCAGCCCAATGAATATGAAGGCTGAAAGCCCAACATAAACTAAAGGTCGCTTACATATATGTGTGAAAAAAATTATTACAATTGTAGAGGCTGAAAGAGGTTTGAATCCACTACCTTTAAACATTAACCCAACAACTTTACCAATATACTAAAGACAACTATTGTCATATGAGATCGATAACTATATTTTTTTTGTCGGTCGGAAGCTGCTTCGCTTGGTATCAGGGCCGGCACTGTGAACAATTATGGGTTGTTTTTATTTTTACATGTGAAGCCAAGTACTATCAAATCATTTTGTATTTTCTATGTTCTATACTCTTTTAAAATTTCTCTATTTTTTTTTCTTTTGAAAAAAGTTTAAATTTCTCTATTATTGAAAACCAAGTTTTCCTTGATCTTTAGCACAAGACTCTCCTACAAAATCTTTAATTAATATGTCATGCATAACATGCTCTATCTTAACCAGCATATCATTTAGATTCTAATATGATGTTTTGCATTATATTAGAACACACTCTATGAAAACTTCAAAATGAGGATGGGAAAAGGCTACATTCAATGCTTTTTCTTCTTGACTAAAACTACATTTAATGTTCACGCAAGTCTTAAGATCTATAGGCTTTAATCTATCAATTAGGAGGAAAATCTGTGCTTGATCTATGGAAATTGTTTGACCATAAATGGATACACATGTTGTATTCAAAAATTAATATTCTTAATATAAATTACGGTATAATCTTTGTTCCACAAAAGTATTTTTATGGTTATGTACTCCATTGAATAAGAATATCATTTATTATAAAGTTATAAACGATATTAAAATATTATAAATTTATAAACTATATTTAAAGAAAATTATGTTTTTTTGTTAACATAATTAGGGGTAGGCATTCGGATTTGTTTTGGTCTATTCGGGTTTCAAATTTTCAAATTTAAGGATTTCAGCCCTATTCGGGTATTAATAAATTTTGTTTTAGTGTGTGTTTGGGTTCAGATAACCCGTTTAAATTATTTCAGAATTTTAATATTCATACATACTATAAAATTCTCAGAATCTAAAAATAAAATAAGGAATCACATATAAATTTGAGTAATGTATGTCAAAATTCTATAATATTATCAATTGAGTAATATATTTATAAATTTGAGTAATACATCAAATTATCACATATAAATTTGAGTAATGTATGTCAAAATACCTAAGCTTAACATAAATTTGGTTTGAGTTGAATACTTAGATGGAGAATGAACATAGATTTTAGATATTTTTGTGTTCTCAGTAATGTTTAGCTATTTTAGATATTTATTTTTGACTATTTATATATATATTTTAAAATATTTTGGAAAATTTAAAAATATCTTATCATTTTTTGAATATTAAATTAAAAAATAAATAATATTCAAGTATATAAATCTGATTCGGATACTCGAAATATTTAGGTTCGGATTGGGTTCAGTTTCAGCTCATTAGATTCCAAAATTTTGAACCTATTCGGATATTTGACCAATTTTGGTTCAGATTTAGTACTATTTTCTGGTTGGATTTGATTTGGTTCTTCGGATTTGAATTTTTTGTCCAATCCTAAACATAATATTAGTCTCATTTCGCACAAAGTGCAGACCTCTATCTGGTAAGGAAAATGTGTAAAAGAAGAGTTTAAAACATATATAAATGGAATGGATTAGATTAAATAGTAATAAGAGGATTGTCGTCCTTATGTGTGAGCATTAATATTCCTTTTTAGATTGATAATTACATTTCTATGATGTATATTTCCTTATATTAATATATCAGTAATTATTTATGCATGTCTATATGTATTATCAAGACGGTGTATATAACATGATGTAAACATAACTATTCATAATATTATGAGCAATACTCTAAGATAGATTGAAAAAGTTTTTGACCAATATAACTTTCAAAGAAAAAAATGACCAAGATAGATTGTATCAAATGGTGTAGATATACATTTATACCTCTTGGATTAACTAATACACTACAAAAAAACACAAGTTTTACTAGGACGGCTTTGCCTCGTAATTTCTTAGTAAAGGACCCTTTACTAGGAAATTACGAGGAAACGCGCTTTGTCGTGAATCGTTCATTGTAAAGCCTTTTTCTCGTAATTTTCTAGTTAATTTACGAGAAAACATTTCGCCGTAAACACGTGGATAATTATTTCCTCGTAAAGTCCTCGTAAGCTTTCCTCGTAAGGTCGTAGTAATACTTTTCCTCGTAAGCGCGTCGTAATGCTTTACGTAGAATTTACTACAAACTTTTACGAGGACCTTACTTCAAAATGTTTACGAAAAATTTACCTCGAAATGTTTTTTCCCTATTAAAAAATAATAATTAAAACAAATATAAATAATATATTTTTAAAAAGTTAAAGAATCCAAATTATAAATAAAAAAAAGAAATAACAAAATATTTTATATATAACTAAATATTTTAAGTTTTAAATTTATAATATACAATGAAAAAGAAAAAAAAACTAAACTACGGATGTTGGTCGATAAATTGACGAACGAAGTCGTCATCCCGGCTCGCCAACTCCTCCTCGTCCATGTTGGTCATCGACGGTTGTGACTGTGACGTTGGATGATGTTGGGTTGAAAGCCCTTCGTTTTATCGTCTGACACGGAACACCTCCGCCAATTGCGGGTTTCCGACCGCCAAAACGTCGAGGATATCGGAGAGAGAACTCACATGAGATTGTGTCGCCTGCAACTCCGAGCGCAGCTGAGAAGTGACATCATGATGTTCCTGAGCATAAGACGATGTCGCTGTGGGGACATCGTTAACGGAACCAATCCCGACGATACGTCCCTTTTTCCTAGGGGCGACCTTTAAATAAAAAGATTGATTAATAATATTAAATAATTAAATAAATAATAAAAATTAATAGAAAAACAAATTATTTACCTCTTCGTAAATCTTACCCACTTCAGGAGTGGATAATATGACGGGTGTCCCAGACTGCTGATTCAGCTGGGTCTGGCGGTGGTCAACCCGAGCAGCAACCTCGTTGTAGATCCGCTCGGATCTAGGATCTACAAAATGCCCAGCCTTGTTCCGATGGGTCCTCTCGTAAAGCTCTTTCAGAGATGGAAAAACTCATGTCTCTTTAGCCTAAAAATAATTTTAAAAATTAATTATTAATTAGAAAAATATAAATAGACTAAAAAATATTAATTAGTTATTAAATTATTAATTTAATTACCATGTCTAGACGGATTCCCGCGTGAGGTTTTCGACTCCCAGTGTGAAGCATCTTGGTGTTGCCATGCTCGTCTCTTGTCATGCGGTTCTCGGAGTTTGTGTTGGAGGTTCTGATCGAGTTCGGCAACCCCCAATAACTGATGAGGCCATCCCACACCGTCAATGTGAGGCAATCGGGTTTCCCGTCCTCATAACCATCCACCTGAAAAAAAATATTTTTTAAATTATTTGAAGTCAATGATATAACCATGCCAATTGTGCTACACACCATAAGAATCAGACATATTACTGCGAACATGCCAATTCCCACCACGAGGAGCTGTTTCTAGAGCACCGTAGTAATCGATTTGCGCTTCGATTTGTTTTCCAGTTAAGTATGGAGAAGGAGTGTCTCTGACAACCCTTTTGTGCCTGAACAATGTCTTGTTTCTTCGGTATGGGTGGCAAACGAGAAGAAATCGACGGTGACAATCGAACCAAGTAGTCTTCCTACCATTCTTCAACTGAAACGCATCTGTCAATTCATACAATATGGACAAGCTAATCTCTCATGTGTAGTCCATCCAGACAGCATCCCATATACAGAAAAGTCACTTATGGTCCACAAAAGCATCGCTCGCATCGTAAAATTTATTTTCGTTGAACAATCATATGTCCTCACCCCTGTTGACCACAAATCTTTCAACTCTTTTATCAGTGGTTATAGAAAAACGTCAAGAGATCTTTTTGGATGCTTTGGACCAGGTATTAATATGGCCAAGAATAGAAACTCTCGTCGTATGCACATCTCCGGTGGCAGGTTGTACGGTGTAAGAAAGCTTGGCGACAATGAATATTGTCTCCCTGACATTCCAAATGGACTAAATCCATCAGTGCATAATCCAAGATACACATTCTGGCTATTGCTAGCGAAATGTGGATGTACATTGTTAAAATCTTTCCAAGCTCTTGCATCTGATGGATGAGTCATCTCTCCATCCGTCTGAGTATGCTTGGCGTGCCATCTCATCCCTCCAGCAGTCTCCTCAGATTGGTACAATATTTTCAATCTGTCTGTGATTGGTAGGTACCACATCCTTTGGTACGGTACCCTATTACACCCTCGACCTTGCGGTTTGAATCGTGATTTCTTACAAAATCGACATTCTTCTAACTTCTCATCATCTCCCCAGTAAATCATGTAGTTGTCGATGCAAACGTCTATCATCTCGGAGGGCAATCCAAGACTACATACCAATTTCTGAATCTTATAATAAGATTCAGCAGACACATTGTCTTCTGGCAAATACTCTTTAAATAAGTATGCTCATGCATCCATACAATTTTCAGGTAGATTGTGATCGGTTTTAATACTCATCATTCTAGCAGCCAACGACAATTTAGACATACCTTCTCTACAACCACTGTAAATTGGCTCATTCGCAGCTTCTAACATTTCATAAAACTTTTTTGCATCTAAGTTAGGTTCTTCAACTTCATCATCATCATGAGTTATAAATGCATCACCTACCATATCATGAACCCTATCACAATCTACCATTTGTTCCTCCTGGTAATGATAACTATTTTCATTAAGCAAATGATTAACCTGTTCAACCTGAAAATTGCTATTACTACTGCTAGCTTCATTCCTATAACTAGCATCTTCTCCATGTTGATACCAAATATAATAATATGGCATGAAACCTCTATTTATTAAATGATTCCAAACATTTTCACGAGGGCCTGATTTTGTATTGCAGTATTTCTGACAAGGACATAACATCTTACCACTTTCCTGCGTGAGTGGTGTAGAATCTGCTTGATGCATAAACGTCTCCAATCCTTCGAGAAATTCTTTCGTCACTCTCCCGTTATTATCTCTGTGTGAATACATCCACTTCCGCAACTCGAAAATATTTCTCGGACCGGACATTTTTTTCTTTGATCAAGCTTAAAGCTGATTTTTTTGGTGTGTTTGAAATGAATCACAAATGGTGGTATTTATAGAAATTTCGAATCTGAATATGTACTAGGAAATTGCGAGGAAAAGTAGGTACAAAACACGTTTTAGATTTAAAATAGATATTTTCTAGCCAGTTCCTCGCTAATTTGAAGTAAAAAAACAGTTCCTCCTAATTTCGTAATAATGTTTTACTAGGACTTTACGAGGAAAAGTTTTGCTACGAAATTACGAGGAAATGTTCTTTTGCCACGTAGTTTTCTCGTAACTTTACTACGGCTTTACGAGGAAACAGTTTTCTCGTACGTGTACGAGGACTTTACGAGGATTCTCATTTTCCTCGTAAAACAGAAGTAAACTCGTAGTAAATGTACGAGGAAATCTTTTCCTAGTAAAATTTCTTTGTAAATGCCAAGTTTTCTTGTAGTGATATAAACTTAGGGTTTATAGTTATTGCGTGAAGTTTTGGATGTGAGACTTAAAATTAAAAAATAAAAAAATTCAAAAGAAAAAGGTCTATTTTAACATGTTTTGCTTGCGGTCTATATTTGTGACAAATTTTAAAAAAAAAAGTTTATTTAAGAGAATTGCCCTAATATTATCGCATTATATTTATATTATTAAAACAAAAGTATAAATAAAAAATAATCCTAAAATTTGCCACTTATTTACAATAGAATGTCACTAAATTAATTAATAAACCTATCTTCTAAGTTCTTTGTTTTTCCCTTTTTACTAATACATGTTCAAAATTGATTATTAACTAAAACAACTACTTAATTACATTTTAACTCCACAAAAAAACTACATAATCCTTACTTTAAGGATAATCTGTTGTAGGGGAAATTGTCAAAAATATCACTTTCCTTGTATCACTTTTCATTTTTACCTTAATCACTTTTATCCTTATTTTTAAGAGGAAAAACACACTTATAACCCTTGAGTTAATTAATCTAAAACTTAGAGCTTAGAGTTGAGGAGTGGGGTAGGGTTTAGGAATGTAAAATTTAGGATTCTGATTAATTTTCAAAAAAATATCCTCTTAAAAATGGTATATATGAAATGTCTTTTTAATGAAGGTAAAAATAAAAAGTGGTACAACAAAAGTGGTAAACTTGAAAATCTCCCATGTTGCAGATGATGAAGCAGGTCACGAGCTGTCTCCATTGTCCCTTGCTTTGGTTCCTCAGCTGGACACTCAGCTAAAGACCATTCAAAGTATATAAACCTCTCCTCCAACTGCTTTACCACGTTCTAAAACCTCAGAAAAATCAAGAGAATTTTCAAAGAGAGAGAGAGATCAGAAAATCAGTTAGAAAAATTCAAAAAAATAAATCAAGAAAAGTTGCTGGTGATTTGATCTCCAATCCTTGATCAGTTTGTTTCTGTGAAAAAGATCCGAAGTTGAGATTTTTAAATAAAACCCTAGACTTGGTTCAGTTCAGATCATGGTCAGACCTTAATCTTTCTTTTTGATCAGTCCAGCCGCTAGCTTACCATGGATAGGAGAACCATCTGAGTTCATCCAATGGTTTAGATTTCAGGTAAACTTCATCTCCTTGCCTCAGTCAGTATCTGATCAGAACATTTCATGTTTAGCTCATGTCATGGTCGGATCACTTCTATAGGATGTTGTTATGGTTCAGTTTGTTAGTTTCGGTTTGAATTAATTTTCTGTAAACTGCTAGCTAACTGATGTGAACTGTCTAGACCTAAGATGAACTGAATTGATCATGTCCTGAACCAAACCTATCAGAACCGAACTGATTTTATTTAGTAGAGTAGAACCAAGCTTGATCTGATCTGATCTCAATTATTTATTTTGAACTAGACTGTCGGATTGTTTATCTAATGAACCGACTTGTCTGAACTTAGAACCTTGCTCTGTTTGATCAGCTAAGGCGTGGTGTCTGCTAGTACAATCCAGTCAATCCTTGGAGACATTCAGTCTCTTCGTAAGCCGTAGTGAAGTGAGTCGAATGATGAAGCCCAACTCGCCCTTGATGTCTCTTTGGTCCACTTGGCCGTTGCAGATACTGCCCTTGGTCCATAGAATGCTCAGTTCCAGTGAACTCTCTTGCATACTATCTGCTCGTCCATGTTCCGTTGGTTTCTCACTAGCGGCTCATCTCTTCTAGTTGCTCTCATGTTATCCAGACGATTCTGAGACCCATCCAAGTGTAGTAAAGGTCGCACCATGAGTGAAACTTATCTCCTTTATACTCAATATCTCTTGGATCATACCGTGCAACCTTCCAGTCAGCCTACTAGATTGTGCATTGATCAATTTCGTAGCTGATTCATTGTTGATCTTCAGATCCCTCAATCTGAGGCTGGTTAGGATCGCCCAAGAAGACTTCTGGGAAGTTTTCTAGAGCATTATATGTTAAAAGACTTCCAAGTATACTTCCGAGAAGTTTTCCAAAGTCTGACTCAAATTTGAAAACATGCATATTCAAAAACGTTCAAATGGTTCAATACAGAGAAAATGAGTGGAAGATGAGATATATATACTTTTATAGAACACAAAAAAATACATATCAAAAATTTATAGATCTACCTTTAAAAGAGTGGAAAGTGAGGATCATGTAACAAAAACATGCATAACAAGATAAATTATTGAAAAAGACACAAGACAAAAAAATATGAGAAAATGATATAAAGTTTGATGTCTTCAAGTTCAAAGAGATTGGAGAATTCTAGAGTGAGAAATATTACATTTTTTGTTGCAGCCATTTGAGAGGAAAAAAGAGAATGTGTAAATTTTCATTGTATAGAGAGACATAATTTTCCAATAAGGTTAAATATTTTCGATTCAGAAGACTTTCATGGAAGTGTTCTCATAGAAAAGTTTTCTAATAGAAGACTGAATCATGTCCGTGTCTATCCATTCCTCAATCTTATCTAAACCTCTCTCAATCTGTACAGTTCTTAACTTCTAAACCGTGAATTTACTGTTCGCCCAGGAGGTCTTCTAGCGTATTATTTGTTAGAAGACTTAAGTCACATAAACCTAAAATCAAATAACTAACTAAACAAAAACAAACACTTCATTAAACTTAACATCAGTCTTTAAAGTATTTAATATACATAAAACTATACACATACAAATCAAATTTAATTTTTCAAAAAAAAAGGTTAAGATTCCAAAATCTAACCATCAAATACAAACAATGCTATAACATATTTTACCAAACCCTAAACCAAATAATATTATGACTCAAACTACAATCACTCATCTATGTTGAAAACAATTCGATTTTACTAGATCATAATTTATATCATTTACAAATGATTATAATTACATGATTTCAATTTTTCTCCCATAAACATATTTTTTTTATAAATTTTACAAATTATTTTTTAATATCTACTATATGAGAAGATTTCTAGGGGTTATATTCTTAAAATGCATTCTTGTTTTTGTTTGCTCATAAGGGGTTGGTTGTAATTTCACTAGATTTTTTGATTAATTTTGCATTTAGTTAGAGTTCAGATATACTTTGACATTTAAAATCAAGTTTTAAGTCATTTTGGTAAATTCTCCAAAATTAAAAGTGCACTTAATATGTAACCGACTAATTTTATTGACTTTCCAGCAATTTAAAAATTATTACCGAGCTTGACCTGAAAATCAAAATTCTGGTTTTGTTTACACTACTTTCTAGACCTAAGTATTTAACAATATTAATTATATCTTAAGATAAAAGGATCAAATTGTGTTGAATCATTCGGACTACGTGGTTGCGGTAGAAGCCTCTCGGTTTTACATACTGGGATGGAAAGATTGGTATGGGCAACATGTGTGAGATATATGCAAACCCCCTTAATTCAAATTGAGAATGACTGCTCAAATTGAGTAAATATGACTATAAATCTGACTGACTTGTCGATATTCACTTTAGATATAGATGTGTTTCGCTTACTGCAAAATAATTTTAAAAGTGTAAATTTTATCCATATCCCTAGAAGCTGAAATGTTTCTGGAGACTATTGAAGGAAATTAGAACCAAATGAGCTTAGACATGATTGAATAGAGTTTTTCTTCTAAATAACCTCTTTATCTATTAAAACTTAGTTTAAAAATATGAGCAGTGGAATCCAAAAAAGTATAATAAAAAGTTGGTCAAATCTCTTAAATAGATTTTTTTGAAGTTTTAATTACAAAAACAGACCTCAAAGAAAAAAAAAGATTAAAATAGCCATTTTTATTCGTTAAAAATTAATATTTTTTTTAGTTTTAAGCCTTATCTCCAAAAAGATATAAATGTATATTTATGTTTTTTAATAAATGTTAGTTTAATTTTTAAACGTTATTTTAATGAAAAAAAACTTTTTTAGCTATATCTTAGTATATTTTTCAAAAAAAAAGTTTGGAAAAAATATTAAAATTTGGATTATTTGGGGCTCATATATGATTTAGTGCTAAATACGACGCTGCGTTGTTGCTTACATCGTTAGGTTATTGTAGTGCCGCCTCTCTCTTAAACCCTTCTTCTTCTTCTTCTTCCGTCTCCGCTGTGACGATCTAGAGCGAGCTCAACAATGGCGTCAATCCTCTCAAAGAAGAAAGCAAACTACACCTTGAAAGAGCTCAAGTCATTAGGCTGCGACCTACTCTCTTCTCGAGCTCACATCAATAACCTTCCTCTCCTTCTCTCCTTCATCTCGACGGAATCTCCGCCGCAGTTCGTGGTGGAAGCCCTCCTCTCCCTCCAGTCCTTCTTCACTCCTCTTCTCTCTCAGCTTCCCTCCTCTTCTTCACACCCTTCTTCAACCAAACGTCCTCGTTCCGAAGAAGACGACGATGATTCCTCAAAGACCAATACAACTGAAGACCCTGAAGTTATCTTCAAAGCGTGGCTAAGATCGAAGTTTGACGAGTTCGTGAAGCTTCTACTCGATGTTCTTGTCTCTGAACAGTCCGAAGATTCTTTAAGGGTAACTCTATTGTCTCTGTTACTGTGAAACGTCGTCGTTCTAACTCTGAATTGGTTTATTGTTAGGATATTGTTTTGGGCACATTAATGGAGTTTGTAAAGCTTCTGAATGCTGGAAGATTTCACTCTTCCATCTACCACAGAATACTTAATGCTATTGTAAGTTTCCTTCAGACATAATGTAAAAGTCTGTTCTTTGGCTCATTATCTGCAGTGCTGTAATGCTTTTGGTTTTGTCTCTGCAGATTCATTCTGCAGTTGATGTTGATATATTCTTGGATATACTTAACTCAAAGTACTTCAACTACATTGATGTCCGGTATGTTGTTGATAACACCCTTTGTTTTATTATATGTATTCATCTTGTTCTTTCTTCTGGGTTAGCATAATGTTGTTTGCTTATTTGAGATTGGCTCTGAATATCGTTTTTTTGCTACAGCTATTTTACATACATCAGCATGGAGAAGTTTGTGAAAACTCTGGAAGCTTCATCCGTTTCTGGTGCGCTTATTCTTTCTTGGCTTCTCTTTGTTTTTGTGTGCGTGTGTGTAAATGATTTGGTTTTGGCCATTTGTAGCTGATAGAACCGAAACTAGTGAGACTGAGAATGAATCGAAAGACAGGTTAGTATCAATGTCTTCCATACTGTTTGAATGTAACTTTTATGCTGTTGTTTTTTTCCTGTTATTGATGATCTGAATTTTTTTTTCTGAAATGTAGCCTGGAACGCTCTATTCGCAAGATCTATCAAGTCATATCTCGAATTCCACCACCTCACAAACAAGCTGAAAAGTCTGACCATGAGATGTGGAGTGGTTCAGGTGACTCTTTCACTTTACTATTTGTTTAAAAAAAATTCTGAGAGGATGCCATCTGTGTTTATATTTGCTAATAAGGGTTATCGTAATATCAGATGAAAGTAGTAGCGAGAAACCGAAAGCTAAAAAGAACAAGGAACAAGACAGCAATGTGAGTTTTTCATTCGCAAGTTTGCTAAAATATGTGAGTTAGTACTTCTTAATTTTATTCTGTCAAAAACTGTAGCTTCTTTCTCCGACTACGATTGCCAAGAGGATGAAGCTAAAGTTCACTAAAGCATGGATCTCATTTCTCAGACTACCACTTCCCCTTGACGTTTACAAGGAGGTTAGCTTGTTCACTACTAACCCTTTGTTTTGGAATACGGCTTGGAAAAACTTACCAATATGCTATCTTTTGGTGACCAGGTTCTTGCGAGTATTCACCAGACAGTCATTCCCCATCTCTCTAATCCTGCAATGTTATGGTGGGAATATTCACCAAAAGCTTTTGTTGTTCTTTCCTTTGATAATCGCTTATATATGTTTCACCATTGTTGTTACCTTGCAGCGACTTTCTAACAAAGTCATATGATATCGGGGGAGTTGTCAGTGTGATGGCTCTAAGCAGCCTCTTCATCCTCATGACCGAGCATGGTTTAGAATATCCCAACTTTTACGAAAAGCTCTATGCTTTGCTGGTTCCTTCTGTTTTTGTGGCCAAGCACCGAGCAAGATTTCTTCAGGTATAGCCGGATTTGAGTGACCATTGAATTACTGATTTATAATCCGTTATCCTTCCCTCTATATCTGAGACGCTTTCTGCAGCTTCTAGATGCTTGCCTTAGGTCATCATTGCTTCCAGCATATCTGGCAGCTTCATTCACAAAGAAACTTAGCAGATTGTCACTTTCTGTTCCCCCCTCGGGATCACTTGTCATTACGGCTTTGATCTACAACCTGTTGCGAAGACATCCTACAATCAACCATCTTGTTCATCAGGTTTAACCTTCTTAGTACTTGAAAATGCGAAAAAGTATGTTAACCAGATGGGACAGTGACTTACTCCTATATGATTACCACTCATGACTGAATAAAAGATTGTATAAGAAGCATGGACTTACAAAAGTGGTCACTTATGTGCAGGAACCCGTTGAAACCGCCAATGAAGCCAATTCAGAGGCTGACGAAGACAATGAGAGCAGGCCAAAGACCAACAATAAGCTTGGTATCGACTATTTCAACAATCAAGAAACTGATCTCAAGAAAACTGGTGCCATGAGTAAGTATTTGACATTCCCTGTCTTCTTATATGTATTTTCCACGCCTTTAGCAAAACGAGAGATATTAGCTTTTGATTAAAATGCCATGTTTCTCTAGATTCACTCACAAAACGAGGTTCTGATTGCGAGGTTATTGGTTTGCTGTATATGCTAGGTCATTTCATAAGAGAACTGATGGTATTCATTATTTGTTACAGGAAGTTCCCTCTGGGAGATTGACACATTGCGCCACCATTACTGCCCACCAGTTTCAAGGTATGTATTACTCACCAAACGATCAAAGTTAAAAAGGTTCTTTTACATTTTGTAATCTTATTGATGATCTCTCTTTCCTTGTGTAGGTTTGTTTCATCGCTAGAAACTGATCTAACCATCAGAGCGAAGACCACTGAAATGAAAATAGAAGATTTCAGCTCTGGTTCATACGCCACCATCTTTGGAGACGAGGTAATGTAGCTTCCTGCTTCATATGCTATCATCAAGTAGTTTGAGATCAGTTTGATTTACAAGTGCCATTAAAAATTGGCAGATTCGAAGAAGGGTAAAACAAGTTCCTTTGGCATTTTACAAAGCGGTTCCAACATCTCTGTTTGAGGAGTCAGATTTTCCAGGGTGGACATTCACCATTCCTCAAGATGAGGGCAAATGCTGAGTGATATCAAAAGCGTCAGCTCATGAAGTTAAAACACTGCAGGAATTGTTGGAAGATATGTGATACTTAAGTTTTGTAGTTCAGATATAGTTTTTTGGTTTCGATACTGAGAGTTTCGATAGGTGTATGCCCACACGGCCACACTATAGAACCATATTTGCAGAAATTTCTTTTTGCCAAAAAGTAACTGTTCACTCAAACCTGGATGCTTGATGCTAAACCTAAATTAAAAATGTATACTAGAGGGAAACTTAAGAGACGAACATGGGTTCTCGAAATAGATTCGTGAACGTATAACTCCTCTGGAACTCAGAAAACAACCGTGCAATTAATATGGAATGACAACTAACAATCATCTAATTAAAAAGATTAACAAGGAGAAGAAGAGAAAGAACAGAAGATTATAGTCACATCAGTATCTTGATTTACCAAAGAAAGAACGAAGAAAAATGAAAAGTAACATTACCCTGTCTAAAGAACCTCTAACACTTCCTTGATTTCAAGATCAGTGACCTCAATAGCCAAATCCAAAGCAGCCAGTGTCGCTACAGTTCCTACTCAACAGTGACGTAACAAGCAATCTTTTCGTTATGCCGTCTGATACAGAAACATCTCACAGTATACCTAACTGTTTATCTATTAATACTAGTAAACCCAATTAATGTTAAAAATTTGTGTTTTTTTCTAGTTTTGTAACTATTAAAAACCGTTAATGATGAAAGGTTGTGTTTTTTCAACCATGCAACTTTTGAAATTTGTTAAAGAGAAATGTTTAGATATGTCTTTTCAGCTTCAATTATGTTAAAAAACTGTATATCTTTAATTATGTAACTATTAAAAACAGTTAATGATGAAAAATTATGTTTTTTCAACCATGTAACTATTAAAAATAGTTAAAAAATAATGTTTAGATATGTATTTTCATCTTAATATATATATATTTAGAAATGCATCCTAATTAATGTCAAAAATTGTATATTTTCAATCAAATACTATTGAAAACATTTAATGATGAAAGATTTGTATCTTTTTTCTTTAAAGCTGTGTCTTTTCAACCATTTGAAAATGGTTGAAGAAAAAATATTTAGATATGTTTTTTCATCTTGAAGATATATTTGAAATCTCAAGTAATGTGAAATTGTGTTTTTAACATTTAACTATTGCAAATGGTTGTAATAAAATGTTTAGATGTGTCTCGTAATTACAATATTTTCTTTATGATACGTCTCTTTAAAATGTATTGTAGAAATAAAATTTTAAAATAACTTCCTATAACTTGAATAGTCAAGACTATTTAATACAGCTTTCAAACCTATATTTCTAGAAATATAGCCTCCGCGCAAGCGCGGGGTCGGATCCGTTTTCTTATATTTTAAATGTGTATGAGATTTTGTTGTTCGTATCTTGTCTAAATTTTTGTTTTTTGCGTATTGCAATATTGGAGTCATCACTTCCATTGAGTTCACTTCCGTTTTGTTATGTCTTCATGTGAAATGTAATTTTTATTAGAAAGCCGAATAAAAATTAGGAAGATTACGACATTAAGTTATGTACATAAGATAGTTTGAAGATCAAAAAGTTTAATCACTAATACTTTCTCTACTACTTTATAAAAAAAAATTAATTTATATGTAGAGATGAAATCTTTAATTTGCTTGTTGACATGGAATAATAATGTAACGTCCCGACCGCCCACGGTTAATAGGCTGCCCATGTCCTCGCTCTCGGCCCGTGGATCTCATCCCATCTAACGATCGGTTCGTTAATTTTTCAAAAGTCTCTGAATCATTTTTTACTGACCCTACAATCGCCACCCGACCTTCTTCGTGTTTTAAATTCACTCGCATGGTATCGTGGACACCCTTAGAAAAGACCAAACTGTAATATTATTATATAAAATTTGGTTTCTAGTTTACAAAATCTCTTGTAGTTTAGTTGGTTATGTCAATCAAATAAACATTGAGGTGAAGAGTTCGAATCACATAACATGCAATACATCATTTTTTAAAAAAGATAATTGCGGGACCCACTTACCGCTGACGTGGCGGAAGGGGAGAGAGTAAACTCTCCCATTATAATATAGATTTATGTTCATGAGTTTTCTTTTGTAAAATTTTAAAAAATTGTAAAAAATAACCGACGAGTTAGTCTGGTGGTAAAGGAATTGCAGCTGCAACTACTTTTATCTCGGTTCGACTCACATTAGGAGAGATGCTTTACACTTTTAATGGTATTAGCGCTGGCTGATCCTGGGCCTAGAAAAATTATTTGGACCGAAGGTCCATACACTTTCTGGTTAGGCAAAAAAAAGTTGTGAAAAAAAAAGTTGTGTGTTATTACCGAAAAGCACATAGTCACCAACTCACCAAAATACTGTATATTTTATATAATTTAAATATAATAGCAAGTTATAATGAGGTTGGTAGATTAACTAAGTTTTTGGTAATAGTTCAAATGGGTATCACCCATAGATCTTCTCATTCGATCGAATTTTTTTTTCTAGAATAGAAGCAGTCAAAATAATTCTGGAACTAGGACTATTTTACTTAACCTTTCCTTACACAAAACTATTGTCGGATTTGTGACAAGAAGTAATATGACTTTTTAAACAGAAGAGTGAATATAAACAAGAAGATGTTCATGCATCATACGTTTAATGTTCGCATCCAAAAACAAGGTTGTTTTGATCGGCAAAATAGATTATGCATTCTAAAATGTGTTTGCAAAAAAAAATCAGAATAATTTAAGTAATTTGCATCGGTTGACTCTTATTAATCTCTATCTCTGTATTGAACCTCTGAGCCATAAAATTTTAGTTTATTAAACAAGCAAGCAACAAAAAAAATTTAAACTAGTGTTGTATAATAGGTGAGAGATATAAAAGATATGAGTTATTCATATCATATGCTTTATATATATTTATTGCTTTTGTTTTCTTGTAAGGAAAGTGTTACGAGAGAGAGAATAAAGATGTAACCTTTTTATTTTCTCATATTCATCCAAGTTACAAATGAGAGAGATGATATATATAGTGGGATGATATCGCTGAGTAAGAGAGATACATAACTATAAATCTGACACATATAAGATTGTTAGGGGAAGAGGGCATGTGTATATGTAATGAGGATAAATATCAAGACGACATGTGTCCACATGATGAATAATCACCTCTTCTAACACTCCCTTTTGATTATATATCTTATATTACGTATTGCCTCGTTAAAACTTTAATCATGGAAAAGCTTTTTTTTGGGAAAAAAATCATGATAAAAGAAAAAGAATACATTAACGTAATCTCCCCTTGAAAATGATGGACATAATATTTTTTTGCAGGTCACGCAAATGCCTCATTCCAATACTGTAGAAATGTTTTTAGAATGTTGTAGTAGGAAGGGTCTTTGTAAACAAGTCAGCTGGATTGTCGCATGACCGTACATACTTTATGTCCAATTCTTTATTTTTCTTGAGCTCCCGTATATACGAGAAAAATCTTGGAGGAATGTGTTTTGTTCTGTCACTCTTTATATAACCTTCTTTTCGTTGAGCGACACACGCCGAATTGTCTTCAAATATTTTTGTCGATTATTTCTTATCAGCTATTCCGCTTGCGTCTTGTATGTGGTGACTCATTGACCTAAGCCACACGCATTCTCGACATGCTTCGTGAAGCGCAATAATCTCTGCATGATTCGATGAAGTTGCAACCATAGTTTGTTTCTGGGAACGCCAAGGATCGCGGTTCCACCAGTTGTAAAAACATAGCCGGCTTGCGATTGAGCCTTATGAGAATCTAATAAGTATCCTGCATCTGCAAAACCAACCATACCAAACTCGGGTTTTCTAAAATAAATTAACCCAAGGTCAATTGTACCTTTTAGGTAACCGAATATATGCTTGATTCCATTCCAATGCCTAGGAGTAGGAGAAGAACTATATCTTGCAAGTAGGTTAGTTTCAAAACCAATATCATGTCTTGTACAATTTGCAAGATATATAAGCCCACCGATAGCGCTCATATAAGATACTTCAGGCCCGAGTACCTCCTCGCTATCTTCACAGGGTCTAAAAGGGTCTTTCTCTACTTCGAGAGATCTATTTATCATTGGAGTACTCAAAGGAGTCGCTTTGTCCATATAAAAGCGTTTCAATAATCTTTTCGTATAATTTGATTGATACACAAATATTTCTTCTTAAAGATGCTCAATTTGGAGCCCAAGACAAAATTTTGTCTTGCCTAGATCCTTCATTTCGAACTCTTATTTCATATGAGTTTGTGCATCATCAACCTCCTTTTGAGTTCCAATTATGTTCAGGTCATCGACATATACAACAATGATCACAAAGCTAGATGACGATTTCTTAATAAAAACGCATGGACATATCGCATTGTTCATATATCTTTTTCTCAATAGAAATTCACTTAAGCGATTGTACCACATGCGTCTGATTGCTTTAGTCCGTAAAGTGATCGCTATAACTTGACCGAACAAATCTCTCTAGATTTTGCTTTCAATGATTTTGGCATTTCCAATCCTTCAGGGAGTTCATGTATATATCATTATCATGTGATCCATACAAATATGCAGTCACAACATCCATAAGATGCATTTCAAGATTTTTCGATGCCGCTAAGCTCATCAAAAATCTAAACGTAATTGCATCCATTACCGGGGAATATGTTTCCTCAAAATCAATTCCCGGTCTCTGAGAAAAACCTTGAGCAACTATTCGGGCTTTATATCGTGTTACTTCATTTTTCTCATTTACTTTTTTCACGAATACCCACTTGTACCTAATGGGATTTGTATTCTCAGGCGTTATGACTATGGGTCCAGCGACATTCCTTTTATTTAGGGAGAGTAACTCAGTTTGTATGGTCTTCTTCCACTCCTCCTAATCATGTATTTTCATACATTCCAATATGGATCTTGGATCTGGATCATCACTTTCGTGATCTATTTCCTTGGACAAAGAAAATGAGAACATTCCATCAACATCTTTTATCTTATTTATGATCCATAACTTTTCATCTCGAGCATATTTGATGGAAATCTCATACTTTTATGTTCCCTCCTTTTCATCTGGATCCTTATCTTTTGGTTCTTCTTGAACCTTTTCACTTATGCCTTCTTTCAGACATTTTTCAGTATCAGGTTCTTTTGGAACCTTTCCACTTTGCTCAACCATTTTTTTTCTTTCAGGGATTTTTATCTTTAGAACCCCCTGGTCTCCCCCTCTTTAACTGAACCCTAGGTTCATTCATTGTTTTTCCATTAGTTTGTCCTTCAGGAACGACAACTCTTGATGAAACATTTTCAACGGGTATATATGACTTCGTCACCCTTCTTGTGTCTGTGAACGCGTCTGATAACTGGTTTGTCAAATTATGCAAGTGCACAATTCTCTGAACTTCCAGCTCTCTTTGATTCGTAGGGGGATCAAGGTGTAACAACGACTGTGTACACCATGTAATCTCTTTAGGAATTTCTCTAATTCCTCCCCCTAACGCTGGAAATTCTTCCTCATTAAAATGGCAATCGGCAAATCGTGCCGTAAACATATCACCAGTTACCGGTTCAAGATACCTTATTATACTTGGTGACGTATAACCCACATATATTTCCAATCTTCTTTGTGGGCCCATTTTTATTCTTTGTGGTGGAGCTATCTGAACATAGATTGCACACCCAAAGACACGGAGACGAGATACATCTGGCTCTTTCCCAGATGACAATTGTAATGGGAAGTACTTATTATCTGCACTCGGTCTTAGCCGAATCAGTGCAGCCGCATGTAAAATAGCATGACCCCATACCGAAATTGAGAGTTTTGTTCTCAATAACAATGGTCTTGCAATCAACTGCAACCGTTTTATCAATGACTCGGTCATGCCATTTTGTATATGAACATGGAGAACTGGATGCTTCACATCAATCCCGACAGACATAAAATAATCACTGAAGGCTTGCGATGTAAACTCACCAGCATTATCAAGCCTTACTTTCTTTTTGGCATATTCTGAGAACTGCGTTCTCAACTTTATTATTTGGGCAATGAACTTTGCGAAAGTCGTATTTCTTGTCGTCAAAAGACAGACATTTGACCATCTACTAGATACGTCAACCAATACCATGAAATACTTACACGGCCCGCACGGTGGGCGGATCAGCCCACATATATCACCATGTATTCTTTCTAAAACAATGGTGATTCATTACCAACTTTTGCTGGCGATGGCTGAGTTATAAGTTTTCCTTGAGAACATGCATTACATGCAAAACTCGTCCGTTTGCAAAATTCTCTCGTTTTTCAACGGATGACCATTTGAATTTTGCACTATCTTTCTCATCATGGCTGAACCAGGATGTCCTAGCCTCTCATGCCAAATTTTAAATGTACTAGTAAACGTCAAGTTTACTGTGGCATAGGATTCAATCATGTTTATTTTCGTACAATATAGTCCTGAAGAAAACATTCTTAACTCTTCTAATATATGTTTCCTCTCAGAATTAATACAAAGATATTCAATGCCATCTTTCCTTATAGTTTCAATATGATATCTATTTCTTCGGATATCCTTAAAACTTATAAGTTTCTATGAGACTCGGGGGAGTATAATGCATCATTTATTTCAAATCTTGTCCCCTTTGGCATTGAAAAACTGACTTTTCCAGAGTCTTTAATAATCTTTGCACTACTAGATATTGTACTTACGCTTCTAGCGTAATCTTTTATTTGAGACTGGAGAAATATTTCTTATCTTTGATTATTGTGTGCGTTGACGAACTATCTGCCACACATATTTTCATGTGTGAGATGATATATATATATATAATGGGATGATATCGCTGAGTAAGAGAGAGACATAACTATAAATCTGACACATATTAGATTGTTAGGGGAAGAGGGCATGTGTATATGTGATGAGGATAAATACCAAGAGGACATGTGTTCACATGATGAATAATCACCACTTCTAACACTCCCCCTTGATTATACTTCTTATATTACGTACTACCTCGTTAAAACCTTAATCATGGAAAAACTCTTTTTGGGAGAAAAACCATGATAAAGGAAAAAGAATACAGTAACGTAATCTCCCCCTGAGAATGATGGACACAATATTTTTTTATAGGTCACGCAAATGCCTCATTCCAATACCGTAGAAGTGTTTTTGGAATGTTGTAGTAGGAAGGGCCTTTGTAAACAAGTCAGCTGGATTGTCGCATGACCGTACATACTCTATGTCTAATTCTTTTTTTTTCTCGAGCTCCCGTATATACGAGAAAAATCTTGGAGGAATGTGTTTTGTTCTGTTACTCTTTATATAACCTTCTTTTCGTTGAGCGACACACGCCGAATTGTCTTCAAATATTTTTGTCGACTTTTTCTTATCAGCTATTCTGTTTGCGTCTTGTATATGGTGACTCAGATAATCACCATTTCTAACAATTAGTGCATTTTATTAAATAAACAAAAAAAACAAATGGTTAATATAAAAGCATTTCTTTGGTGTCAAAAAAATCATTTCTTTTCAAATAAATGTTGTAATCATTTAAAAATAACAAAAAATAATTTTATGATCAACTGAAAGGTTGATTTACTTGGAAACTTTGGATAACCATTGGCAATTTACTTGGAAACTTTGGATAACCATTGGAAATTAAGCTTTTACACCAAAAAAAAACTTGTCACAAACTGAATTAATACACTCTATTTATGACTGAGTAAAAAACTTCAATTAGAACAAAAGAAATACATGAATTTAGTAAAATATGAAACTGAACGGTAAAAAATTTGCTGACCAAAAAAGTATGTAAATAAACCCAATATTATATCAGAAAAATAATTTATATACATTGGACTCTTATTTGTAGTCACTAGACCTACTTCAGCTTTTGATCAATTATTTTGGATTTGACTAATTTTATGTGTTTTTCTAACTTAGCCATATACTTCTAAGTGAAATTTACTTGAAAATAACTTTATGTTATCACAAGTAACTTTTTACCGGATCTCTTTTATGTATGGGCCCTGGGGCCATAGCCTTGTTCACCCTGGCATTTAAGCCGCCCCTGAAGTTGTTAGACAGACAAAAGTTGCTTAGGGCATCTTTATTGTAGGATTTTTAGGTGGAATTTTTAGGTGGGGTTCTTAGGTGGGGTTCTTAGGTGGGGTTCTTAACTTTTGTTAAGAGCTGGTTCTTAGTTTTTAACTAAGAAAAACTAAGAACCGGCTCTTAAATAAGAGTTTTAAGAGTCGGTTCTTAGCCGTAAAGTAAAAAAAAATGAAAAAACGAAAAATCAAAAGTTAAGAACCCTACCCAAGAACTCCGCAATGAACATGACCTTACAAGCTTTCCTGTTGAGTTCGGTTGTTTTTTTTCTCAACCGATTCGCAATCTATAAACCACAAATCATTTTTGGTTGAAGACCATGATTAACTTCAGGCTTTTAATTGAGTTAAGAATCATCTATTAAATAAAAGATATGATAGATATCTTTTAGATGAAAAGTGTAAAAAAGGTTAAATCATGAATTGAACAGTTAATATAAAATAGTATTATTTTTGTTTTATTTTAGTTGTTGTTTTAAACTTTTGTATACAATTTTAAAAATTATTTAATTTTACATATTTTCAAAATAAAATATCATTACTTATAAACTTAACCATATTTTAACAAATAAAAAATAGAATAACATCTAAATTTAATAATTTTGTATTAAAATTGTAAAACGATACTTATTTTGAAACGAAAATTTTACTCAACAATAACAACTAAATTGAAACGGAGAGAGATAATTTTAAAAAAATATCCGGGAGACTGCATGTGGATTGCAATTTGCAAACGGAGACAATCATCTAGTCAGCATAAAAGTGGGGAAGCTTTGCAGTCCGTGAGTTCGGTTTGGTGGTTAAGCCGTTAATTCCAATGTCGAAATCTAAATCTCATGTCACACTCCACTCTAAAAAGCAATCAGCTTTACTGGTAAACAAAAAAAGAATAGAACGCATTAGGTTAGGTGGCCACGTTTGTTCTCTCACTTCTCAAACTCGTTTTTAGCTTCATCTCTGCTTTCGTTTGATCTCATTGATCAATGGCCACTCTTTGCTTCCAATCTCCATCCAAAACCATTTCCTATTTCCAACCCAAGTCGAAACCATCGCCGCCGTTTTCCACCAAAGTCTCCTTCTTTCGATGCCGAGCTTCCGTGCAAACCCTCGTCGCCGTCGAACCCGAACCGGTTTTCACCTCCGTCAAGACTTTCGCTCCGGCGACCGTCGCCAACTTAGGACCGGGCTTCGATTTCTTAGGCTGCGCCGTCGATGGTCTCGGCGACCACGTGACTCTCCGCGTTGATCCCTCCGTTCGCGCCGGCGAGATCTTAATCTCGGAGATCACCGGAACAACAACCAAACTCAGCACAAACCCTCTCCGGAACTGCGCCGGAATCGCTGCGATTGCGACCATGAAGATGTTAGGGATTAGATCGGTTGGGTTGTCGTTAGATTTGCACAAGGGTCTTCCCTTGGGCAGCGGTTTAGGCTCAAGCGCAGCTAGCGCCGCCGCAGCCGCTGTGGCGGTTAACGAGATCTTTGGTCGGAAGTTAGGAAAAGAAGAATTGGTTTTGGCCGGTTTGGAATCGGAAGCTAAAGTTTCCGGTTATCACGCTGATAACATCGCACCGGCGATTATGGGAGGGTTCGTTCTCATAAGGAACTACGAACCTCTTGATCTCAAACCGTTGAGGTTCCCGGAGGATAAAGAGCTCTTCTTTGTTCTTGTGAGCCCTGAGTTCGAAGCTCCGACCAAGAAGATGAGAGCTGCATTGCCTACAGAGATTCCCATGGTTCACCATGTCTGGAACAGTAGCCAAGCGGCTGCCTTAGTTGCGGCGGTGCTAGAAGGAGACGCGGTGATGCTTGGGAAGGCTTTGTCGTCTGATAAAGTTGTGGAGCCGACGAGAGCTCCGTTGATTCCGGGGATGGAGGCTGTGAAAAAGGCGGCGTTGGAAGCTGGAGCGTTTGGATGTACCATTAGTGGAGCTGGACCGACGGCGGTTGCCGTGATTGATGCGGCGGAGAAAGGAGAAGAGATCGGAGAGAAGATGGTGGAAGCGTTTATGAAAGGTGGAAACTTGAAATCTGTTGCTTCTGTGAAGAAGCTTGATAAGATTGGTGCTAGGCTTGTCAATAGCATCTCCAGGTGATTTGCTTATGTTTTGAAATAGATTTTCCTCGTAAGTCTTTGATGACAATAAAGGTTTCTCTTTAAACTTTGTATCCTATAAAGATTCATGTGACAGTGTGCTTGGGACGTTTTTGAGGGATTGAATGTTCAGTGGTGTAGGGTATGTGGTTTCAAATAAAACTATTGTAGCTTTCATGTGTTTCGAATGAATTGACTGTAATGGTTTGGTTAAGTTTGCTCAGCAGTTTAGTATTGAACTTGAATCGATTCCGTAAATAGTTGGAGGGACCGGTTTGCAAAGCAGACCGAGATGCCGGGTGTAACGGCATTGGAACGCAACCACTAATTGACATTGTCACAATCAGGTCTTGTCTTAAAAGGATCACTCTCCTAATCAAGAAGATACAAGAGACCTTGGAGACCTGAAGCATGTTAACAAACATTGTTTGCAACTGATAATTTTATCAGTGAAGCATAAGCGCACACCTACTAAGAAGAAGCAACCTTATTATATTGAACTAAGATGAAGATAGTTTTATGTATTACATACATATTTAAATAACGTAAGAACACGACAAGGAAGAACAGACAAATGCTTTAACGATCTGTGTAATAACATAGGATTATAATCAACTTCCGAAGTTCTAAAAAAAACAAATCCTGTGATTCTGTTAGTCAACCGTTCTAACAAAGTCTCTTTATATTTTTGTAGAACATTTGTTATACCAAGTTGATGGTGGTACCTCACTATTTCCATAGAACCTTATTCTTTTGAAGATATATAATGCAGAAATGAGGGCCTTGCTGGGGGTAAGCAGTAAGCTCTTTGTCTCAGACTTACTCTGCTTGGCTGTCACTTAGGATTCATATTTGAGTCTTTTTCTCTTCAAATGCGTTTGTTCAGTCGCTGGATTTGGATTGTAAGTAAAGTGCTAATGAATGATATTTTTCGCTGTAAACAAAAAGTATGGTAGGAGTTTTCCTACGCCGTACGTATTAATAATAATTTTAAGTATAATTTTTTTTATTTTAAAGAAAATTTTAGTTTGCATTTGAACATTAATATTTTCTGTTTTAAATTATCGGTTTAAAAAAATTAAAACCGTAAAATGTATTTTGTAATTTTATTCTTTTGGTTTGTTTTAACAATTTAAATTTAATTTTATTTAGATTCAAATAAATTTCAGACTACATTTTATAAAAAAATTATATTATATTGTATTTAATGATTATTTACTCTAATATATCTATATTGAGATATATAAAATTTAATAATATAATATTATGTGCCACACACATAATTAATAATTTTAATACCTTCATTAATAAGAGAAAATATTTAAATTAATTAAAATTCTAAATTTCACATTCCAAAACTTTACCTCACCCCTCAACTCTAAACTCTAAGTCTTAGATTAATTAATTATAGGGTTACAAGTGTATAGTTCCTTCTTAAAAAATGAGGGTAAAAATGATTAAGGTAAACATAAAAATTGATAGTAAGAATGTGGTTTTTAGACAATTTTCCTATTTTTAAATATGTCTTTTATCAGCTAGTTTTATATATGTCTATCTTTAAATATATAAATTCTAATCAACTTTAAATGTTAATTTGTGTTAAGAATCAATATCTCAATATCACACTTCTTAGCTTAGATCTATATCTGATTCTTTAGTTTGATTGTTGATTATGGATTCTAGGTTATAATTGATTATGAACACACACAAGATCGTTGACAGAGACTTTGTTTCCTACTGTCTAGGGAGAGATCTAAACTCTCAAGCATGCATTAGATCATATGATGAGTTACGGATTACAAGAGCTTACACCGTTTCCTTGTTTTCAGGTTTACTTGACAAAGAAGCAACCATAATCAAGCAGTGTATCTGAAAACGCACCACTGGGGACCAAAGTCACGAGAGAAGATGAGGTCAGCTCCTTCACCGTCGCTCTTGACTCTTCCTCTCTCTCGCGTAGCTCTCTCTCTTAATCATGATCTCTGTGTGTTATTCTTCTCCGTGTAACAGAAAAGCTCAACAACCTTTTCTTATCCGTTCACTACAAGAATACATGGACATAACGACTAT
This sequence comes from Moricandia arvensis, assembly GCA_905132765.1. Lineage (NCBI taxonomy): Eukaryota > Viridiplantae > Streptophyta > Magnoliopsida > Brassicales > Brassicaceae > Moricandia > Moricandia arvensis. The sequence goes on along the minus strand of CAJHQP010000201.1, from coordinate 203,308 downwards.
GGAATTGGTAGTAATTTGGTTGTAAATGGTATATTACGACCAAAGTACGACCAAATCACTTTAGTCGTTAACCACTAGTTGTAATACACATTTGGACGTAGAGTGGTCGTAACATACTACCAGACGCGTTGGTCGTAAAGTTACGACTAAAACATCTAGTCGTAAATGAAACATAAATCACGGGGTCGTAAAGCAGACGTAACCTCGACTCGTAACCTGGTTGCACAGTGACGACCAATGAACCTCTAAGGAGATGTAATATGGTAGTAACTTTACTACTACTTTATATCTCTAGTAGAGGTTCATTGGTCGTAAGTGTGAGACTAATTTACGACTAAACAATATATTTTAAAAAAATATTTTTGTTAATTAAAATATTTAAATTATTCATTTTTTTAAATTTGATAATTTGAAAAGAAAAAATATAGTGAAGATAAATAAAGATAATAATATTCATAATAAACCTAATAATATTCATAATATTGTACATTCTGGAAAAAAACGAAAAAACAAATCAATTGTTTAAGTTGATCTCGTGCAAGAGATCAGAACTAGTCTGATCTGCACGTCTCTCTAAATCCGCCTACTCTTCTGGAGTGGGTCCTGAGTTTAAGCTCCCACGTAGATTCTGCCACGCAGCGGCAACAGTCGGATTGAGGTTGGGGGTTGACTCTATCATGAGATCGCAGAAGGTTGCCATAGCCTTAAATTTGTTGTTGTGGTCGGCTATGACATTGTTGGCTGCTACCAAATCCCTTCGAAGAGAGGACTCTTCTTCCCTTCTTGCAGTGTGTTCAGCTCTCGCCCTCGGGACATCGTTGACAGTTCTGATCCCAACTAAACGTCTCCTTTTCTTCGGGACAACCTTCAAATAATAAATTAATTTTAGTGACTGAATTAAAAATCAATTAAAATTCTATATAAACAGAAATTTTTAAAATCAAATACGTTACCTACTCAAAAATTTTGTCTTGTTAGATGGTGGAAAGCTAGACCGGTGTACCTTCCGGATTTGCTTGCGTCAGCTGAGTCTGCACATCTTGGATTCGAGCCTCTACATCGTTGTAGATCTTCTCTGCTACAGGATGCGAGAAAGTGCCATCGGCATGCTGATGTGTTTCCTTGTAGAGTCGGGCCAGCGATGGTGGTGCTCCTTTTTTGGCAGTCTATATTTTAAAAATCTAATTAATTAAACTCATGAGGCGTTCAATACTTAATAAAAAGTAAAAAAAAACAAGTAAAGACTTACAATCTGTAGAGCCCTCCCCGCGTGTGGAGTCTGTCCTGAAGTATGAGGTACCGGCAAGTTACCTTCAGCATCACGGGTCATCCGGACAGTCGCGCATTTGAGAGACCTCGCGATCGAGTCAGGCAAATTCCAGTAAGCCTTCAAGCCATTCAAGACGTCGTTGCTGAGATAGGATTCTTTTGCATTATCCCCTTTAACCCTCCACCTTTCTTTCCAATCGCCAATAATATTTTTTAGGCGTTGCTGAGCCTTCTTATAGAACCCCTCCTTCACCTTTTCGTTCACACCGAGGGACCAATTCCATTTTTGCTACAAAATATTATTCATGAATTAAAATTAGTATATAATTAAATATTAGATAAACTAATAAATTTTAAATCAATAATAAATAAAATAATATTTAAAACTAACCGCAAAACACTTGAACCAAGTGATGCGAACGTGCTCCGGTGTAAGAGACCAGTTCGGATGCGCTTCCCGGAAGTTTGCCATGATGATATCACCAACGCTATGTCCCACACAACCGTCTGTTAAAAACCTACAACATTTGAAACCATACATATATTTAGACCTGGTTTTATTAAATTAATGGATATATATTAAAATAAATAATCAATTAATTAATTGACATACCAAAATGTGCCTTGAGGTCGATCGGGATCGATGATGTCTAAACCTTGTCGGCCCGACATCTGGAGAATGTCTTCCACTGTATATCGTGCATATGGAAGAGTTGGTGGCACCAACAAATCTGAATGTGGTTGTGCAGGAGCCGGAGCAGCTCCAGGACCCGGAGCAGCTCCACGAGGCGGAGCATGAGGCTGATAAGGAGGTTGCTGCTGTGGAGGCTGCTGCTGTGGAGTTGGTGTAGAGGCTGGTGTAGAGGCTGATGATCATGATGCTGCTGAGCCTGCTGATCATGATGCTGTGACGGCGGGTCGTCATATTGGAAGAATACAACTGCGTCTTCGAAATATGGATAATAGGGAGCTGGGTTTGGGTCGTATGGCGCTGGAGGCACATACGGTGGTAGTTGGCTGTCCGGGACAGTGCCCTGGCCCGATGAAGATGTGCCGGAGGTCGAACCTTCAATATTCGACGACGACTGTCCGAGAAAAGTACTCGCGTAAGAGTTCCTGGCGGACGCGGACGCCATGTTCCTAATTCTCTTTCTACCGCTCATTGCAATATATATCGTCAATCTGAAATTTTTTAAAAACACATGGATGTTAATATAATTATAAAGAATTATAAACATATTCTAATTTCATTATAACATTATCCTAATCAACTTCCACCCTAAACTAATTCGAAACCTAAGCTAATCACCTAACTAACCACCTAAATCTAAATCTAAAAAAAACATACCTGGGGTGGCTTTGTAGTTGTTAGAGAGAGGTGAGAGAGCAACTAAGTTGCTTCGCCGAGGCTCCGTATATATAAAATTTACGGTAGTCGTTATGTAGTCGTAATATTACGACCATATTGAGACTAACAGACGTTAAGTGGTCGTACCTTTACGACCAACTTGGGACTAAAAGTAGTTCCGTGGTCGTAACGTTACGACCAATGAGAGACCAGAAGCATTTACGACCACGTAGAGACCACCCCTTACGATCAAAGTGAGACTAAATAGGGATTAAAAATATTACGACCACCTAGGGACCTCCAGGTTAGTAACAAAAATTTAAAGAGGTTTATCAAACCTTTTGATAAACCTCGGGTTTACAGTTCAAATATTTCGTTTGATACAATTTTATCTCCAGAAAAATCTATCAGATGCTGAGGATTCATCCTAAGAAACGATAATTTCGTTTCTTGGGAGGAACCCTTAGGCGTCTGATAGATTTTTGCGGAAGATAATCTATATATCAAACTAAAATTTTATTTCATATTTTTTTTTAAAATATTGTGGACCCAAATGGGCTCTATTTATAGGAAATTCGAAAAATATTACGACCAATTTGGATCCACTCTCATACCCTTGTGGTCGTAATGTAGTAGCAAATTTACGACCAATTAGCCTCCAATCTTCATTGTGGTCGTAATGTAGTAGCTAAGTACGACCAATTAGCCTCCAAATTGTCTTGATACCCTAAAATCGAAACCCCAAACATCTAAAGTTAAACCCCAAACATCTAAAGTTACATACTCTAAAGTTGCAAACATAATTATTGATTAAACATTTTACTGGAATACAAATTATCTTAACAACAGAATTAAACAGTACATAAGAAAATTTGATCACTCATCATCAGAAACATCATCCACATCATCATTTTCTTCAAATTCATCTTCATTGGCTTTGTCCGTAATTGCATCGTCTGGAAGTTCTTCATATCCCGGATTTTGCGGATCAACAAGTAAAATATGATCAATAACTTGCTTAGGAACGGCTCCTTCAGTTACGACATCTTCTTGTAAGGGCGGTAGTTCATCAGATATTAATACTCGGCCCCGAGGTGTAACTTTTATTGCGGCTAACCAAGATATACCCGATTGTCTGATCCTCGGTATGGAATAAAACAAACTTGGTCTTCTTGTGAAGTCAATATGTAGGGTTTAAATTTGGTGTACCTCCGTGTAGAATTTATATCCACCACACCAAACTTGCTATACCGAACACCTCTAGTGACCGTGGGGTCAAATCAGTCACATTTGAAGAGAACGCATTTCAGCTTCATGCTGGGGAACTCCACTTCGATGATCTCTTGTAAGATTCCATAGAAATCTGTTTCACCTTTCACACATACTCCATAGTTTATTGTTGTTCGACTATTTCCATATTCGTAAGTATGAAAAGTGCAACCTCGTCTGAAATACATAGATATTGTGGTGACCTTAGCGACCGGACCTTGTATCAGTTCGTGTAACCACTGAGGATAACATGGGTCATCGTAAGCTACCTGGTTCGTCAACATAATTAAATGTAAATATATAAGTAATCATGCGCTTTTAATATATATAGTAATCATGTATACCTGCGTTTTTAACCACTTGACAAAGTGTTGGTCTTTCCTTTTGTTGAGATCATCGGTTGATATCCCTGGTATAGCTTCTTCGACTTGGGCGACGAAGTCTTCTTCAAATAACTCAAGCTCCTCGCAGTTAAGGAGTATGTATGTGTGGGCACTGTGAGCATCTTCTGAACAAGACCACCATACTTCTTTCACTTTTCCACCTAGACGTCCAACCTGACAAAATATGTCTGGAACATCTTCTACAACGTATGTCGGCATAACACCACCATCATCAAATCTACTCGTAGTCCTTTTACGTGTTCGAACTTGTGACCCAAAGTAGTACGAGGTGAAGTGAGATGTTTCCTCATTCAAACTCCTAGCAACAATTGAACCCTCCACCCTTGCCAGATTTTTTGCTTTCCCTTTCAAATGTTTCATAGCTCGCTCGTAAGGATACATCCATCCATTATGAACAGGTCCACGAAGCAGTGCCTCATATGGAAGGTGAATAACTAGATGCTCCATTACGTCAAAAAAACTAGGAGGAAATTTTTTCTCCAAATTGCACATCAAGATCGGGATATTCTCATCAAGTTGTCTGATGACGTCAACAGTTAAGGTGCATGCGCTAAGATCTCTGAAAAAAGCTCTGATGCCTACAAATTATAAATATACATGCAAGCCAACGTAAAAAACATTTTCACAACAACATAGCTTCAATTATATATTTACGTACCTGCCAGTGCTTCATGAACATTTTTTGGAAGCAACTCCGCAAATGTAATGGAAGAAGTCGTTGCATAAACACATGACAGTCATGACTCTTCATCCCTGTAAACTTTTTACCCTGATGATCAACACATCTAGATAGATTTGAAACATATCCATCAGAAAACTTCACATCGGAAGCCACCCACTTGAACAAAGCCGCTTTTGCTGCTGCTGACAATCTAAATATGAGAACCGGAATTTTCCCATCGTTTTTAATATGCAGCTCAATCCTAGAACATAATGCAGGCAAATCCAACCTAGAGTTCTTGTTATCTTTTGTCTTCCCAGGGACGTCCAACAAAGTATTGATGATGTTGTCAAAGAAATTCTTCTCTATATGCATCACATCAAGATTGTGGCGCAGAAGTAGATTTTTCCAATATGGAAGTTCCCAAAATATACTTTTCTTGTGCCAATTATGCTGTGTCCCGTAACCATCAGGCATATTTGAAAGAGTATGCCAATTACCCCCCTTCGTGACTGTGTATAGTCCACCATAGTAATCAATATCATTCTCGATTTCTTCTCCAGATAAATATGGTGGAGCAGTGTCCCGTACAACCATTTTTGCCCGGAACAATTTCTTGTTCCTTCGGCACGGATGGTTAATGGGAAGAAATCTCCGATGACAATCAAACCATGACGTCTTCCTGCCATTCTTCAGCTGAAATGCGTATGTGCTTCCCATACAGTAAGGACAAGCTAGCCTCCCATGTGTCGTCCAACCTGACAACATTCCGTATGCAGGAAAGTCACTAATTGTCCACAAAAGAACTGCTCACATTGTAAAGTTTGTTCTTGTTGAACAATCATATGTATGCACGCCTATTGACCATAATTCCTTCAGTTCTTCTATCAAGGGCTGTAGAAAGACATCGAGGGACCTCTTCGGATGCTTAGGACCAGGTATTAATATACTCATGAAAAGCATTTCCTTTTCCATACACATCTTTGGTGGAATGTTGTATGGTGTCAAGAAGACTGGCCAAAGCGAGTATTGTCTTCCCGACATTCCAAATGGACTAAATCCATCTGTGCAAAGCCCAAGATAAAAATTGCGGGGGTTGCTTGCAAAATCAGGGTACACCGAATTTAAGTGTTTCCACGCTTTTGCATCAGAGGGATGATTGATCCCGCCTTCCTTCTGAGTATGTTCCGCATGCCATCTCATTGATGCTGCCGTCTTCTCAGACTGATATAATCTCTTCAATCTATCCTTAATAGGTAAGTACCACATCCGCTGGTACGTCACCCTATTCCGTCCACGTCCTTGCGGTTTATATCGTGGCTTCTTGCAAAATTTACACTCTAACAATTCTGCATTGGCTCCCCAATATATCATACAGTTGTCTATACACACATCAATCATCTCCGAAGGTAAGCCAAGACTATGAACCAGTTTTTGAATCTTATAATAAGATTCAGCACACAAATTATCTTCAGGCAAATACTCTTTAAACAACTCAGCCCATGCATCCATACAAACTTCAGGTAAGTTATGATCAGTTTTGATATTCATCATCCTAACTGCCAATGATAATTTAGAAAGACCTTCTCTACAACCTTCATAAATAGGCTCGTTAGCTGCTGCTAGCATTTTATAAAATCTTTTTGCATCCAATTTAGGCCCCTCTATATTTTCTACCTCCTTTATTACTGATGTTGTAGTTTCACGAAATGCATCTCTAACCATATCATGCATCCTATCATGATCTACCATATTATCCTCTTGATGGTAACTTTCAGAAGGCACATGTGGTTCTCTGTTACGAACATTTACAACTTGATTACTACTACTAGCTTCATTCCTATTATCACTCTCTCCGTGGTTAAACCAGATATAGTAATGTGGAATAAATCCTCTATTTACTATATGTTTTCAGACCGTTTCACTAGCAGCAAACTTCGTATTGTTGCATTTATGATAGGGACAAAACATTTTACCCGTTTCCCGTGTGAGAGGCGTTTGTCCGGCCTGGAACATGAATATCTCTGCTCCGTTGAGAAATTCGTTTGTTACTCTTCCCATTGAATCTTTATGCACATACATCCAACTCCGAAGCTCATAGATATTTTCCGACATTTTTAATTTTCACTCTTTTTTGTTTTTTGGGTGCATCTTAAGAATGAGGGAAAAAATCATATTTATAGGGAAAATTTTGATTTTGGTAAGTAACTAGATTACAACAAATTTACGTTTTCTCATAACAAAATTATCAATGTACAACTACAACAGTCGTAATTTCGCTGTCAATTGGATGATGTGTAGTAGATGTAATTTGGTCATAAGGTTACGACTAAACTACGACTAAATCTGTATTTGGTCGTAAAGCAGATGTAAATTAACATCTACTTTACGACCAAATGTTTTAGTAGTAAATTTACGACCAGATTACATCGAAATGTTTTTTGGTCGTAAGTTAGTCGTAATAGAGACGTAAATGTACGACCTCACATTTGTGGTCATTATAGTCACGTTTTCTTGTAGTGGTTTCAGGTTGATGACCACGTGGGCTGATCTTCAAAACGATGCCGTCTTCATTTACCTCGAGCCTAAACCCAATTGGAGTCTATTGCTAAAGCCCACTCAGGCTTTATCTTGCCCAACACATTGAAAACCGTGTACGCTTTTATCCTGGCCCATTAGATACCCACTTGATGAGCTGAAACCAGACAACCCTAACTTACAGTCTCCACCTTTTTCGGTTTCTCTCTCTCTTTTGTCTCTTCGAGTATATCGCCTCCGAGTTCACATGGCGATTCTGAGTTCAAGTGTTACCACGAAATAAACGATACATGGTTCCCTTCAAAAGCATGCCTCAAACTTGCTCTTCCTAAAGCTATTGAATCCCATACCCTGCTCTGACTTGACTACCATCATCGATTTACCTCGACGAAAAGAAAAGCAAGAGATCTTGACTCCTTTCAGCTTCTATAGTTGTTTTACCTTGATGTATGTCTCATTCTGACCATATGCAACAATATTTTCTAGATCCAGAACTCGATGAACTTCAGTGACCCTCTGGTTACCCGAGTAAATTCCCTTTTGGTTCTTTCAATACCATTATAACGCAGACTATCAACCTTTACCGGTTTCCATCCGTCGATTTACTTAACCTTCAATCAGTTAGTTTACCCGTAACTGATTTTTGTTTAAGTCCCTTGTGCGAAGTACCCAATCGACAAGACCCTCAGGGAGCTCCACCTGCTTGGCTAAGCAATAAGCTTGAGTTTATCTAGACACTGCTCAAAAGCATTTCCAGGTAAACTCTTTGTTAGAAAATCCAAAGCATTTAGGGTAGTATTAACCTTCTGTAGATCCACTAGACCTTCTTGAACTTTGTCTCTGATGAAATGATATTTAGTTTCCACATGCTTAGTACGAAAATGATGAACTGCATTCCTTGCTAAACATATGGCACTCTGAGAATCGCATAGTAGCTTAAAGTTCTTGAAAGTAAAGCCCAATTCTTCACAAATCATGACAAGCAAAAGTCCCTCCTTAGTTGCTTCAATGAGAGCCATATATTCAGCTTATGTGGTTGATAACGCAACTATGTACTGAAGTGTGGATCTCCAACTAACTGTATTCCCTCCTACCTGAAAAACATAGGCTGATACTGATCTTCTCCCATCTAAGTCTGTAGCAAAATCGGAGTCACAATAACCCACTATCTCAAACTGATCCTGCTTAGTGAACGTTGGACTAATATCCAGTGCTCCTGTTAAGTATCTGAAAACCCATTTAATTGCCTCCCAATGAACTCTCCCCGGTTGAGCCATGTATCTGCTGATCAGACATATAACATATCACAAATTTGGTCGAGATCCTATCATAGCATACATCAGACTACCAACCGCACTAGCATAGGGGACCTGATCCATGTACTTTGCCTCTTCCTTTTCTTCTTCTTCTTCAGTTGACTTCCTTAGTTTAAACTGAGAACTTGTAGGAGTTACCACAACTTTAGCTTGTTCCATATTGAAGTTCTTAAGTACATGTTTCATATATTTTCCTTGAGAAAACTTCAATACTCCCTTTTCTCTATCTCGAATTATATCCATTCCGAGAATCCGAGTCGCCTTCCCCAAGTCTTTCATTTCAAACTCCTTCTTTAAATTGTCTTTCAACCTTTTAATCTTGTTTATATCCTTAGAAAATACCAACTTATCATCCACATATTGAAGAAGATACACTCTACCCATTGACTCTTTTCCATTGAAATATACACACTGATCATGAACACTCTGAATGAAACCTTGATCCTTCATGAACTCATCAAACCTATGATTCCACTGCTTAGGAGATTGTTTGAGTTCATATAACGATTTCTTCAATAGACACACCTTAGACTCATATCCTTTCTTAATGAAACACTCTGGTTGAGCCATATAGATTTCTTCTTCTAGAGTCCCATAGAGAAAAGCTGTTTTGACGTCTAGTTGTTCCAGCTCAAATCCAAAATTCACCACAATAGATAGCAATATCCTAATGGATACATGTTTTACCACATGAGAAAATATTTCATTGTAGTCTACACCCTCCACTTGTGTGAAACCCTTTGCTACCAATCGAGCTTTGAACCTAGGTGACTCTATCCCTGGAAGCCCTTCTTTGAACTTGAAGATCCATTTGCATCCAACCAATTTTTTCTTATCTGGTTTGGGTAGAATGATGCACATTCCATTTTAACCAAAGATCTCATTTCTTCTTCCATAGCTAGTTTTCATTCCTTCCACTACTTGCTTCTCATGGCTTCTGCTAGCGTTCTAGCTTCTTGAATATCCATATCTTGAGCACACATTAGATCATAGGCCACAAAGTCTCCACTTTCAAATCTAGCAGGTTTCCTCAACTGCCTCTTTTCTCTATCCCTAGCTAGAACATAATCACTGAGCGACTCAGCTGTTCCTGATCTCTCAGCTTGTTATGTTCCAAACTATGTATCAGCTTCTGACTCAGATTCTGATGAAGACCCTGACCCTGAAGACATATCTTCCACTTCTAAATTGACTCCACCTGAATCTGCAACCGGCTGAACCTTATCAAAGTTGAATGAGACTTTCTTTGAGCTTCCCTTCTTATTAACCTTGGTAGTCATAGAATTCTTGAACACAAGATCCTCATTGAAGACAACATTCCTACTTATCGTGCACTTTCCTTGTTCAGGAATAAAAACTCGATATCCCTTTACCCTTTGGGGATATCCCATGAAGTACCCTTTAACAGCTCTCAGACTCACCTTGTCCTGTGATGTATGAACATAAGCCACACTTCCAAAACGCCTTAGGTGCTCCAAACTTACCTTTTCTCATGTGCATACTTCTTCAGGGATCTTAAAATCCAATGAGGAAGTTGGTGACCTGTTGATTAGGTAAACAATAGTTGATGCTGCCTCAGCCCAAAACTGTTTTCCGAAACCCGTTTCAGCCAACATACATCTAACCTTATTCATGATAGTCTAATTCATCCTTTCTGCAACGCCATTCTGTTGAGGAGTGTACGAACATGTTTTATGCCTTTTGATGCCTGATTCTCTGCATAAACCATCAAACGCATTGTTACAAAACTCAAGGCCATTATCAGTACGTAAACACTTTACTCTCTTCCCAGTCTTAGTTTCAACCAGCTGCTTCCAATCTTTAAAATCTGAAATGCTTCATCCTTAGTTCTCAGAAACTTAATCTACACCTTCCTTGAAAACTCATCTATAAAGGTGATGAAGTATTTACACCCTGCTAGGCTTTCTTCAACTCCAGGAGATCCCCAAAGATCAGAATGAACATACTCCAGAATTTCCTTAGATTTATGTTTCCCACATTGAAAACTTTGTTTTTGAGACTTTCCCACGACACATTCTTCAAAGAAGTCCAAAGTATGAATCTCATTACCGTCTAAGTAGCCCTACTTGATCAACACATTCATACACTTGAGACTCATGTGGACAAGTCGTGAATGCCACCTCTATGCTCTATCAATTTCAGGTCTTGCAACTGCTGCCACATTCTTTTCAACTGATGCTTCAAGAAAATACAAATCTTCTTTATACTTACCAGACAACACCTTCCTTCTGTCTTTATAGAACGTCACATTAAAGCCAGATCCTACATAATTGCGTCCACTCTTCTCTAACTGACCAACATATATCAGATTTCTTCCCATTGTAGGCGCGTATCTAACATTAGTTAGAATAACTTCCGTATTGTCAGGGTTAAGGATTTTCAACTTTCCAATACCTTTTACCTCAATGTGAGTGTTGTTTCCCATTAATACTTTTCCACCATCATTTTCCTCAAACTCAAATAGAGAATCTCTATCTGGTGTGATGTGGAAAGTACATCCAGAATCAAGGAACCAATCGTGATTGGTTTCATGAATGCTAGCCGTCAGGATCATAGGTTCCTTAGGCGGAACAACATTCACTGCTTGATTACTTTGATAGTTGTTCTTTCTTTCTGGGCAGTCTCGTTTATAGTGTCCTTCTTTTCCACATGTCCAACACTCATGTGCCTTAGGCTGTCCCTGAGATTTCTGTCCTTTCTTGAATCTGGTATCTTTGCTCTTGCCTCTGGCTTATTTTTAGAGCTGACGTACCGGTTTTCCTGTCTACCTCTGGTTACAAACAAGCATTCTGCTCCTGTCCTACTCTTTCCAAGTAATCCCTTTTCCCTTAACTCAGACTCCTTGGCATAAGACGAAGTTGTAACTTCTTTAACAGTTAAGGTGTCTTTCCCAGTTCCATACTTAAGGGTATGAACTAGAGAATCATACTGTGGTGACAGGCTGTTTAAGATCTGAATAGCCTGATCTTCATTAGAAACATTGATATTTAAGCTTGCAAGATCATTTATTAGCTTCAAGAATGAGTTAAGTTTTCTTAAATGCTTTTATGCTCCACCATTTTAAAGCTTGCAAAGCTCTTCTTTAGGTAGATGCGATTAGGAAGTGTTTTAGTCTGATAGTCTGCTTCAAGAGCTCTCCATACACCAATAGCTGTTTGTTCCCTCATGACTTTTCTCAAGATGATGTTCGTAAGACTAAAGCAGATTAGATTTCTCACCCTTATATATTTATCTCTAGCCTTAGGGTCTTTCTCTGCTTCAGTTACTGGTTTCAGTTCCGGGTCATATGTAGCTGATGATCCAGAGCCAGTCTCCACTCCAAGAACGTGACCAAGTCCCTGTAGCTCAAGCTGCATCTGAATCTTGAACATCCATAAACCAAAATCCCCCGGCCCTTTCCGTCGAACTTCTCCATTTCAAATTTCTGAACGGAATCCATGGAGATCCAAGCACAGACAATACCCAACAACCAGCTTGGATCGTAAATGCACTAGATTGTTTAACCACAATCAGATCCTTCCTGCACACAAAACCTGGTACTCTGATACCATTTGTTAAGAATCAATATCTTAGTATCACACTTCTTAGCTTAGATCTATATCTGATTCTTTAGTTTGATTGTTGATTATGGATTCTATGTTATACTTGATTATGAGCACACACAAGATTGATGACCCAGACTTCGTTTCCTACTTTCTGGGGAGAGATCTAAACTCTCAAGCATGCACTAGATCATATGATGAGTTACTGATTACAAGAGCTTACACCGTTTCCCTGCTTTTAGGTTTACTTGACAAAGAAGCAACCAAAATCAAGCAGTGTATCTGAAAACGCACCACCGGCGATTAGAGTCGTGAGAGAAGATGAGGTCAGCTCCTTCACCGTCGCTCTTGACTCTTCTTCTCTCTCGCGTAGCTCTCTCTCTCAATTGTGATCTTTGTCTGTTATTCTTCTCTGTGTAACAGAAAAGCTCAACAACCTTTTCTTATCCATTTCAGGTTGATGACCACTTGGGCTGATCTTCAAAACAATGCCGTCTTCATTTACCTGGGGCTAAACCCAACTGGAGTCTATTGTTGAAGCTCACTCTGACTTTATCTGGCCCAACACATTGAAAACCCTGTACGCTTTTATCCTGGCCCATTAGGTACCCACTTGATTAGCTGAAACCAGACAATCCTAACTTACAATTCGTTTTAGTTAAAATATATATAAACTGTTAAAGTCAATTTGTTAATTAATAAAATTACATTAATAGTGATGTATCCGTTACTGATTATTATCATATTAAAAAATATTGCCAATGTATAAATTTTTATAAGGAAAATTGTTCATGACATAATTATGTTGGGAAAATTCCATACAAATATCCCAACTAAATTTCATTAAGCTTTATAATATCCAAACTTTTTCGCTATCCGGTTTAATACCCGAACTAATTATTTTGCTCGTTATAATATACAAACTTTTAAATTTTTGCCCATTTTAATACCCAAAATTTATTTATTTTAACTAAAAATACTAATAAGTTCCAAACAAAAATTTAAAAAATCTCTAAAATCTAAGAGAAAATATAAAAAATCTAATTTTATTTTAATATTTAGGAAAAAAGGTAAATAAATTATCGAGAAAAATAATTTAAAAAAAAATAATTTTGAATGTAAAAAATAATTTTGTTTTCTATTTGAAAAAAACTAAATTCAATATTTAAAAATTGAAAATTGTACTACAAAGTTTAAGATTAGAAGAAATTTAGTTACTTTTATTTTTCAAACATACAATAAAATTAGAATTTTTGAGATTTGTTTTGTAAATTTTAGAGATTTTTTAAGTTTCATTTTAACTTTATTAGTATTTTAACTAAAATAAATAAATTTTGGGTATTAAAATGGGTATACTTTTAAAAGTTTGTATATTATAATGAACAAAATAATTAGTTGGAGTATTAAATTAGGTAGTAAAAAATTTTGAGTATCAAAAAGCTTAATAAAATTTAGTGTAGAAACGCGAAAACATGTGAAAATTCAGAACTGCATGATTATTCATCTTTGATGGCTCAAAAACTTTACTGTAGAAACACGAAAACATGTGAAAATTCAGAACTACATGATTATTCATCTTTGATGGCTCAAAAGCTTTACTGTAGAAACGCAAAAACATGTGAAAATTCAGAACTGCATGAACAGTTAATCAGCATTTCTCCAACCTGAAAGAAACGCAAGAACAATAAAACAATGTCTCTTAGCAAATAATGTGATTTCATTTCTAGCAATTTAGTGATTAAGTTAATATTTATATAAAAGCAAGTATTGTAACTTCGGTGTACCGTTTTACTTTAGAAAAAGGATTGACAAAAAAGAAACTGTTTATAGAAAACAACAAACGTCCACAGGACAAAAACTAAGGCTTCGAATGGAAAAACATTGCGGATTTACCAGAATAAACGGAATAAATAAAAAATAATGAATCTAACAGTACAAATGTGAATCAAATGGATTTAGCAGTCCAAACTATATATTTCAATGATGAAAGATAAAAAACGGCCAAAATACTATATACATTAGTTCATATAGCATTTTATATTATTATTTATTTTTCATAATTAAAATTAAAATAATTTACAAATGTAATATATATACTTATATATATATATATATAAGTTAGATAATTAAAAAATTATATTTTGGTAAAATAGTAAAATAGTAAAATAGTTTTGAGTTTAATATTAACCAATAAATAAATTTTAAAATATTTTAAAAGTTTAAAATATATGTCGAATGTAAAAGGATAAATAATGGTTCAAAATATTGTACAATTTATGTAAATTTAGAATAAAACCATTTTTTATTAATATAATAAAAATAATTTAAAAACTTTATGAAATACGTATATATATTATATCAGTTATATTAAATTTAAAATTTGATTTATTATAATATTAAAAATTAGATATAATATAAAAAATTATTTATAAAATATAAACCAGTATAGCTACAAATTATATGTAAATCATATATACAATAAGAGACTTTCCTCGGATCCACATCAGCATCAGGTAGGTCCCACTTGAAAAATTTGTGTATTGGATATTTGGTTTGTAATCACGAATTATGTTATTTGTGAAATGGGCTTATTTATATAAATAAAGAAAAGAAATAGCCTTACGGTTTCCATTGCTTCAGAGTTCATATCTTTATATATAAAGAACTGTTTTATCCCTTCTGAGGATGCCACCTCATCAATTGGGATGTTCTTAGGGCGACACGTGTCCCGTCCGTCCAAAACGTAGCGTTTCATTTAGGGATAATCAGAGAAAATTGTGGGCTGATGCGTTTTGGTTTTGTTAAAGAGTGCAACCCAATATTGATAGGCCCACTTCATTCTCATGAGCTACACGCCGGACTAGGGTTCGCTTCTTCTTCTGTCTTCGAAACCAAATCAGTTCCTCTTCGTTCTCAGACACCATTAATGGAGTTTCAAACTTCTTCCCCAACCTCTAACATTCACCATCTTAGACTCTTCAAATACTCCATTCGAAACGATTACTCTGGCGTTTAACTAATTATTTCCTCATTTATGTCTTTGAAACCTGAATCCCCATTATGTATTCATTAATTAACCTTACAAATCTTCTATGTGATTCTCAAATTCTAATACTATAAATTGTGATGCAGAGTACACCCAAATCTCATCGCTATCCTCACTTCTTTGCTTACTTTTTTTATTAGTTTTCAAACACAACCGAGCTAACCAGAATTGAGACTTACCCAGAATTAAGATCGTCTACAAAAAAAAGAGTAAGTGCTTTTATCAGATTTTGCAATTGTTTATATTGATATTTTCCCACAGTTAGCCAATTCTCTCTTGAGATTATAATATAAAACAAACACGTCAATTTGAGGTCCTTTTGTAACTCACGGTTTAGTTGAGTACGTGTGCAGCATGTCACTAGAGTGAGATGGAGAGCAACTGAACAAGCGGTGGAGAACGACGGAGCAAGCGGTGGAGAGCGACGGAGCAAACGGTGGAGAGCGATGGAGCAAGCTGTGGAGAGATACCAACATGTGGCGTTGGGCTAAGGAACCAATTGACAGGCATATCAAGATGGACAGCCACGTAACAAGTGACGAATAGTGTGACGAGAGATAGCCAAGGAAATTGCTACAGTTCAAGCTATCACATGGGAGGTCTATATGCTCTCGGACATGGTGAGTTTATAAGAACTGCAATCTTTTTTATTTGTTTTTGTACGAAAAGAGGAATGAAGGATTGTGTTTAAGTTGATTCTGTTTTGAAAAAATTAGGTACGAAGTTTCTGCACATGGAGAGATGGAATCTGCGGTGGCGGAGTTTCACATGACTGCATAGCTTCTCATGACTGCAGAAGGGAAAGCTAGAGTACAACGATATCGCAGAGGTTAATGTTTCATCTCATGCATTCTTCATCTGTCTGCATCTACCCTGTTTACATAATAAGAATGTCAACAACAATGTTGAACGATATGCATAAGGTCTTTATGACTAATGAGGTATGAGGCTTTCGGATGCGTTGCAATAATATGATCGATGACTTTGGTAGATATACATTGGGATTCTGTTACGTGATCATTTGTTTGTATGAATTAGTGGAATAGCTAAGAGGGTTGAGACGTACAATGGATCCAAATCAATCAGCTAAAGATGTAAATGTATATCTTTCCTCTTTCTATATATATATATATATATATATATATATATATATATATATATATATATATGAATTGTCAAGGATTGACCTCAACTTTAAAATTGAATTTATTTTCTCTTAAATGACAGGAGAGGTACGAGGACTACTTGAAGCTCAAATCAAGAATTGAGATCCTACAACGTTCACAACGGTACATAGCGTGATTCATTAGACATCTTTAAAAGTAAATGCTTACTCCAAGTCTCCAGCTACTTAACTCTTCTGTCACAAGCTTATATTTGATTCTTTGGTCCAAAGAGAGTTTAGAACAATACCAAATCTTGGATTTGTTTTCTCATTGCCAGTCCCGGTCGATGCTTGATCAACTATATGATCTCAAAACAAAGGTACACACAGAGCCTTGCAGTGTTCAATAATCTCAATACAACATTCTCATATTGATTAATTTACATGAGCAAATGTGCTTGGAAACACACAGAGATCTTGAGAGTATGTAGTGCCATCAAAATCTTATAGCCCAAGAAATTGAATTTATATGAGATCTTTCACAACATTTTTGTCTTTCTCTCTTTATCTATCTCAATTGGAAGAAAGTGATGCGTCCCTTAATCAGCTAATATGAATACAATAAAACTAACAATTAATTAATGATTTCTTAATAAAAATATATACAACCTCTTTGTATATATTGTATATATTCATATAATGCAAGCATCTGTCCTCGACGGTTTATAGATAAGCAGAGATTTATAGTTTATTGTTTTCTACTTTGTTCACCTATCATACCAGACCCTAATAACAGGTTAGAAATGACTACTTCAGCAGAACTGTAACACGTCGGCGAACGAATTTATTCACCGTCCACCAGTTTTCATTGCTGTATACCAACATCAGCTTGGGAAGGGAAGTTCCTAAGGTTAAAACTCAACATCGCATTCCCCTACAACACGCAAGACATGAACATATCATTAACGTGAATGAGTAAAGAACTACATGTCATTAACGTAAACGGTAGCACACCATTTAGAAAACATGACGAAATATAGATGCAGGCCAGCAAAACTTTGTGTTAATCAGCCAGAAACATTAGCTATTAAGTTAATACAAAACCACAACATGCATATGTAAATATATGGTCCCATTAAAAATTTAAATTGATATTATATATATATATATATATATACATGTTTTATATAAGTACGAACATGTCATTATATTGTTTGTTTTATGTATATTTATTAACACTTAATATATTTTGATGAAATTTAGTAAGACTATATCATAACACTTAATATATTTTGACGAGATTTAGTAAAATTCTATGAAATACATTTTATATACACCAAATAATATAATAAACTGAATATAAATGTTAATTTTTTTAAAAATGTATATACACTGAAATCAAATAGTTTTTTTTTCAAAAATATATGTTAAAATAGAAAAATCTAAATAAGAGTTTTTTTTATAATTAATAACTCTATAAATTAATAAAATATTATAATTTCAACATTATTAATTTATAGAGGTTTTCCCGTAGATTCCCAAAATGTTATTTTTAACCAATCACATAGTCACAATTATCACACCATTGTTCAATAATCTACATAGTAAAAAAAAGAACATGCATGTATCTAACCATGAAAAAGACTAATTCAAATAGCTTCCACTAAACAAATTAACACATTCAATCAAACCTAGCAGTTGCTAGATGCAAAATTTTAAAGTGCAACGAGCATCACAAGTTCAAAAGAATGATGATATATAAGCAATTATTCAACACATTCATACAAACAAATTACCCAACAACTTAAATCACACATATAGTTTTGCTTCAATACCTACCAAAGTAAATATCTCGCGCGAAGCGCGGGCCGACCCTAGTTCATCTAAAAAACAGAGAGTGACCTTTCGGGTCTCCATAAGCAATCGGGAGAGCTCTCATCAGAATCTTTTGATCCGCCAGGGCTTCGTCGACGCTCGCTAATATGATGTAGAAATTTGGAGAAGATGTAGCAATATAAATGTTTCGAGTCATCATCAGCTTTAAAATCCAAACTTAACATATGCAAAGCAGCGAGGTGAGAATTTGATTTTTACGTATTTGATGTCCCTATCCCAACTGAGTTTTTCAGGTTGCTGCCTCTTTAACACAACTACTACCGATTTCAGAACTAACCACTTTCCAACTACACAGGGAAATGACTGTGTGTCTAAGTGTGTTTGAGGGCCTTGCCGGACTCATTCACAATAAATTGTAACCGACTCGGTTTCTTTATCCAAGTCTCCGGGTAATGTTACGGTTGTAGCGGAGGAAGGTGAATCTTCTGTGGCAAGAAAAGGCTCTAACGCTGCCGTAGAAGAGAAAAAGTAAAGTAAAGTAATGTAGCGCTTTAATGTAAAACAAAGAGCGATAAGTTGTGTAATTGTTTTGGAAAAGCAGGTGGTTGTTCTTAGAGTGTCTCCTCACCGTCACTGTAGAGGGAGAGACTGTGAAGGGAAAGTGAAGAAACATCTTCCAAGCTACACAAAGGCAGCAAGATCACTATCAATTGTTCTTTTACATTCTCTTATCAACTGGGGTTATAGGCCCACCGACAATCCTATCCCTACAATTTTGTTTTTCTGGAAAACTATTTTTGGCGTGTAAAACCCCGAAAACACTTATACTTACCGTATGTATTTTTTAAACACATTACGGCCAATTAAAAATTACATAAAACAAAAATACAGGGGAGAATAATCCTTATTTGAATACAATACCACATAAAATAAACCCACCATATAAACTATTTTATCTACACAACACCAACTGCAAAAAAAAAAAAAAGAAATACAATTCAGTACCACACCTCAACCCTATTACAATAGAAATCTTTGAAAATCAGTTACCGCTGCAAAACAAAAATCACAAACACAGCTCACATGCAGACGGGATGAGGTAGCTCTACTGGTTAGAGCCTTGGGGGCCAGTTGTCATGCTTCCTGGTTCGACGCCAGTCGGAGGCAAACTGCCTCTTCCATGTCACCTTACACGGATATGGGCCCATGCTTTACGGCCTATTTGAATACCCAGAGAGAGGGTCTATCCGTGGGCTGCACTTCTCTTGGGGATTAGTTTGGGCCTCCCTATGGGTCTGAAATACCCTAGGTTAAAAAAAAAAAAAAAACACAGCTCACATGCACCCAATTAGATAGAGCAATACCTACGTCAATGATCCGCACTTGCGCGGGGTTCTGCCTCTCGTATATATCAATATGTAAATTTCATATTGGTGTGAATTTAGAATATTTAGTATTATGAAAAATATTATTTACTTAGTGTAAAAAATAGTTTAGTATTACTAATAAAAAGAGACAACAAGTTAGACACAAAGAAAACGAGACACAAACATCACTTACTAAGAGCACGCGTGGTATTCGAAAACGCAGCTATTGCGGTTAGTAGTGGTTATTGGCATTTTGAAATAATCATAGAAAACCTTGTAAATCGTTTCAAACCGCTATAAACCTCTAAAATTTAAAAGCTGGTTTTAGTTAGCGTTTACGGTTGCGGAAGGGTAAATTTGTTTTTTTCCAAAAAACTATATAAATATAAAAATAACAATATTCATTTAAATTTTTAAATTGAAATAATAGAAATATCAATATATATATATATATATTAATTTATATTATAAAACTTTTTAAAAAAACATTTTCTAGATTTTTCTAAAAAATAATAGTATAATATTATAAATATAATTTTACTTCTATTATGATAATATGATTTATAGTATTTTTATAATTAGATAAAATGTAAATATTGTTAATTTCTTATTTAACTACTACTGCATTTGATAGTTAACCAATCATAAATATCCTCCCCGCAAACGCAATAATTTTTAACCGTTGTACGAGTCGTTCAAATCTCTTAATAACGCTTAAAACCGCAATCATCCACAACCGCAAACACCCACAACCGCAACAGTTTTGGTTACACCAGTCATACCCTAAGTATGTTTAACTTTTTTTTTTTTTTTTGTTAAGCAGGAGGTTCCCGGGGGCCCAGTCAGGCCCCCAGTCACTGGCAAGTCCGCATTTAAATCCCAGTAGTCAACGAGTATCGAACCAGGGACGCCAAACTGAAGTTCTCTAGGACCATACGCAGCCAAAACCACTGGCCCAACCTCGTTGGTTAGTATGTTTAACTTATTAACTAAAAAAAAGTGAAGGCACAATTGACTTTAAGTCTTTAACGAATACTAGTTTCAGAACACAAACTTCATGCAAACAACAAAAGTGTCTAACTTAACAACATTTAAGAACAAACCTAAAAAAACTCGACTAACAACGTAGGCTGAGTGCTAAAGAGAGACACATAACATAACCATCTATAAAAAAACGAAACCATGTTTTCCTTATATTAGAGGATAGAGGATAGTGACTCTGTTTGGGTTTGCATTTTAATTAACAACATGTTCCTAAAACTACGTAAGCAAATAATCCATTATAGTTTCTCATCTCTTATTAACTTTACGGTTAAACTAATGTTTCATTATATTTGGGTTGCTTACGTAATTCTTAATAACCTATAGTGGAATGTTTATTTAAGTTATTCTTAATAAACCATGTCTGTCTATATTTTGGTGACATCAAATAGAAGCCACATAATTTCGAACAGAACACAAGTGAACAAAACAAAGAATAACTCAAACAAGTGGAGTGATTCCAAACAGAGAATTAAAATCGTTATCAAATAAATATAAGTAAGCAAAAAAAAAGAAAAAAAGTGTAAACAACATAACTCTGTATCCAAAAACAAAGGAGAGAGACAAGAGAGAAGTGAGTTGGGTCATAATACTGATGTGAAACAAAAGGAGAAGATGGGCTCTTTAGTTACAGCGAACCCAATACACAACGCATGAAAAGAAGAGACTGATCTTCATTCAAGACAGTGTGGTCTTTGCAAGGATGAAGACAGTTGGAGAAGTGATCTTGCATAACACTTTTAGACCGTTAACCATGGCAAGGGTATTGAAGATCACATTTGTCAAAGAATCTCATAGTTATCTCATTAGGGGGTTGAGTGATAGACTATATAAATTGTAAAGCAAACTTTGGTTGTAAGCAACTTGAGATTATTAAAGAAAAGTCTAGTTTGTCTCTTGCTTTCACATGGTATCAAAGCCAGGTTAAACCGTAACATGTGCTATCATGGCAGAAGCTTAGAATCCCCATTCCTTTCCATCAAGCTTACATGTTGCAAGTTCTATTACCCATAAACTGAACTATCTCCTATGAAAGACTCAGTTTGAAGCTTTCTTGAGCAGTCGAAGTTCCTAGGTTTAGTTATGAGCCAGATTGTTGTGCCGGCTGCTACTGTTACAAATGTGGTTAATGAGGTTCATGTTGCCACTCCAAATCCTTCGTTTGAAGTGTGGAGATGTACTGACCAGCTCATCAAATCTTGGCTCTTTGGGACTTTAACAGAAGAAGTTTTGGGTTATGTTCACAACTTGGAGACGTTTCAAGATGTTTGGCTTTCGTTGGCCGGTAACTTCAACAAGAGCTCGGTGGCTTGTGAGTTTGACCGTTGTAGCCGTCTTCAGCTTCTTACCACTCATGGGAAGGAGCTTCTGGTGTATGTCAGGGAGTTCAGAGCCATCTGTGACCAGTTAAGCTCCTTTGGAAAGCATGTGGAAGAGGCAATGAAGATTTTCAGTTTCTTAAATCGGTTGACTCGAGAGTATGACTCCATCTCAACCGTGGTCCAGACGCTATCCTACTCCAACCTTCAGTGATGTTATCTCTTAAATCACTAGGTTTCATACTCGTCTCCATCTTTATGAAACTCCTCCATAGGTGACTTCGTTTACTGTCTTTCAGACTCAGAAGACCAAATACAACAACAACAACAACAATCACATGGTCGTAGTGGTGGATACTCACTGTTTGGATATAGAGGCAGAGGAGGATGTTTCTCAACTAGAGGTCGCGATTTCTCTCAACAAGTGAATACTTCATGATGGAATCAATCTCAATCCTCTTATAGTAACTGTCCTATCTATCAAATATGTGGACATGTTGGACATTCTGCTCTCAAATGCAAGAATCTCTTTGATAATGCTTACCAGAGTGATGATATACCGAAAGCCCTTGCATCCTTTCAGGTGTCTGATGAAGCGGGCAAATAATGTTACTCTGACTCCAGAGCTACATCACACATCATGTCACCAACTTCTTCTCTGCAACAAGGCACTCCTTATCATGGGAGTGAGACGGTTCTGGTTTGCAATGGCAACACTCTCCCTATAACTCATGTTGGTTCAACGGTCATTACTACTCCACAAGGTAGCATTCCACTCCTTGATTTCTTAGTTTTTCCAAGTATACAAAAGTCAATTATCAATATCTAAGTTCTGTGAATATTATCTATATGGTGTGTTCTTTGATGCTAATTCGATATATGTGACTGACTTACAAACTCAGAGAGTCCTCGTCATGAGAATCTCTATATGTTGAAGAATATAAAATTTATGTCCTTTTACTCAAATAGACAGATTGTTGCGAGTGATATGGTATGGTACAAATGCTTGGGGAATGCAAATTCTCAGATTCTTCAACACTCAAATCTCAAAAAGGGTATCTCAGCCAATAAGAGCACCACCAGCTCCAATTGTGAGCCTTGGCAGATGAGGAAGGGCTCTAAGTTGCCATTTTTCACTTCTTTTATGGCTTCCCTAGATTAAATAAATTGTGATCTTTGGAGACCATCACCTATTATATCGAATCAAAGCTTCAAGTATTATATTGTTTTGTGGATAATTACTCTCGGTATTCCTGGTTGTTTCCTCTTAAAGCAAACTATGGTTTCTTCCAGGTGTTTGTGTCATTTCAAACTCAAATGAAAAAACAATTCAACAACAAGAAAAAGTTGTTTAAGAGTGACAGGGGTGGCGAGTTTTTCAACAACTCTATGCAAAATTATTTGTTAATTAATGGCATTCACCATTGGATATCATGTCCTTACATGGTACGACCCTGGATAGGCTGTAACTCCCTGGATCTCTTGTAGGTGGGTAAATCCTTTGATAATCCTTGCAAACAGAGAATCAAGGACTCAATCTGCTTCAAGGCTTGTGGATCGATGTGGGACACAAGAGATATGGTACGTCTCCTGATACTCCAAGGCTTCTGATCTGGATATGACACACCAAAACAGAGAACCCACGCTGGATGTTACTCACCAGCAAGTCTCAACTCGCCAAAGCAAGAGCAGAGATGAAAAGAAACGTTTTTGATTGCTAAACTTGATTGATTCCTTATTCAGCTGACTGCATACAATTATATAAAAGAAAACACGAAATCCCTAAACCTAAACCGAATTGGTTTTGGTTTTGTCTAACCCTAACCCTAAACCCAATTGAAATTGGTTTACAAAACCTAATCCTAATTGGTTTTGGTTTACCCTGGTTAATCCCAAAACGAAATTGCCTTTGGTTCAAATTAAAAACATTACAATCCCTTAAACAATCAGAGATTAAACCAATGGTTTAATTCCCTTTCCTTCTTCATGATGCCCACGACTTTAACTGAGTACTGGAGTGTCTCCTGATGGTCTTTGGATCCTCCACGTGCTGTTGCTTCATCCATCTTGACCTCTCCATGTCCTCACTGTTTCATGATCATCCCATGACTATCAGAGGCCGCATCAAGTCTCTTATCCTTCTCTCTGTCTAATACTTCATAGACCATTCCAATGAGACATTGAAACTGCTCATTCAGCCAAGCTTTGATCAGTAGTTTAGCTAGCCAATACATTGGATCCTTTGACTTGAGCTTGAGCCTGCTCAGGATCGCACCATACTCTCTCCCTTCAAAAGGATTTGTCCTCAAATCCAAGTCTTGTAAGATGGCAGTACCTTGAACAATCAACTCCAAACTCCTGACTGTTTTAACCACGAATTGATTCATGTCTTTGCACACACAAACCTCTTCTCCTGGTTTGAATACAAAGTGCTGCAATCCTTTCACGTGCCTTAGATATATCTCATTGCAAACAGAACTTAGAGCAAGCAGTTTCTCCTCTTTAACAACAACAAGTTTCTGTTTTGCTCTTCTAAGCTGGTTCTGATCAATTATGGATCTGATCAAAAACTTGTTACCTGCTGACTCTCTTCTCTTATCACAGCAGCTACTTAGGATCACACCATCCTCTCTCCCTTCAAAAAGATTTGACCTCAAATCTTGTTCTTCAGGAGTGAAGAAACCTTGCAGATCAAGCTTGTATGAAACTGTTTTCTGAGCCAGATTGTTGTTGTGCCTTCTACTAACACTCAAGCTTCCTCCTGGTTCAAAAACGACTTGCTGCAAGCCCTTAACAACTCTCAGATGCTCCAATAAGCCGGAGTGGAAGTATAAAGTAGACAAGGTCAGTAAACTTCAAGTTAAAGACTGAAAGCTTTCACCTTGATCAATCACAGCAAGCACCAATTCATGAGTTGTAGATGACTCTCCAGGCACTTTTTCTTCTTGTTTTATTTGATCAGACACGAGCTCACACAATACTTGTATGTGTACTTCTTTATCAGCTGCAGACGTGGGTAAAGGATTCTCTGGTGGTGAGTATGGCAGTGCAGTTTCCTCCCATTGAAAACCAGGTATGTACCTAAAACTCAAGGCTATTTTGAGCTCATCCCAAGTTTCCAGTTGTTCTTCTTCATACCAGCGTGCTTCTTCCTCTTCCCTCCACCATTCCTTAGCCTCAGCTCTCAGTAGACTAATAGCAAAGGCTAAGCTTTCCTGTGAAGGTATTTGATTCTGCAGGATAAAGTTGTCTATGCCTACAGCCCATGATATAAAAGCTGTGGGACATCTTCCTCCAACAAAGACCTCAGGTATTATCATGGTGACGTGTGTGGTGTCAACCAAGCTCTTAGGGTTTGTTGATTTTGTGGTTGTGGTAGTTTCTCTTCTCTGTCACTCTTCTCTGTCACTCTTCTCCTCTTCCAAACGAATTTGGTGGTAGATCAGCTACCAAAGAGACAAAAATCGTGTGCAGTTGATGAAACCAGATTAAGATCTGCTACCCTAACCTTCAAGAGGCTCTGATACCACTTGGTACGGCCCTGGATAGGCTGTAACTCCCTGGATCTCTTGTAGGTGGGTAAATCCTTTGATAATCCTTGCAAACAGAGAATCAAGGACTCAATCTGCTTCAAGGCTTGTGGATCGATGTGGGACACAAGAGATATGGTATGTCTCCTGATACTCCAAGGCTTCTGATCTGGATATGACACACCAAAACAGAGAACCCACGCTGGATGTTACTCACCAGCAAGTCTCAACTCGCCAAAGCAAGAGCAGAGATGAAAAGAAACGTTTTGATTGCTAAACTTGATTGATTCCTTATTCAGATGACTGCATACAATTATATAAAAGAAAACACGAAATCCCTAAACCTAAACCGAATTGGTTTTGGTTTTGTCTAACCCTAACCCTAAACCCAATTGAAATTGGTTTGGTTTACCCTGGTTAATCCCAAAACGAAATTGCCTTTGGTTCAAATTAAAAACATTACAATCCCTTAAACAATCAGAGATTAAACCAATGCTTTAATTCCCTTTTCTTCTTCATGATGCCCACGACTTTAACTGAGTACTGGAGTGTCTCCTGATGGTCTTTGGATCCTCCACGTGCTGTTGCTTCATCCATCTTGACCTCTCCATGTCCACACTGTTTCATGATCATCCCATGACTATCAGAGGCCGCATCAAGTCTCTTATCCTTCTCTCTGTCTAATACTTCATAGACCATTCCAATGAGACATTGAAACTGCTCATTCAGCCAAGCTTTGATCAGTAGTTTAGCTAGCCAATACATTGGATCCTTTGACTTGAGCTTGAGCCTGCTCAGGATCGCACCATTACAGTGCATCTATCTTGGCTTATCATGATCAATACAAAGGGTAGAGGTGTTTATATCCTCCTATAGGTCATTTACATCTCACGTCATATGATCTTTGATTAGGAATGCTTACTTTTGAACATTGCTACAAAGACTATGTGGAATTTTACTCCACACCACTACTCAAGGCATGGTGATCTGCTTCACCTCCTCCACACTTGCTTCCTATGGTTCATTTTTCGGTTCTTCCTCCTCCCTCTGCATCCAACAATGCAAAACCAGGATCAGATAAAGAACAAAGGGACTTACCAGAACCTACAATAGAAGCCCCTTTGATACAGGAAACTGAGATACAAGAATATTTTCCTCATGTCAGTCGAGCTCATCCTATGACAACTAGACTGCAAAGTGGGATTCACAAACAGAACCTGGGGTATACTCTCCTTACCAAGGTGGACATACCAACGGATCCAAAATTTTTTGCCTCTGCCTTAAAATATCCACGTTGGTGTGGTGCGATGGGAGAAGAGATGGAAGCTCATCAACAGAATGAGACAATGATCTTGGTACGTCTGCCTACCTAACATGAATGCTCTTGGAAGTCGATGGATCTACACAATTAAACTAAATGCTTATGGTACTATTAGACAACTGAAAGCTAGACTTGTGGCCAAGGGATATGATCATGAAGAATGTGTGGACTTTGTTTAAAGTTATAGTCCTTTAGTTCAAACTTCTACAATCCGTGAGGTTCTCAATGTATCAATGGCAAAAGGCTGGTCATTTCATCAACTTGATGTTAAAAATGTGTTTCTTTATGATGACTTCAGGAAGATGTATTTATAGAGCAACCTCTAGAATTTGTTGATCCAGACTACCCAAAACATGTATGCAAACTAAACAAAGCTCTATATGGTCGTAAACATGCCCCACGAGCATTGTTCAACAAATTCACCAACTTTCTCTTGGAGTTTGGATTCAATTGTAGTCATGCTGGTTGATAGGTCCCAATATTTACCACTTTTATACCATGTTATGGGGCCTATTTAAAGTTTATTATGTGTGTCTGGGGTTTGTTTTAGAGTTTTTTTCAGGTTTTACGTTTTGGAGAATTTTGGTGATTCTGGAGCTTTTTAAGATGCATAACTACGCAGATGCACTTGAAGTTGATCTATGGATGAAGACCTTCCCATGGTGCGATTGAGCTGTTAAGTTTTTTAAAGATAGAGCTTTGAGTTATCTTTCGAATGCCACTGATTTGAGGTCCATTTGAACGGTTAGATCTAAATTTATGCCGTTTTACTAAAGAGTAGTCTATCTGCCTCGCGAAAGAAAGCTGTCAAGAAGATGAAGGAATGTCGATCGACGGTGCACCCTTGGCGTCGATCGAAGGTGATGGAAGAACGTGGTCCAAGTATATTTCAAGACCGACTTAAGCCTAGAAGCCAACAAAAATTACCAGAATACCCCTTGACGAGTTTAAACCCTATATTTATGTTTTCTAAGCCATTGTTGACAGCTTTCTATTCTATATTCTATTCATTTAGATTTGGAGAGATAGATAAATTCCCTTCAAAGACTGATCTGGAACTCCGTTGGTTTTATCATTGATTTTGTATCTATTATTATTTCAGATTATGATTTGTATTATTGCTATGATGTTTTAGTAGATCCATCTACTAGGTTTAGGCTTATTAATGGTATCATGGATTAGCCAATCAATAGAACAGCTAGGGTGTAATAAATATCCTTTATCAACATTGTGCTTATTGCATGTGTTCTAGAGTAATTAACTAGAACCCTGATCTTAGGATAATTGACACTGCTAGAGTAAGATCATTACATGAATAAATTTCGTTGAGCTAGGTTGCTAGATATATACGAGAATTGGTCTAGTAATTTAGTGAACATATCAAATTAGGATGTAATGCTTGATATATGTGAGCATCAACCGATGCTAGCTCAATAGCAACGATCGACGCTCTATTCCGAGTTCTGAACAATAGATGTTAGTAAAGACTTAAATCATAGAGAGATTCGCTACTTGATATCTTATTGTTTGCATTCGAGTTCTAGGATATAAAACCCTTAGCTTCTATCCTTTATAATTCACTTACCTGAAACCTTAGATCTAGCTATTTCATTTAACTGCTTACAAACCTATGTCAATCAGTCACCTACTTTCATTATTTATTGCTTTATTAAACATCTTGCCTAGCTTAATCGTGATTGTATCAATTTTATTGTGTGCCCACGCTCCATGTGGATTTGATCCCTAAGTACTACAACTAAACCTCTTATTTCAGAGAGTAAGGTTGCACTAGAGTTAATTTGAGCATATCAAATATGGCGTTGTTTCCAAGGAGCGAGGATTCGTCATTAGACTCAATTCGTTTGATTTAGTCTAGGTTATTTCTCTATTTTAGTTTACTTACATAAATTTTTTTCTTGTTTTTCAGGTACATAGATCTGAGTACCAAGAAGCAATAAGAATATGGTGTTTGGGGTCTTCAAAGAAGGAGCCTGCTGATTCATGCACGATCCGTTAGTCTACTAGGGAAGTATTGATCGACACCCTCGATGCAGAAGCGATCGACAACATGAACCAAAAATCGATCAACACCAACTCCTCGGTATTGATCGACACTACTTGCAAGAAGAGAGAGGAGATCGAAGTGCTTATACTTGATGCTGATGAGAATGGATTCTTACGAGACGAAGAAATTCGTCCTCGCAATAGTATATGAAAATTGTTTAATGTACATGGTGTTGTGATCCCTTATGTTATTTGTCACATCCCCGTCCTGAGAATTTGACATAGGGCCTAGACATTTCGATAGAAACGTGAACGTCTGGCTTCAGATGAGGAAAATGATCAGAAATGATCATGGTAATTTACTCTTGGTTATGTCAAGGGCCAAGAGACACATATACCTAGATTGGGATAAGGAGAAAGAGCTGTACGAGTGATATGGCAGCTGGGCAATGTAGACGGGTAGCTCGATCAGCTGGATGCAGTGTGGTCAAGCTCACTCTACCTCACTCCAAGTTATATCAGCTCAGCTAGCTGGACTACTATCTCACTCAGCTGGGCCAACTGGGAGCCATCTCAACTCAGCTGGACAGAGTGTTCAGGTCTCGAGCAGTTGGATTGGATTCGGACCGTAGTCGGGTCGGGTGGTCGACCCAAGTTGGTTATGAACCATGGGGTGCATGAGATCGGTCCATGGGCTTCATAATGGGTCTAGGACCGTTTATGATCTGATTAAGGGCAGTTAAAGGTGTGGGTAACTGCCATAGGCGAAGAGATGCGATCTGAACCATTGATGTAATTAATGGCCAAGATCTGTCACGAATGGATGCTTGGAAGGGATATGTTACTTTGCATATGACCTTTGCACATGACCTTTGGTTTAATCGATGGCCAAGATCTGTCACATATGACCTTTGTGATCCAAGAGGTGCGATCATATCGTGATCCAAGAGTTGAGATCGTATCGTGATCCAAGAGGTACGAACGTGGCGTGATCCAAGAGGTATGAACGTGTCGTGATCCAAGAGGTACGAACGTGTCATGATTCAAGGGGTACGAACGTATCATGATCCAAGAGGTGTTAATGGGCCGTGACCCAAGGGGTGCGAACGTGACGTGATCCAAGAGATGTGAATGGGTTGTGATTGAAAGGGTACAACAATTCAGGACCGAAAGGGTACGAATGGTTCGTGACCGAAAGGGTATGAATGGGTCGTGACTAAAGGGGTACGAATGGGTCATGGCCGAAATGGTGTGAACCATTGAATATGTGCGGCTGAGGGAAGGGATACATATGTTATATGTAGGGTGTGGACCCACATAATGACTATGGAAGGCCGAATATGCCAATATATGCGAAATGGACGATGGCCTATCATGACTAGTTGCCGGATCATAGTTCATAAGGATGGTTCGATGGCCGAGCACTAGTATGGATGGTCATGTTTCTGGAGTAAGAGTATTGATGTGATGATCCTAGATATTAATCTCAGTGTTGATAACCTCAGGATTTGCTAAGCTTCATGAGGAAGAGTATGGCTAGTACTATGTGTTGTGGACCATAACTATTGAACCTAGGTGTGATTTTTCAATGAAGGTTGTGTATGATCTGATCATGGTTGAGTATATCCATAGATGATGGATCAAGGTGTCAAAGTCCAACCTGATTAATGAATGCAGCAATTGGGAAGATCAAGTCAGATCGGTTGTCTCAGATATAGTCCATGGTCGGTCAACCAAGATGAAGACTCATCAGTTATGAGTAATGTGATTGTGGTTGGTTGATTACTTAGGATATGATGTGCATTTTTAGTTCAGAGGACGAACAAAGGTTGTTGGATGGTGCATGAGCCAGGAAGGGCCAGATACATATTCTTAACCGTTCGAAGACTTCTCAATGGTCACGTAGTCTGTGGGGATGGTTGGTTGAATAATTAAGTACCAAAGGGAGTTGTTTAATGCAGGTACAAAGATAAGGGCCTTAAATAAGATCATTGAGTGATCGTGGTCAAGTAAACAAGCAAAGAAAATTTGTCTCAGTGGAGAACCGATGAGCTAATAAGCTCCGTGGATGTGGAAAAAGTATGACGTAGTAAAAAATTGGATAGACTGGTATCTTTATAGAACGCTGGTAGAATTATTTAGGGGAATGGAACCTCGTATCATTATGACTTGAACCGTTTCAAGGATTGTTTAATAAGTTGAATGGTAGTAAGTGAACTGACAAAGGCATAGACAGTTGGACCGCACAAGTTCTAGAATGGATATAGATCAGTGGTTAATAGAGAATATTCCGCTGCGTATTGTTCGAAATGATCTAAGCTAAGAAATTACTAAGGTGGTCTTTAGCTAAGGTCTAAGATAGCCCACACTTAAGGGCGATATTATAGATGAAGGGAAAAAATTGAGAGGTTTGGTCAGAAGTGGACCGAGCGACGAGACACGTCGACTGAGCGACGAGACACGTCGACTGTGGCCCAGATGACTGGATTGGGGTGTTACAAGTTGGTAGCAGAGCCATGTTGATCTTGTTCAGGACGGTGCTCAAGGATCTTAAGTTTCAAAACGATTTTTGTCTGTAAAACTAAGATGACTATGGAACCTTAGCTGTGGTGATTCAAGTGAGAGTTAAGGTAAGATATGGTATTATGATTGTGTACGGGGAAGTACCAAAATGAACTGGCTTAGCCAAGATGCACTCTCCAAAGGTAAGATCCATGAAACAAAAAAGTTAGTCGATCTAGCTATCAGAAGTAATGGACGTGTTTGAAGAGTGGAAGCAATGCAAAACTTGCTTTACGACCTGAAAAATGGAGAACCAAAGGAACCACTCATTATGGGTAGACCTTTCTTATGCACAGTTGAAGAAACCATTGATGTTAGGAATGGAACAATTGATATCCAACTAGGAGATATAATCATGAAGTTTGAAATGAAAAAACTGCTTTATGATGGATGGGCAGACTTTCTCGGTGGATGGGGACGATGATATCCTGGAATCTCGAGAAGGAATGATTGAGGAAATCCTATGTGATGACCCACTAGAGGTTGCTCTTTCCCGAGCTGAAACTGAGCAGAACACTCTGAACATATGTGATGACGGGTACGCAAAGACGTTAGACTCCAACAAGAGCATAGAGAGAACAATTGCTTACTTAAGTCTAGGGGAGAGCGAGCAAGGCAATTCTGGGGAAACGACTGCTCCAATGAACCAGCTCGATGAACCGTGGAGCAAGCTAAGAGCCCCAAAAGTCAACTTGAAATCCCTACCCGCGGGCCTCAGGTATGCTTTCTTAGGTCCGAATTCCACATATACAGTAATTGTGAACTCTGAACTTAATTATGTGGAAATTGTCCTGCTTTTATGTGAGCTTAGAAAATATCGTAAGGCATTAGGATACTCCCTAGCTGACATACCTGGAATTTCTCCTGACTTGTGCATGCATAGAATATGTTAGAATGAAGACAAATAATGTGTTGAGATCAAGCAATGAAGAGAGACCTAACGTGACTTGCAAGCAAAGAAAAGAGGAGAGGCACTTGAAATAAACTAAGGAGACCTATGGGGAGCTACTTCACGTGCATAGACAAGGTCAGAAGCACTCACTCACTTGCAAGACAAGGACCACTCAGCAACTTTCTCATCCCCCATGCTAGCCAAGCACATGCTGTCTCCTTTTGCTCCTCTCACTCCAAACATTAGATCTAGATCAGCATGGGTCTCTTATTATATTGTTTCTATTGTTTATTCATGTATGGGCAGTAGTATGGGCAGTAGGCTCCTCTTGGTGCCTATTTAAACTCTTGTACTCTCATCATTCAAAGCAAGGAAAAAGAACCCTTCATTATTCTCTTGTTCTCTCTTGATCACAATCTCTCTCTCTCTCTCCCTCTGGTCACGAAACACTCTCTACATTCTCTCAAGTGTTCTTGAGTATTCTTCAATATACTCTTCATATTCTTACATGGTATCAGAGCCATTTGGCTCCTAAACCTAGTTTTCTTCCGTAAAACTACACTATTCTTCATCACTTCTTTCATAACAGAGACAAACTTTTCTAAAATGGAACAAAACAAGGCAATGGTTATTCCCATCACTCTAAAGGGAGTTAACTACCTTCTCTGGTCAAGATTGATCAAGAATGCCCTTGGTGGAAGAGGCTTATGGTCCCATATCACTTCAGTGGAGGCGCCAAAGCAAACTGTCCAAGGAGAAGATGGCAAGGAGATCGTGGTAGCAGATGAAGGCAAATGGAGTCAAGAAGACTTTATGGTGCTGAACATCCTCCAGAACTCACTTGATGGTCCCATAATGGAGGCATACTCATACTGTGAAACCGCAAAAGAATTGTGGGATACCCTCCAGAAGGTTTATGGAAACACATCCAACCTCAGTAGGGTCTTTGAAGTGAAGAAGGCCATCAACGGCCTGAACCAGGAAGATATGGACTTTAACCAACACTTTGGTAAGTTCAGAGCTCTCTGGGCAGAACTGGAAATGTTGAGGCCAAATACCACTGATCCAACCATCCTGAATGAGAGGTGTGAGCAAGATAAGGTATTCGGTCTACTCCTCACTCTCAATCCAGGATACAATGACCTCATCAAACATCTGCTAAGGGCAGACAAGTTACCTACCCTTGAAGAGGTATGTGCTCAAATACAAAAGGAGCAAGGATCTGTGGGATTCTTTGGTGGAAAAGGTGATCTTAACATGGTGCACAAAGCAGAAGCGTCAGTCCATAAGGCATATTTCAAACCAGAGAACCGGCGAATCACTTGTGAGCATTGCAAAAGGAATGGACACATGAAGAACCAGTGCTGGATTCTTCATCCTCATCTCAGGCCTCCATCACGGTTCAACCAAGCTAGAGGACATGAAGCTGTTTATCAGAATGCTCAACCTTTGGTTCAACCAATACAGCAACAAAACGGAGGAAGAGCCATGAACTCTACTGCCCACATTGCTGGAACATCTACTCAACCTCAACAAGAGGACTCTCTAATCCGCAAGTCAGACATTGAGGCTCTCATAAAAGCCATCAATGCAAACACTGGTAACATTAGTAGTAATGCTTTAAATACTATTCAATGTGACTCTAAAAGTGCTAGGCCTTTAATCATAGATTCAGGAGCCTCACATCATATGATAAGAGATGCTAAACTGATTAGTAATGTTAAACCGGCTATAGGAAGTGTTACAATTGCAAATGGTGATAGGGTACCCATTGAGGGCATAGGGAATTTGAAACTATTTGATGGAGAATCTAAGGCTTTATACATGCCCACCTTTACATCTAACTTACTCTCGGTAAAAAGGGCTACGTGTGATCTTAACTGCCATGTGATATTTAGTCCTAATGAGGTTCATTTTCAGGATATTGAGACCAGTAAGATGATTGGAAAAGGTGTGAGCAAAGGAGATCTCTATTTGCTTGAAGACACTGAACTTAAATCAAATTTATCTTATGCTTTTACTTCTGCCTCTGTTTTAAATTCGAGTACTTTATGGCATGCTAGATTAGGCCACCCCCATTCTCGTGCCTTAGGATTGATGTTACCTAATATGTCTTTTAAGAATGATAGCTGTGAGGCTTGTATTCTTGGTAAACATTGCAGAACCGTTTTTCCTAAATCAAATTCTATTTATGAACATTGCTTTGATCTAGTTCACTCAGATGTCTGGACTGCACCTTGTGTATCTAGGGAAAACCACAAATACTTTGTCACCTTTATAGATGAGAAATCAAAGTATACTTGGCTGACATTAATCCAATCTAAAGATAGAGTGTTAGAAGCCTTTATTAACTTTCAAAACTATATCACTAATCATTTTAATGCCAAGATTAAGATTTTTAGGTCAGACAATGGTGGTGAGTACACAAGCCACGCTTTCAAGAACTATTTAACCAGGCATGGAATCATCCATCAAACCAGTTGCCCATACACACCTCAACAAAATGGAGTGGCAGAAAGGAAAAATAGACATCTCATGGAAGTTGCTAGGAGTATGATGTTCCACACTAATGTCCCAAAACGGTTTTGGAGTGATGCTGTGGTATCAGCATGCTACTTAATCAATAGAACACCTACACGGATCCTCCATGATGTCTCTCCTTATGAGGTATTGAATAAAACTAAACCCTCCCTTGAGCATTTGCGTGTGTTTGGATGTCTCTGTTTTGCTTTGATTCCAGGAGAACAAAGAAATAAACTTGAAGCCAAAAGTGTCAAAGCCATATTCATTGGGTATTCCGCAAATCAAAAAGGATACAAGTGCTATGTACCAGAAACCAGGAGGGTAATGGTCTCAAGGGATGTTAAATTTATGGAGTCAAAAGGGTATTATGATGAGAAAAGCTGGGATAACCTGAAAGATCTCTCACACACCCCATCAGACAGAGCAACTAACTTGAGAATCATACTGGAGAGCCTTAGAGATCAACAGCTTTCCGCAAATGAGACTCCTAGAGAGGTGCTCAATCCAACCACAGTTACAGCTCCAGAGGGTTTCCCGGTTGATCCTGAGGGGGGCAACCAACCAGAACCAGAAGGAGCAATACAACATGAAGGTTCTGAAAGTCATGATCAACATGAGGATGACGACACTGCAGAGCAAGTACAAGTACAACCATTAAGAAGAAGCGACAGGATTAGGCAGCAAGCACACACTGAAGAACAAGTGCAAGTACAACCATTAAGAAGAAGCACCAGGATTAGGCATAAAAGGGTATACTTCAATGCCAATGTAGTTACCCATCCCACTCAGGCAGTATGTTCCTTGGCTCAATATCCAGAAGAACATCAAGCCTTCATAAGCAACGTAGATCAAGAGTATCTTCCAAGAACTTATGAAGAGGCCATGGCAGATGATGAGTGGAGAGCATCGGTTGAAGATGAAATCAATGCCATGATCAAGAATGATACATGGTTTGAGGTTGAGCTCCCCAAAGGAAAGAAAGCAGTAACAAGTCGCCTCATCTACACCATCAAGTATCTT
This sequence comes from Moricandia arvensis, assembly GCA_905132765.1. Taxonomy (NCBI): domain Eukaryota; kingdom Viridiplantae; phylum Streptophyta; class Magnoliopsida; order Brassicales; family Brassicaceae; genus Moricandia; species Moricandia arvensis. The sequence goes on along the minus strand of CAJHQP010000201.1, from coordinate 167,374 downwards.
GCTAATGGAAAACCAGAAAGAAAGAAGACAAGGCTGGTAGCAAGGGGATTCACTCAGACTTATGGAGAAGATTACTTGGATACATTTGCACCAGTAGCAAAACTTCACACCATCAGAATTATACTGTCACTTGCAACCAACTTGGAGTGGGAACTATGGCAAATGGATGTGAAGAACGCTTTTCTTCAAGGAGAACTAGAGGATGAGGTCTACATGCGTCCTCCTCCTGGTCTAGAAGACATGGTCAAACCAGGAAACGTGTTGAGACTCAAGAAGGCCATCTATGGGCTGAAGCAATCACCAAGAGCATGGTACCATAAGCTCAGCACTACCCTTAATGGAAAAGGGTTTAGTAGATCTGAGGCGGACCATACTCTTTTCACCTTCACCAGCCAACAAGGTATAGTAGTCATCCTTGTGTATGTTGATGATATCATCATCACAGGGAGTGACAAAGAAGGTATACAAACCACCAAAGCATATTTAAAATCTGTTTTTGATATTAAAGATTTGGGTGAACTAAAGTACTTTCTTGGAATAGAAGTATGCCGATCTAAAGATGGGCTATTCTTATCTCAAAGAAAGTACACACTTGATCTCTTGAATGGAGCAGGTATGCTTGGAGAGAAACCAGCAAAGACTCCACTAGAGGATGGCTATAAGATCTTGTGTGAGGGGGAGTATGAGGCAACACCATTTGATGATCCAAAACAATACAGAAGACTAGTAGGTAAGCTTATCTATTTAACGATCACTAGACCTGATATTTGTTTTGCTGTGAACCAGGTGAGCCAGCATATGCAAGTGCCAAAGGTTCATCACTGGAAAATGGTGGAGAGGATACTCAGATATCTCAATGGAGCTCCTGGACAAGGAGTATGGATGGGATGTAATGGCAACACAGAAGTAGTAGGATACTGTGATGCTGATTGGGCAGGAGACAGAAATGATAGGAAGTCCACTACTGGCTACTGCACCTTCATTGGAGGCAATTTGGTAACTTGGAAAAGCAAGAAGCAAAAGGTGGTTTCATGTTCAAGTGCTGAAGCTGAATATAGAGCCATGAGGAAACTTACAAACGAGCTGGTATGGATCAAAGGATTACTCAAGGATTTGGGAGTCGAGATCACTTCTCCAATCATAATGCATTGTGACAACCAAGCAGCCATTCACATAGCCTCAAACTCAGTGTTTCATGAGAGGACGAAACACATTGAGGTGGACTGCCATAAGGTGAGACAAATGGTGATCCAAGAGGTCATATTGCCGTGCTACACAAGGAGTGAAGATCAGCTGGCCGACATTTTCACTAAAGCCGCAAGTACCAAGGTGTGTGAGTCCATTTATCCTAAACTTGGACTCACTGACATTACTAAGGCATAACTCTCTTAGCCATGGAGCTTCTACTCTTTCCTTAGTATGTTTTTGTCCCAACAACAGGGTTTTGCATATTAAGGTTTTAATGAGGGAAGTCTTCATGGTTTCCAAGCTTGATCCAATATAATGAGGTCAAGCTTGAGGGGGAGTGTTAGAATGAAGACAAATAATGTGTTGAGATCAAGCAATGAAGAGAGACCTAACGTGACTTGCAAGCAAAGAAAAGAGGAGAGGCACTTGAAATAAACTAAGGAGACCTATGGGGAGCTACTTCACGTGCATAGACAAGGTCAGAAGCACTCACTCACTTGCAAGACAAGGACCACTCAGCAACTTGCTCATCCCCCATGCTAGCCAAGCACATGCTGTCTCCTTTTGCTCCTCTCACTCCAAACATTAGATCTAGATCAGCATGGGTCTCTTATTATATTGTTTCTATTGTTTATTCATGTATGGGCAGTAGTATGGGCAGTAGGCTCCTCTTGGTGCCTATTTAAACTCTTGTACTCTCATCATTCAAAGCAAGGAAAAAGAACCCTTCATTATTCTCTTGTTCTCTCTTGATCACAATCTCTCTCTCTCTCTCTCCCTCTGGTCACGAAACACTCTCTACATTCTCTCAAGTGTTCTTGAGTATTCTTCAATATACTCTTCATATTCTTACAGAATACACATGGGAGATGAATCTATGAATTTTCTAGAACATCAGGGGAGGTTAAACCCGAATCTAAAAGATGTTGTAAAGAAGAAGATAATGAAACTTCTAGAGGCTGGTATAATCTATGTGATTTCTGATAGTAAATGGGTTAGTCCTGCCCATGTAGTTCCTAAGAAAGGTGGGATCACAGTGATCACCAATGAGAAGAACGAGTTAATACCAACAGAACTGTGATTGGCCATCGCATGTGCATTGACTTTCGTAAATTAAATGCAGCAACTCGCAGAGATCATTTTCCACTTCCTTTTATTGATCAAATGCTTGAGCGATTGGCTAACCATCCATACTACTGGTTTTTAGATGGTTATTCAGGTTTCTTTTAGATTCCCATCCATCCAGATGATTAGGAGAAGAAGACGTTCACATGCCCATATGGTACATTCACCTACAGAAGGATGCCCTTCGGTTTGTGTAATGCTCCCGCGACATTCCAACGTTGCATGATGTCTATATTTACTGATTTAATTGAGGACATAATGGAGGTTTTCATGGATGATTTCAGTGTCTATGGAGACTCTTTCTCTGTTTGTTTGTCCAACTTGTGCAGGGTACTGCAGCGGTGTGAAGAAAAACACCGAGTGCTGAATTGGGAGAAGTGCCATTTCATGGTGCGAGATGGCATCGTGCTCGACCACAAAATCTCAGAAAAGGGAATTGAGGTGGACAAGGCGAAGATTGAAGTGATGATGAGCTTGCAACCGCCTACATCAGTCAAGGGCATCAAAAGTTTCCTAGGACACGCGGGGTTCTATAGCCGATTCATCAAGGATCTTTCAAAAATATCAAGGCCATTGACCAGGCTACTCTTCAATGAGACCAAGTTTGATTTTGAAAGTGACTGCCTGGTGGTGTTTCACACGATCAAGGGTGCTCTGGTTAGTGCTCCTATAGTGCAACCTCCTGACTGGGATCTTCCTTTTGAGATCATGACATACGCCAGTGATTTCGCAGTGGGAGCAGTGCTGGGACAGAGAAAAGACAAGAAATTGCACGTGATATACTACGCGAGCAGGACCATGGATGAAAGCACAATGTCGATATGCCACCACCGAGAAAGAGCTCTTGGCAATCATTTTTGCCTTTGAGAAGTTCATATCCTACCTGGTGGGTTCCAAGGTGATAGTGCACACAGATCACACTGCTATAAGGTACCTCTTGACAAAGAAAGATGCAAACACCCAACTACTTAGATGGATTCTTCTACTTAAAAGAGTTTGATTATGAAATCAAGGATAAGAAGGGAATTGAAAACAGGGTAGCACACCATTTGTCTAGAATGACAATTGATGAAGAAACAAATTTGGATGATGTTTTGCCAGTAGAGCAGGTATATGCGATCAACCTCTGCAGAGCAGAGGTACGGCTACTCTAAGACAACTGCTCCAGCAAGCCAGAACACTTCGTCGCCGTGATCAAGAAAGTGTACCCTGATTTTCCCTGGTTTGCAGAGATTGCTAACTATTTAGACCCTGAAAAAGATCCGGTGGAGTTTAATGGTAATGAAAAAAGGAAATTTTTGAGGGATGCGCGACACTATTTTTGGGATGAGCCATACTTGTACAGGCATTTCTAGGACGGATCCTTTAGAAGATGTGTGACTGAAGCGGAGATCCCAGACATCATTCATCACTGCCACAGCTCCTCATATGGTGGACACTTTGCCACTTTCAAAACCGTGTCCAAGATACTCCAAGCTGGTTTTTGGTGGCCAACCATGTTTCGTGACGTTCATGCTTTCATCTCCAAGTGCGACTCGTGCCAAAGACAAGGCAACATCGGCCGAAGGAACGAGATGCCCCAAAATTTCATCTTGGAAATTGAGGTTTTTGATTGTTGGGGAATCGATTTTATGGGACCCTTCCCTCCATCATTCAAAGACGAATACATCCTGGTTGCAGTGGATTACGTATCTAAATGGGTTGAAGCATTTGCTAGTCAGACCAATGATGCTAGAGTGGTCATGAAGATGTTCAAATCCATCATTTTCCGAGGTTTGGTATCCCAAGAGTTGTCATAAGTGATGGAGGGAGCCATTTCGTTAACAAATTTTTTGAAGGATTGTTGAAGAAGAATGGGGTCAGACACAAGGTTGTAACCCCTTACCATCCTAAACCAGCGGCCAGGTTGAAGTGTCGAACAGAGAGATCAAGAGCATCTTGCAAAAGACACTACAAGAAAACGTTTGGTTAACGACCAAAAGTTGCGACCACAGAATGGTGGTCGTAATTTTCCTTCTGTGTTACGACCAGTTAACAACCAAAGTGATATTGGTCGTAAAACTGAAGTAAAATTGGGACCACATATGTTGGTAGTAAAGCAAAAGTAACTTAACCTCTAATTTACGACCAAAAGAAAAAGTGGTCGTAAAGTAGAAGTTAGTTGACTACGGAGTTACGACCAAATACTTAGCTTCGCATTAACGACCAAATTACATGCACGTGGTAGTTTATTCGAAGTAACATAGTTTTGGTCGTAAATAGGGGGTAATATTCCCCACGACCAAATTACATCCACGTGGTAGTTTATTCGAAGTAACATAGTTTTGGTCGTAAATATGGGGTAATATTCCCCACCTACCATTTTCGAAATTTGCCTATAAATACAATCTCATCTTCCATTTTTTAGTTACACAGAAAAAAAAACTAAACAAGATTTTCCAAAAATAAACGAAACAAGATAGAGTAAAAAATGTCTCGAGATATTTATGAGCTTCGAAGTTGGATGTATACACATAAAGATTCTGAGGGAAGAGTGACATCGGAGTTTCTCAACGGGGCAGAAATATTCATGTACCAGGCCGGAAACACGTCTCTCACGAAGGAAACGGGTAAAATGTTCTGTCCATGTGTAAAGTGCAAGAATACAAAATTCGCTCTTAGTGAAACGGTTTGGAAGCATATAGTTAACAGAGGATTTACTCCACATTACTACATTTGGTTTCATCATGGAGAAGGTGATAGTATGAATGAAGCTAGTAGTAGTAATCAGTTTGAAAATATTCGTAATAGATCACAACATTTACCTTCGGAGGATCAGGTGGTAGATCATGATAGGATGCATGAAATGGTTACTAATGCATTTCGTGAAACAAATCCAGTAATTGGTGCAGAAGTAGAAAATGTAGAGGTGGGAGTAGAAAATGTAGAAGGACCTAACTTGGAAGCCAAAAGATTTTATGACATGTTAGCCGCTGCTAATCAGCCAATTTATGAAGGTTGTAGAGATGGTCTTTCTAAGTTATCATTGGCAGCTAGGATGATGAATATCAAAACTGATTATAACTTACCTGAAGTTTGTATGGATGCATGGGCGGAGTTGTTTAAAGAGTATTTGCCTGAAGATAATGTGAGTGCTGAATCTTATTATGAGATTCAAAAACTGGTTCATAGTCTTGGCTTACCTTCAGAGATGATAGATGTCTGTATAGACAACTGTATGATCTTCTGGAGGAAAGATGCAGAGTTGTTGGAGTGTCGATTTTGTAAGAAGCCACGATATAAACCACAAGGACGTGGACGAACTAGGGTACCGTACCAGCGGATGTGGTACTTACCTATTACGGATAGGCTGAAGAGATTATATCAATCTGAAAAGACTGCGGCAGCGATGAGATGGCATGCAGAACATACTCAGAAGGATGGCGAGATCAATCATCCCTCAGATGCAAAAGCGTGGAAACACTTGAATTCGGTGCACAAGGATTTTGCAAGCAACATTCGCAATGTTTATCTTGGATTATGCACAGATGGATTTAGTCCTTTTGGAATGTCTGGAAGGCAATACTCACTTTGGCCAGTCATCTTGACGCCATACAACCTTCCACCAGAGATGTGCATGCAAAGGGAATTTCTTTTCATGAGTATATTGATACCTGGGCCTAAGCATCCAAAGCGGTCCCTCGATGTTTTCTTACAACCTCTGATAGAAGAATTGAAAGAATTGTGGTCAACAGGGGTGGAAACATATGATTGTTCAACGAGAACCAACTTTACAATGCGAGCCGTTCTTCTGTGGACTATCAGTGACTTTCCAGCATATGGGATGCTATCGGGTTGGACTACGCATGGGAGACTAGCGTGTCCTTATTGTATGGGAAGCACTAGCGCATTTCAACTGAAGCATGGTAGGAAGACTTCTTGGTTTGATGAAAATCGGAAATTTCTCCCTCTTAGCCATCCGTATCGACGAAACAGAACGTTATTCAAGGCAAAAGTGGTTGTACGGGACACCGCACCTCCTTATTTATCTGGAGAGGAAATTGAGAAAGATATCGATTACTATGGTGCACAAGAAACAGTCAAGAGAGGAGGTAATTGGCATACTCCGGCAAATATGGCTGATGGTTACGGTACACAGCATAACTGGCACAAAAAGAGTATATTCTGGGAACTTCCATACTGGAAGGATTTACTGTTGCGACACAATCTAGATGTGATGCATATAGAGAAGAACTTCTTTGAGAACATCATAAATACATTACTGAATGTACCCGGGAAGACAAAAGATAACAAGAACTCGAGGTTGGATTTGCCTGGGTTATGTTGTAGGAGTGAGCTGCATATTAAAAGCGATGGGAAAATTCCAGTTCCTATTTTCAGATTGTCAGCAGAAGCGAAGGCGGCGTTGTTCAAGTGGGTGGCATCAGATGTGAAGTTTTCCGATGGATACGTTTCAAATCTATCTAGATGTGTTGAGCAGGGACAAAAGTTTTCTGGGATGAAGAGTCATGACTGTCATGTATTTATGCAACGACTTCTACCATTTGCAATGGTCGTACATTTTACCTCCATTTAAATACTGTTTTACGTTGGATTTGACTACTACTTTACGACCAGGATTTACGACCAATTTACGTCTAAATTGGTGGACGTAACTTTACGTCAAATCAACCTCTAGTGTACGACTACGCGTTTTACATCCGTCTTACGACCAAACTTTTTAGTCGTAAAATTTAAGTCTACGTTACGACCAAAATTGAATTACGACGGGCTAGTAACGACTAAACGATTTTCGTTGTTATGTGGTCGTAAAAGGACATTTACGACCAGATAACTTCTAAATGAGTGGTCGTTATGCCCACGTTTTCTTGTAGTGAGACAGTGAATAGCACGCGCAAAGATTGGTCGATCAAGCTCGATGATGCTCTCTGGGCTTACAGAACAGCCAACAAAACACCACTCAGAACTACACCCTACAACCTGGTCTATGGCAAAGCATGCCATCTCCCTGTAAAACTCAAGCACAAGGCTGCATGGGCTATTAAGTTGCGTAACTTCGACATTAAAACAGCTGCGGAAAGGCGCTCCATTCAAGTCCATGAGTTAGAAGAAATCAGGAATCTGGCATATGAAAGCTCCAAACTTTACAAGGAGAGGACCAAAGCCTATCATGACAAGAAAATCATAGGCAAAAATTTGGAACCAAACGATCAGGTCCTTCTCTTTAACTCCATGCTAAAAAAATTTCCTAGAAAGTTGAGATCAAGATGGTCTAGACCTTTCACCATCAAAGATGTTCGGCCATATGGAGCGGTCGTGTTACTGGACACAAAAAGGGAAGAGTTTGTTGTGAATGGTCAGGGTCTAAAGCTATATCTCGCTGACACAACCATCGCTGAAGGTGAAGAAATTCCCTTAGGTGATCCATCCTCAGCCTAGCCGGCATTCCAAGTCAAGCTAGTGACTTAAACCAAGCGCTTGGTGGGAGGCAACCCATCGGTATGTGTAGTTACCTTTTACGAATTTTATTTTCTTTTGTTTAATTTCTCGTTTTAGTTTCCATTAGTCTCAAGAAAAAAAAAAATTCGAGATGCATCAGTTCACGAACGGAGCACCCAGGAAGAGCAACCTTGCCCTGCTCTGGGTAGGTGCTCCGTGTCAGGTAAGTATCTCGAAAACAAAAAAAAACAAAAAAAAAAGAGGGGGGAGGGCAGTTACTATTTAAAGATCCCACCTTTTCCCCATTCTCTCCCTCAGCCCCCTTTCTCACGATTTCTCCAAATTTTTCACCCAAACTTCCCTAACTTCTTCTTTTCTTAACGGTTTCAAGCGATTCTTGAGTCTAAATTGGATAACTTTTTGTGAACCATCTCTCAAGTTATTTCAACAAATCTACCAAGGTAACATCTCGAATCGCCACTCTCTCCCACGGTTAAGGGCCGATTACTCTCCCTACTCTTTGCTTGCAATGATCGAACCTAGGTTACTGAACCAAGTTTCACGTGCCCTATTTTGTTTTTTAGATAAAAAAGGGGGAGGGGGAGTTGAAAAGGGGGTAGGAACAATCGATTTGGAAACCTAGGGTTAGGGCACTTGTTTGCATGGTCTATGAAATGGCGATTGAGATTTGTGGTTTATGAAGTCACTGACTTGCAATCAAAATTGAGTACTTTTCACATTTTGCAAATCACCCACCGAAAAAATTTACATCTTTTGGGTTGTTTTCTAGTTGCCTGCCAAGAAGGGACTTCTTCAGACCACCCGTGCCTCCAGCTCCCATCACCACGACTATGACTCTCTCCCAGCCACCTACATGGGGCCACGTACAGAGGGTCAGCGCATCGATTGCAATAATCCCAACATCCTATCACTCTCCTAAGACATATGTGATCGATCCGACTCACGCCACTATAACGCGTTCCTTGATGTAGTCCTGGCCACAATGCGTTTCGTTCATGCGGGATCTATGTGTGCTCTGGGTACGCACAAAAATGTCCATGCGGTCCTCCACGCCATCAGCATCGATGAGTTGTGCTATGAGAATCAATTCCTATTTCCATACCTGGCTCGTCAATGCCTTGTTTCGGCCCAGATCCTCTATGAGGACCCCGGCCATCCAAATTTCGAGAAAGCCTCGTTCTCCTTCTTTGCTAATGGGATCAAGCATGTCCTCTCCATGGACAAGTTCACTGAGGTTTTCAGCCTAGAGAACGATCCAATGGGCCCCACGTTCTCCAAGAAGTTTCCTCCTACCCAATCTTTTTGGGAATTCATAGCGGATGGAGAATTTAGATCCCGCTCAGCAAACCAATCTCAGATAAGGAACCCCACTCTTCTGATCGTTACCAAGGTGATAATCAACATCCTTTTCACTAAGGACACCACGACGAATGTAACAAATGGTGAGTTGCAGTTTCTCTACTCAGGGATTGAGGACGAGATTAGGGATTCGGGTGCTAAGATCCCTTATGCACAAGTGAAAACAAACCCGGGATTCAGTATGGCTCAATCGCTCGTCGACAAGAAAGCAAGGGTGCTCCAGAAAGAAGGAACAAAGATCACAGAGCGATGTGGTAACCTGCTCACTTTGCTCTTCAAGAACTGTGAGGTTGATCTCGCTCCCTACACCTTCAATGCGCAGCCGGAGTACATCGACAACCCCTATCTCATCTAGTGCCAAATTTTAAGGGATGAGAGCACTTGCACCTTAGTGGATAGGGAAGGGAGCACCCTGTTCTGCACATTGCCGCAATCCTCCATCACCAACATCTAAGAGTTCAACAACATCAGGTTTCTCCCTAGTCTTGAGTTCCTCTGTGCAGATCCCCGAGCACCCCAACCGGTGCAACCTGATACAAACATGGACGATGTGGAGGACTTAACTCCGGATGGCGAGTACGACCTAGGCCCCCTTGGTGATGACCCAAATGACACCACCTACATGCGTTGGATGATTGACGCTCAGTGCAAGAACAACAGTCTCATGAAGAGGATCCTCCGTGCAATCATCGGTGGTTGTTTCCAGACTCCACAAACGGGAGCAGGTCGAGGGGAGCAACGTCGGTCTGAGCAAACAGACAGAGCAGGGTTATCGGCTGCGACTGAGCGATTGGGTAGGAACAGACGCTATGTTGGTCAGTCCAACAGCGAGGAAACAAAATGAGTACCATCCCCCCCCCTCTCTATCACCATTGTACCATCCATCGCTACTTTTTCTCTTTTTATTTTCGCTGACTTGAGTTTTACTTTCACACCAGAGACAGTGTGAAGTAAGTATGGGGGAGGCACTTGTGTGTGCTGTTGAAATCTTTTGTGTCTTTCTGTTTTTGTTTGATTGAGTCAGTTGTAGAATCGAGTCAGTCAAACTTTTGTGGGAATCAGGACCCTATTTTTATGATGCTTCTTAACCACCTTGTGCATTAAGTTATCTTATCCAGTGACTATCATCAGCCAAGGAGCACCCAAACGGAGCAACCACTTGCCTGCTCCCGAAGAATATAGAAACTTCTGAGATATTTCGGGATTTTCCCTAGATACTCTACTCTCTCTCTTCCTAGCAGTCGCCGCCCACCTTCTAAAAGACCAGTCACCTCTATTCTCTAGGACTACGTTAGTTTTTACACAAGAAACCTTTTGAGACTTGTTTTGGCGATTTGGTTATTATTGTAAGGGTGAAGGCTTCTCTTCTTCATCTTTAGAGAAAAACTCCTTGAACCCTCTCTTTACTATTAAATCCTTATGCATTATTCAGTCAACATTTGCGTGTTTCTTTGTGCCATGAACGAGTAGTTGTCTAGCCTAGTCTAGGGTGTTAGGGAGTTAGATCTGTGAACTTGACATAAATAAGTTATAAATCGATTGTCTTCATTCATAGTTGTTCTTATTGCTTGCATTAATCTGATCACTTAATGCATTAACTTAGGTTTAATCTATTCATTAACCGTGTAATAGGTTGCTAGACATAGCATGAATGAGCATTATATCCCTAACCAGCGAGAGAAGATGTTCGGGTGTATTGTAAACATATCGGACTCGATCTCTAATGCTCGTGGTCGCGCTTCAACCCAAACGAGAGTTAAGGACTACTGGAGTCAATCCACAAAGGGAGCAGCACCACGAGAGTGGGCTGTTCTATCTTGAGTGTTCCGAGTTCTAGACTACCTCTTAATTGAACTTGAATAATTGTTTGGCTCACAAGTGTTTACACCCGATCAAACCACCCTAGGTTGGCTTTTCTTTAATCTGAATTCAAACCACCTTGCTCTCCGTTCCTTGCTCTCTCTGAATTTTCAGTTTAGAACACTCTATTGTTTTAACTTGATATTGATCCAATAAAGATAAAGTGTAAAATGGTCCTCTGGAATTGAATCTAGAGTATTACAACAACCATTGTTAACTTGACAGTAGCAAGATCCAATTTAATGTATCATTGGGATAGTTAAGGATTACAAATCGGTTGATAGAGAGAGAGGAATACAATCAAGGATGGGATTCTATAGGGTCCAATCAAACTCATTGCGATTTCGGAAAGTCCTTCGGCTTGCAGGGTATAAAAGGAGTAGTCAAGAGAGGAGATGAGCTATCACTTCTACAGCCATCACTCCTAAAGCCTTTTGTTCTTACCTAAGGCTATTTCTCTGCTATTACCGGGGTACCTTTCTTGTCACGAAGAGGATGTCTCAAGGCCAGTTGGTTGGAATATCAAATGGGTGTAAGAAGATGGAGGATAACATCAAAGCGCTGAAGATTTCGGTTTCGAGATTTGATAACTCTAGTCACCTCAGAGCACACGCCAAAACCTTAATTGGAAGGTGTATGAATACAAGTCATCAGGACGTCAAACTCTTTCTGATAATGCTCCCAAATATTTGGAAAGTGGAGGACAGAGTGTTAGGACTTGATTTAGGTCTAGGGCGCTTTCAATTCAACTTTGATAGAGAGGAGGATATCGTGGAGGTTCTAAGGATGGAACCATACGATTTTGAATATCGAATGCTTTCTTTGGTACGATGGACGCCGGTGGTGGAACCAAACTACCCATATGCGATCACTTTTTAGGTTTGTGTGATTGGTTTCCATTGCACTACCTAGCAGCACTAACTCTGGAGTGTATAGGAGAGGCACTGGGAATTAAGGGTGTGGATATTGAGAATGGTAGAATTCAGATTGAGGTTGATGGCTTCCAAAATCTTTGTTTTGAGACTATTGTTGAGTTCCATGGAGGGCAGGAAACATTGGTAACCTTGAGGTATGAAAGACTGTTTGGATACTGCAGGATTTGTTTTATAGTTTGTGCCATGACTACCATAAGTGTCCCACAAAGTTGGAGAATTGCGAGGATAATAAAGACCATCGGGAGATGAAGTTGGGAACACCGGATGCTCGTAGTGCGAGCTATAAGAAAGTGGTCATAAATGGAGATGGAGAGGGTTTTGGCAGGGATCACGTGAGAAATTTGCACTAGGGAAAGGGTAAAGGTAAGATGTTTGACCAAAAAGAATTGAAGTGGAGCAGGGTATCGGAAAGAGATTCAAGAACTACTTCAGTAAGGCGTAGAAGGCTCTCTGGTGATGAGGAACCCCTATATAGACGACCTCGACCATCAAGAGACATCAACCCGCAGACATCCGAGCGAAGAGAGTGGAGTCCCAGAAAGGTGTACCATAGCGAGGAGTCCCACAATAGTCGGGATATCACTCATCCTTTGAGCAAAACATCAGAGACCACGAAGGCAAATATAGAAGAGAAGCTTGTTGAACATGTGATGGAGACCGAACCAGCTAAGGTGTGTTTTGTAGTGGGGAATGGCATAGACTTAGTAAATGAAATGTTAGAGGAAGGCATTGATAACATAGATGAGGATGGAAAGGATTTAGGAGAGACTTTAGCTATGTTAGAAGAATATGCGGAGACTGATGGTTTTATTGTAGATACTTCTGAGGGTATGCAGGGTCTTTTAGAAGTAGTTCAGAAAGACAATTACAGGGATGAATCTATGAAGAAATGATTGATCAGCGGTTCAGAATGGAAGAAACCAATAAACAAAAGAAGAAGGTGTCAAGCGTGAAATTGTTAAGAAGATTTTGTTTAAACCGATGGTGAGTTTGGCAGGTGGCACAACAAAGAAGTGCATGATGCAGGCCATACTATCACCTCGTAAGAAAAAATGGGAGCAAGCCACTGGCACGTCCAGGAGATGGGGGGAAGAGAATGGAAGAGAAGGGTCCCTTTAACCCTAAAGAGGAGATACCACAGCCTTAAAGATCAGTTCATGGAGTACAAGGAGGTGAAGGAACAGCTGCGGGTGCAGCTTTTATCCTTTTTACTTATAATAAGCTCAATGAGCAATCGTTGTTTACTTTTCATGGGGTTGTTTTGTTTGGTTTTGTTTCTTGATAAATTGTATGAGCCAAGGTGTTTTGTTGCTTTCCTAATAAAAGAGCAAGGTTCTGCTCGGGTTTATTGTTGGTGTTCTGGTTTTGCTATATCATCGGGAGAGGTACAATTGGTCCTCTATAGGAAACTTGGTAGGCGAACACATTGTTTCAGTGTGCATCAACACAAGTCACAATGGAACGACAGTGGCGAATTCTCAAGGGTCTTTCCATATACATCAGGTATTTTTTTTTGAACCAAGTATTATGGGGTTTACGGGGTTGGTGCATGTGGTTTTTTCACACCCTACACGTCCTGAGGACAAAAGGAAAGCTCATGGCAATACACTGGCACAGATTAGAAAACAGCAGCCAGTACATGGCTCTCATATTGACTCGCGAATATGCATTAATGATCCAGTATCGATTTTATCAAGGACTCAAAGAAAATCATAGGCCTTTAGTGTATGGAGGCTCTTCAAAGGGTTGCTTTATTCCCATCTTATCTGCTCCATCGACCACATATACAGAGATTTTTTAATGAGAATCCTAAGTTGGAATTTTAGAGGTATGGGTAGCAAATACACAATTTGCTATCTTCGAGAGATTTGGCAAAAACATAAACCGAATTTTTTTACCGGAGACGAAACAAGATTATGTTTTTGCACAAGAGTTTCTATCTCATTTTGGTTTTGGTAATTTGGTTATTGTTGATCCAAATGGAATGAGTGGAGGTGTAGCCTTATTTTATAATAAGGAGTATCAGATCAAAATTTTGTACACTAATAATAGAATGATTGATGTGGAATCAATGGTAAAAGGGAAACGTGTTTTCATAACCTTTGTTTATGGAGATCCTGTCTACAAATTCAGAGAACATGTACGGGAAAGATTGATGAGATTTGGTTTAGTGTGTTCAGATCCATGGTTTATTATTTGAGATTTGAATGAAATTACAGGAAATCATGAGAAACAAGGTGGCCCATTAAGGAACGCAGGTTCTTTCTTGGCATTCAATAATATAATCCAGCTAGATGAAATCAGATGTCTTGGCAAGGATGACAAGGAAAGACAATGATACGGTGTCGTCTTGATCGATCTTTGGCAATGAGGACTGACATACTTTATTCCCTTTCTCTTTCACAGAATACTTGGGGCTGGTCGGGTCTAATCATAGATCATTAGTGGCATTCCTAGAGGATAATATGCCTCGGCGGCATGGGCAATTTCGATTTGAAAAAATATGGATTGGGCAAGAGGGGTTTTTTGACTCCATCAAAAGAGGATGGTTTGGATCAAGAGATAATAGTGAGCTGGATTTTGTTTCTCGAATAACCAATTGTCGTCATTAAATTTCTAAATGGAGGCGAAGCAACTCCCCATTCGGAAAGGAAAGGATAAGTGAGCTTCAGCGAGTCCTGGAAGAAGTCCAAATGGATGATACTAAAACTCAGGAAGAGATAATCGATGTATCTATGAAGTTACAAGAAGCATACAAAGATGAGGAAGACTTTTGGCAGCAAAAGAGTCGAAACATGTGGAACACATCAAGGGATATCAATACAAAATTCTATCATCATTTAACGAAGCAACGTCGTGCTCAGAATAGACTCGTGGGTTTACATGATGAGGGTGGCCAATGGAAAATATGGGAGAAAGGGATGGAAAAATTGGCTGTTGAGTACCTTGAGGATATATTTCGATCCAACATACCTACAGATTTTGAAAGTTTCCTTGATGAGGTTCCCCAAAGTATTACACCAGAGATGAACAAGAGATTGTTAAGGGAAGCGACAAAGGAGGAAGTCAACATGCGCTTTTTATGATGCATCCGGAGAAAGCACCGGGTCCAGATGGAATGACGGCCTTATTTTTTCAACATTCTTGGTCACTCATTAAAAAGGACATTCGGGAGTTGGTAAATAATTTCATGCGGACTGGACATTTGGATGCTCGATTGATGCGACAAATATATGCTTAATCCCAAAGGTGGAGAGACCTACGAGGATGACGGATTTGCGACCGATTAGTCTATGCAATCTAGGTTATAAGATTGTGTCTACGGTACTTTGTCAAAGATTGAAGCGGTGCCTCCCAACCCTCATCTCAGAAACACAATCGGCTTTTGTGGCTGGATGTTTGATCTCAGACAACATCCTTATTGCTCAGGAAATATTTCATGGTCTCTGAACCAATAAATCTTGCCAGAGTAAGTATGGGTTTTGCGACCGAATGGATACAACTGATGATGGAGTATATCTCCTCTGTTAAATGCCAGGTTCTTTTAAATGGAAAACCAAGGGGGATTATAATTCCACATCAGGGTTTATGTCAGGGTGATCCCTTATCTCCATACTTGTTCATCATGTGTACGGAAGCTCAAATTACAAACTTCAAAAAGGCGGAAAGGGAGAAACAGTTGACGGGGATGAAAGTGGCAAGGGCAAGCCCAAAAATTTCTCACCTTCTCTTTGTAGACGACAGTCTTTTCTTCTGTAGGGCTGATATAGAGGAATGCTCTACCATTTTAAAGATTCTGAAGGAATACGAGATTAAATCTGGTAAACCTTCAGAAATATTTGCAATTTCGACACAAGGTAGAGGAACCCATTCGACAAGAACTTAGAAATCTATTGGGCATCCATAATTTAGGGGGTATGGGATCATACTTGAGGAGCATGGGTGGTTCTAAGATGCAAATATTCAGTTTTTTTTCAGGAGCGTTTAAGTCAAAGAACCAACGGGTGGGCTTTCAATTTTTTCTCGAAGGGAGGTAAGGAGGTCATCATCAAGTCAGTGGTTTCGGCACTACTGAACCATGTAATGTCTTGCTACCAAATTCCAAAGACTGTCAGTAGGAAGTTGACGAGTGCGGTTGCACAGTTTTGGTGGAGTTCGGGAGGACATACTCGTGGAGTGCACTGGCAAGCATGGGAAAATTTATGTCGTGAAAAGGAGAACGGGGGGTTGGGTTTTAAGGATGTGGTGGTCTTCAACACCGCAATGCTTGGAAAACATTTTTGGCGTCTGATTGAGAAGCCCAAAACTCTCTTTTCGAAAGTGTTCAAATGACGGTATTTTAGGAATGCGTCACCCCTAGAACCAGTTAGATCATACTTACCATCATATGGATGGCATAGTATTGTATCAGCTAGATCTCTGGTTAGTAAAACACTACTCAAAAGAGTGAGAACAGGAACATCCATTTCAGTATGGAATGACCCATGGATTCCAGCCACTACTCGCCCAAGACCAGCAAATAGTAATCAACAACATCATCACCCCGATCTCAAAGTGTAGTCATTCATCAATGTTTATTCAAGAACATGGAATTCCAACATGATTGTTGGGGTTAAAATCGGTTACGACAAAATCAACGTCAGAAACCTACCGTGAAATGCACCCTTTGTAGAAAAAGAGATAATATCTCAAAAAGAGGAACGGGAAAAACCAAAGTCAAGTCTCGCCTGACCACGAAAGAATGGTCTGCATAGTGAGCCATCAAGATGAGTTTTTCCCAGACCTCGGGTCAACGTATCCCCGAGCATTAACAAGAAAAAACGACTAAAGAACTTGATCATCCAACTCACCGTACAGAGAAATTGGCCGAGCAAGACATCCAACTCGCCGAACGGACAAATCGAACCACAAATACCGACCAACTCGCCCGTTCAGTGAGTTGGACTGGTCCAACTTGCCAAACAGGCGAGTTGTGAAATGCATGTCGACCAACTCGCCGAATGGGGGAGTTGTGCAGCGTGGGTCGACCAACTCGCCCGTTTGGCGAGTTGGACCAGTCTAACTAGCTGAACGGGCGAGTTGGGCAACATGGGCGACCAACTCGCCCATTCGGGGAGTTGGACAGCATGTGCAGAATGGGCGAGTTGGAGAGCATGGGCTGACCAACTCACCCGTTCGGAGATTGCCCGTTCGACGAGTTGGGTCGAACAAGACCAAATCGCTCGTCCGGCGAGTTTGACAAGCCCAACTCGCCAAACAGGCGAGTTAGGTAGCACAAGCAATCCAACTCGCCCGTTTGGCGAGTTGGATCAATCAATCCATTTTCATCTCATCCTTGTAACTCCCTCATTCAAAACTTAATCAAACTTAGCTTTGTTTCGTCTTGATCGAGGTTAACAATGGAATTTTACCGAAAGAACCCCTTCCCTCGTGGAAAGATCGGATCGATAGTGTAAGACGATAACTGTTAACTACACACCTGGAGTCGCATGCCCTATACGAAAGATCCTAAGTCTCAGACGACATCGTCTCAAGAATGATCTTTCGATAAAATCGCTAAAACGCTTAAGTCAAAGAACAGCCTGAGAAGGTCTAAAACGTGGCTAAAGGCCCACTCACAATTTTATCTGAAATTGAGCCTAATCTTTTTGGCGGTTTATCTTTTATTTTGCAGGAATGGATAAATATTAAGTTCGGAAGATAAATGTCAAGATCGGAAGATAATTGTTAACTTTCTAAAGATAATCATGAAGATCGAGAAAAAACGGAATATTTTCGCAAAGCGATAAATTTGACCGAGGGAAGAAGGGGAAAGAGAAAACTGCCTCTGGAGGAGTATATAAGGAGTTCGATGTTGAGGATGCAATGGACACACGAAAATTCTTACTCAGAGGAAACGTAGCACTTAGGGAAATTAGGCAAATTTCCATTTTACTGTTATCGAGCTGCGACTCAACTAGCTTATTCAGGTCTTACAAGGTTAAAATTTGGAATTCGCCGACGACTCTTTCCGCTAAGGCTTTACCTATTAAATCAGGGACTTCTGGGAAAGCTAGGTTTACCTAAATCAATGGAAATCGACAGTACGAATTTCAGTTCCCACAGTTCGGCGCTAGAAGGGGGGGTACGGATCAATCTAACTCTCAACCATCAACGCTCAATCAAAGGATGTCAGATCTCAACAACCAACAGCCTCGTGATGACAACGTCGTCGACGAAAATGTTGAAAAAACTCCAGCGACAAACGTCACTGCGGTCAACGCCGACGCAAACACCACATCATTTGAGGAGGGGAAAAAGATGTTCTCGAATTTCGAAAAGAAGTCAGCAGCACATGATAAGGTTATGAATTCCCTTGTTAAACATGTTGAAATCCTTACAGCGAGGAACATGGCCATTTTCAGGCGTGGAACAACCCGAATCTGCGGAAGAAAACTCGACTTCGCAACACCTTTGGACCGGTCCGGCAACGCGCAGGGCAAACTGTCTGGACAAAATCTTGATGAAATGACACCCACGCTAACACGGAAGAACCCGGGAGATCTTCTTCCTATTGAAGAAGATAATGAAGGACGAGAATTCGAACGCGTCGACGTGGAGTCTAGCAGTCAGTCCAAACCTACGACAAAGAAGAAGAAGCTATCTTCTGGAACGAATAGGAGGCACAGGGCGAGGAGAAAACTCGGAACACTCACAGGAAACGCCGACAAATCTGGAAATATGCTAGCAAGACTTTCAAAATTCGCGATCTTGGCGATGATCTCATGAAAACAGAGGCCGAAGTTAGGGCGTTGAAGTCCCAAATTCACCACATTACTAGCACCGCACCAGAGATCTATCTGCTGCTCGAAGAGGTTCATAAAACAGATTTCACTATTCGTATTACCGAAACTAGGGTTTCGGATCCTGGGAAGGTCAAAGTGATGCCATATGATGGAACTACTGATCCTAAGGCACACCTATAGGCTTTTCATGTCGCGATGGGTAGACCCAGGTTTACTAGAAAATGTGAGAGATGCCGGTGAATGCCGCCTCTTCATAGAAAACCTCCGCGGAGCAGCGCTAGAATGGTTCTCTGGCATTAGGCGGAACTCCATCGGGAGCTTCCGCCAGCTCGCCTCAGAATTCCTCAAGCAATACTCGATATTCATAGACAATGAAACCTTCGACGTGGACCTCTAGAGCTTATCCTAGGGAGAGGACGAGACTCTCTTCAACTTCATAAAACGGTTCAAAACCGTCATGGCTAGAGTCAGCAGGATAAGCGACAAAGTCGCAATAGACTCACTTCGAAAAACGCTCTGGTTCAAGTCAAAGTTCAGGAAGTGGATAACTTTGGAAAAGCCGCGTACAATCCAGGACGCGCTTCACAAAGCCACGGATTACATCATCATCGAAGAAGAGATGAAAGTCTTGTCCCAGAAATGGAAGCCGACGAAGAATTCGTTCAAGGATCCATGGTCGGATCAGAAATTAAAGAAGATAAACCCTCCCAGTGACAAAAGTGTCCATTACGGAGACGAAGAAACAAAGGGAGCGCATAGCTACTCTATTAAATCCGGATCGGAGAAAGGACGGACGACGGGTAACACGTGGATCCAAAATCCAAACTGCGACGAAAATGCCTTCTGCAACTTTCACCAAACCCACGCACACTCGACCATTAACTGCAAAGTTCTTGGTGCGAGGTTGGTCGCAAAGTTGCTCTTAGGATAACTAGTCGGAGTCTCCAGCGTGAAAGACCTCATCCGCGACTCGGACCGCCTCCCCCCCCAAAAAAATGAAAGGACTCCTCAAACGGAGAACCATTCCCAAGGGAACCAATCAGAGAAAAGAGCGGGAGAAGGCATGACGAGAAGGGCAATGACAGCAACCATCGCAGGGTAAACATGATCATCGGTGGATCGCAATATTGCAGCGATACCATCTTGGCCATCTAAGCTTATCAGCGCAAGGCCGAAGCGCAAATTTGCCAATCTGGTACACGCCCAATGACACTCCGAAAGGAGCAATCACTTTAAATGAAGAAGAGGCAGGAGGGATCGATCAGCCACATTGCGATCCACTCGTAATTGATCTTGTGATAAGAGATCTCGAGGTCGCTAGGGTTCTCATCGATACAGGAAGCACAGTCAACGTCATCTCTTGCTACACTCTCAAAAGGATGAACATCGAGTTAAGCAAAGTTGTACCAACGCCAAAGCCGCTAACTGTTTCTCTGGCACGACGTCGATGACCCTCAGGTCAATCAAATTACCCGTTGCGGCCAAAGAAGTCACGAAGATTGTCGATTTCGCGGTCGTCGACCACCCGGCCATCTACAACGTCATCATGGGCACGCCTTGGCTAAACGCCATGAAGGCATTTCCATTGATTTATCACTTAGAAATTAAGTTCCCAACTCATAACGGGATTGCCGTGATTTGGGGCTGCCAGAAGCAGTCGAGACGCTGCTTCCTGGCCGAGCACAAGCTTAGACAAATCACGAACACTGCAATGGCACAGACCAAACGCCCAAACATAGCCTTGGCATCAGCCAAAAACACTTCGAACAAAGACGAACCAGAGCCGTCGGCTCAAGAAATGGCCACTAAACAACTAGTTCTGGTGCCTGACGCATCAAGCTCACCGGAGAAGACAAGTCTAAGAAGACATCAACCTGCAACTGACGCAGTCGACACAAACACAACAGCCGAGTAAACAGACTCGCCTAAACAAGCATGAATACGAGATGGCTCGATCCTCGAAAGAGGTACGTAGGCAGCTCGTTGAAAGACGAGTTCAGCTATCCCCTCTAAAAAGGGGGGAGTGGGTACATATATGAATACTCCTATATTCCCACATTTAAAACTTAAATTTTTTACGTTGTACTAAAAAAAATTAAAACTTTTTCGGCAATAAATACTTCTTTACAATTTCGCAAAATTTTTATCATCCCGTAAAGAAACGTTATGTTACACATCTATATACGAGCAAAACAATTATCGCACCATCCCAAAAACGAAACTTGCAGAAAATCGTTCTGGCTCAAATCGGTCGAATCATCAATTTTGATTCCCT
The DNA here is from genome assembly GCA_905132765.1 of Moricandia arvensis. Classification (NCBI taxonomy): domain Eukaryota; kingdom Viridiplantae; phylum Streptophyta; class Magnoliopsida; order Brassicales; family Brassicaceae; genus Moricandia; species Moricandia arvensis. The sequence continues at coordinate 146,387 of CAJHQP010000201.1, read as the reverse complement.
ACCGAAGCACGAGATCATGCTCCCATATGCTCAAAGAATTACTTACACAAAGTAGGTTTTTTAAAAAAATAGGCAAGACGTTGCCTGAATTTTCGAGAACACACACCCAGTCCATTCGCGACTATAAAACGCTCGGCAATTGGCCCCGCGGAGCACTTTAGCTGTCTTAAACGAACACACCCAGGTCCGTTCTAAGGACAGATCCTCTCACATCCGACTAGGATAAATAGTGTGCTATAAAAGAAATCCGAAATTTTGGTTAGCACTTTCGGGAGACTTAAAAATTGTCCCCAGAAAGATGCTCGACTCCGACCAGACAAGTCATATAAGCCGAGAACCTATTGTGGACTTTAAATCGGAACAGAGTCAGGTTAAAATAGAAACAGGCAAAACGAAAGCTGATTAGTCATCGCAAAGCCTCCGAAAGTAAACCTAGGTCTTGCCCTAAACTCAGCACACTAGTCTCTAACATCTCAAGTCCTGATATCAAAAAGATACGAGATCCTAAAAGCATGTCTCTTCATATGTATTTAAACGTTCTCAAAACTTTGAAAACTCCTCGAACATCTCGGATGAACAACAAATAGGATGATCCGCAAAAAAGGGAGGGAAGTCGAGATGAAAACTCGAGATTTTTTGCTACACTTAACGAATTCCAAACATATTTTTAAACACCCTCGTATCATAAAAAGAACGGTTAGAATGAAAATGAAAGGTAGGGATTCAATGCCAAACTCGGCCAGTCCCATTACATACGACCACAGTCAGCCGACGACGAACAAAAAAAACGACAACATACTATAATACAAGATAACACATTCCCTAATAATTCATGACCTCACAATCACTCGTCAAAACCAAAGTACTCGGTCATCGATCTACCGAGCGAATAGTCGTTGACGTCCAGAGGTGCCCTCGGTTGGTTCACCACACTCGTCTCATCAGCAGCCCCCGCCTCGGCCTCCACCGTATCGGGAGAAACAGGAATCAGGTCCCACTATTCCCAAATCCTCTCCTCGATCTGAGAAATCGCGAATTCCTTATCCCTCTCGTTCATACGTCCGGTCTACCTCGCATATTCGGTGCCAAACGAATAATCAGGGGCATGCGTTAGGCATAGTCCGCCCACAGCGCCGCGACACTCAAGATCATCCTCGAAATCCTTATAACCCATCGTAAGCTCCTCAAATTCATGCCAGAACTTTTCATGACGGGTCTTCATGACTTCAGCCATTTCTCTCTTCCCTCGCCTATAAGCGCGACGAACCTCCATCGCAACCGACTCCCTCTAGCGGTGACGAGAACTTTCCAACTCATCTCTCAGACATGCAATCTCTTTGTTAGCTATCTCAACCCTGAACTGAGCCATGCGTGCCTCCTAGAAGCTCGCATCAAGGACTCGGTTCATCATAAAGAGACCCTGTGAAGTATCTCAAAGTCAAGAAAAGCTCATCCTTGAAAGAGAATAATAACGCTCGGGAACCAAAAACTTATCATGTTAACCATCCTCGACGCCTAGGTAAACTCCGGGGTCTCGCTGGACCCACCTACGTCCGGAGGAAAGTCAAAACCAAGCAGCTCATCAAGATCGTCCCGTTCACCACTACTCCCGTCTACTTGACTATTTAGGTAGTCTCTAAGTATGTTATCAGGGGAGCACCGCTCGTCAACCGCTTTGTCCTCGACAACGAAGTGTTTGTCCTTTTGAGTTTTCAATCTTTCCTCTCTCTTGAAAACCTCGCACGGAACAAATCCATCCATGGTTGACTCCGACCCTTCCTCTACCAGTAGATCTGGCAGATACCGAGAACGTTGGAGAGAAACAGCACGGCGAACCCATTTTGGGTTAAACGTTGCCCAAAACAGACAAACGACCGCGAAGGAAGTCTCGGATGGTGTTCAGACCCTCCAGACTCAGAGGGAAATGATTGGTCTTTACAAAAATAATAAAATAAATATATTAGAGATCGAACTTCACCAAAACCAAAAAAGGGGACACTTGGTCAAAGATACCTTTCCGACCCCATCTAGTCCTAAAGAAGGAAATGCCATTTTCTTCTATGTATGCATCGTTAACACGGACGAAAAAGAAGTGCTCGCGCCAGTCATGGTAGTTCAAAACGAACTCCTTTATGATCGACATCCCCGGCCGAGGCCTCAAATGAACTATGGACGATTTCCACCAGGGTTGAAGCATAACGTCAAGATGATTGGCATAGAGGGTCATACCTAATTCGTAACTCAGCACAAGAATCCCTACAATTTGCTGCAAACCACACGGGTTTATCTAACCTATCGATATCTTGAAACGGTTGAGAAGTCGCGCCATGATTTCCAGAATAGGGAACCACAAATGGCACTGTATCAGGTACGCCTCATAGCACGTGAAGTAACCCTCAGGCGGAGACTCAGCGACCTCTCCAACTTCCGGAAGACGAAAATTGACTAACTCAGGAACTTGGCAATGGCTCTGGATGGCAGCAAGCCCATTCAGGCAGCTCATGTTGGGGCAACCCTCCACAGGGTTGGCATGAAACAAAGGCAAGGCCCACATACCATGTTTGGGAGGTTTTACTTCTCCCATGTCCGCCTAGTATGCCTCGGCTTCCTCAGGATCAACCGAGTGAGCTGAGAATTCCACCTTTGGCCCAACATCGTTGTGTTGTGAGCTGGAACCATCAGGGACAAAACGGTCGTGGAGAGACTTTGTGGAAGTCTTTCTTCTCGAAGACATAACTTTCTTTTTACCAAAGGGAGGAAAGAGAAGAGAAAATCTTTTAATCCTTGAATTTTTTTTGTGGAAATGTGCAAGTGGGGAATTTGAAAACCCACTCCACATATTTATATAAGAAAGAATTCACTATTTCACCTCCAGGCTTTCGAGCGTCGGATTCCGCCTAATTTATCCAATATGCCTGAAAAACGCTCGCAAGAACATCACAGTTCTGGCGATCTGGAGGACTAACTGTTGGGGTCAAAATCGGTCACATCACAGTTATGACAGATAATGAAGGTTGACACTTTACGAAGAATGGTAAATACACAGTCAAATAAGGTTACCAGGTGAGAGGATGTACCCGGATGTGGAAAACCGCTTCCGATGTTTGGACCAACTTTGACTCCCTTAAAAGCACACTCATGGAAGTTACGCTTTCCTCCTAAGATAAAGCACTTCGTGTGGCAAATAATCTCAGGATATCTTCCGATGAAGAAAATTTCACAAGCACGCGGGATATAAAGAGACACTCTTTGTGCGCGATGTGGAGCAAAAGAGGAATCAATTAATCACGTTCTTTGAGTGCCCTCCGGCTATACAAGTGCGGGATCTCTCCCAAATTCCATCTAACCCATTGATCTTCCCCCACTCTTTCTATTTTTAGAAACATAGATCACTTATTTTGGCGAGTGAAACCGCAAATCGAGGACCATGGTTTTACATGGATTTTGTGGTATATTTCAAAAAGTCGAAACAATAAGGTGTTTAGTAATCTCACTATTGACCCCAGGGATACTTTACAGTTAGTTGTGACATAAGCTAAGCTATGGCTGGAAGCATAGTCTTCTCAAGTGCAAAATACAACCTCATGTCGGGAGGAAGCAATATCCATACCCCAAATCCCGAGCGCTGGTGTTTTACTGATGGATCCTGGAAAGCTGGAGATGTTGATGGTGGAGCACCTTGGAAGGTTTTGTAGGTTTGATGGGGGCAAGAAATCCAAGAGCCAGTTTATCACCCCTGCATTCTGAGATAGAGGTATGTATTTGGGCCATGGAAAGTATGAGAATTTACGCCAGGTGCACGTGACATTTGCGACAAATTGTTCTCAATTGGTGAAGATGGTTTCGGTCTAGAAGAATGGCCTGCTTTCGCAACCCACCTTGAAGATATTCTCTTACTGAAGGGGGATTTTGTTCACTCGGAGATCATCTATGTACATCGAACGAAGAATAGAAGAGCTGATAATCTAGCACGCAATGCTCAGAAACAATCGTCCTTTGTCGTTCACATGGAGGCAGAGCTACCAACCTGGTTTACAGAATTCTAATTGAGTATGTATTTCGATGACAAAAGAAAAAGAAAAAAAATCACAACATACAATTACTTTATGTCTGAAAATTATATACACTACAAGTGGATAAACTAATCTACTAGTAAAAAGAGATAGATAAAATACTTTGCATGTGGTCTTAGAATTAATAACAAACAATAAAACTATTTTAAGGAAAAAAAACAATTTGCTTTACTCATATATACTAGATTTGTTTTGTTAAATGGTGAAAAAAGTGGATTACCTATGTTACATGGAATCAGAAGTGTATACACGGAAGTGAAACCATATGGAAGTGTAGAAGTGAAATTTTTGAAAAATTTAGGAAGTGGATACATGTTGGAAGTGTATATATATATTAAAATATAAGAGAATTTTATAAAATTTATGACTAAAAATATATGATTCAAATTAAAAAAATATGTATTCATTTATAATAATTTTAAATGATTTCATATTATAATTTTCAAAATATATATAAATTAAGTTTACAAAAAATTTAATCTAATTAATTATTTTTAATATTTCATAAATAATATAATATTTTGAATATATATGTTATACCTCTGATAAAAATTCAGTGCTTAAAGATAATTTATAACATTAATTTTAATATTGTAATATTTTTTTCTCTATTTTAGTATTATTAAATTGTAGATTTTATACAAAAAAACATAAAAACATGATTTTATATTTATTCTTTTTATGATATTATGTTTTCAAAAATAAAAGCGTGATTCTAAAATACAATCATAAGCTTTCAATGTGTTTTACATATGATATTTTTGAACTATTTTTGGAAATGAAATTCCATAAATTTCATAAAATTCTGATTTTTTATTCTGAACCGAGAAATGGACTTTCGATGAATTATCATGTCTCCCACTCAAAGTCTAAATTTGGAACCACGTGCGGAGATATTTCGAGGCTGCGATCTTATAATCACTGACCGAAAATGACATGTTTCACGTCTTTGTCCCTGTAAGAAAAATGAAGATTCAGTTCACTTATAACTCTTAGCCGCTAGCAAAATGAAAAAGGGGGTGGTGGTGTCATGAACTAATCTGAAAAGTCAACTAAATAAACCTTCTTTTCTTCTTTTCTCTTTTCTCTTTTTTTTTTTGTCTTTTGTTTTTGTAAAATAAACCTTATTTTCTGTTAAAATTAATTAGTTGTCAACTGTTTATTCTGTTAATAGAAGCCATAAATAAACTTCTGACTATATACTAACATCTAATAATAATTTTTTTTTGTAGTTAACCATTATAATAAGCACATCCAACACTTTAAAGTTACAATAACGTTTGGTTTATAATCATTCTAATTTAAAAACAAGTTATCCTAAATAAATCATTACAAAATTAAGCATTTGCAGCTATCAATAGAGCAGTAAAAAGAGATGATTAATTAATAATTAAAAGTGGGAAACGAATGAAGAAGGTGAGACGAAACCGCGTCTAGGTGATGAGCACTAATTAAAATCTTTCTCTCCTTCATCATCATAACAAATCCACAAAGAACAAATCTTTTACGCTCTGTTTGATGATTCAACGCATCCTATTATCCAACCACAAACAGCTACACACACACATATATATATATATATATATAAAAATAAAGAAAATAAAGAAACTTTTTTTCTGTTATCATTTTGACTTTAATCAGATTTCTTAATCTTAATCCTAATCCATTTCCTCGTCTCCTAGCTGTTCTTCTGCTATTCTGGTACTAGATCCTCTGTTTTCTCTTTATGTTTCTTTTATTACAGATTCCTCATTCATTGTTTTTTTTTTTTGTAATTGGTCGATGAACGTTTAAAGATACGACTTTTTAGGAGCTCTTGTCTTTTTTTTTTCTTGATTTAAAATTACAAAAACTTATGATTTCTTGATTCTTGATCTGATGTGGGTTCGTCTGATTTCATTCAAAGTTCTTTTCTTAAAAAGACTTGCTCATCTAGTTTGATTTGGTGGTGTTCTTGTCTGTTTTTCTCTATATCAACAGTGATCGTTGGATGAGAAGAAGAAGAAGAAGAAAGTGAAAGATTCAGGCTTTTTAAAAAAAAAAGTTTTGGTTAACTTACCATTGTTTCATGGGCAATTCATGCCGTGGTTCTTTCAAGGACAAAACCTACGAGGGCAATAACAATCTGCCCGAGGAGAATTCCATAACCATCACCCACGTTTCCTCCGTTCATTCTCCGACCACAGAACAAGACTTCCCTAAAGAAGACAACAACAACAACAACAACAAAAATCCTGTTCTTGTGCTTCCTGTAAAAGAACCTTTTATGCGTCGTAACATGGACAACCAAGCTTACTATGTTCTCGGTCACAAGACTCCTAACATCCGTGATCTTTACACCTTGAGCCGTAAGTTAGGACAAGGACAATTCGGGACCACGTATCTCTGCACCGAGGTTGCAACCGGTGTTGACTATGCTTGCAAGTCTATATCCAAGAGGAAACTGATATCTAAGGAAGATGTTGAGGATGTTAGGAGGGAGATTCAGATAATGCACCATTTGGCTGGTCACAAGAACATTGTTACTATCAAAGGAGCTTATGAGGATCCTTTGTATGTTCACATTGTGATGGAGGTTTGTGCTGGTGGTGAGCTGTTTGATAGGATTATTCAGAGAGGCCATTACAGCGAGAGGAAAGCTGCTGAGTTGACCAAGATCGTTGTCGGTGTTGTTGAGGCCTGTCATTCCCTTGGTGTCATGCATAGAGACTTAAAGCCTGAGAACTTCTTGTTGGTTAATAAGGATGATGATTTCTCTCTTAAGGCCATTGATTTTGGTCTCTCCGTTTTCTTCAAACCAGGTAATGTGTTGGATTAGTGCCAAAGCGTCTTAGGAAAACTGCAGAGCCTGATTTGGTTGTCTTAGATGAAGAATCTTGTTTGTGCATGCTCTTGATGCTCCTTTTGTTTTGCTTAAATGTATTACTATAATTTCAGGCCAAATATTCAAGGATGTTGTTGGAAGTCCATACTATGTTGCTCCTGAGGTCCTTCTTAAACATTATGGTCCAGAAGCTGATGTGTGGACTGCTGGTGTTATACTCTATATTTTACTAAGTGGTGTGCCTCCTTTTTGGGCAGGTATGTGTGTATGGCGGCATATAGCCTCTTAAATTGTGTTTCTCGCAAGATTTTGTTAAGTTTTGTTTTGTGTTATGTTTGGAATCAGAAACACAACAAGGAATATTTGATGCTGTCTTGAAAGGAGATATAGACTTTGAGTCAGATCCTTGGCCTGTGATATCCGACAGTGCTAAAGATCTGATCAGGAAGATGTTATGCTCCAGTCCTTCTGAACGCTTAACAGCTCATGAAGTCTTGCGTACGTAATTATTTAAATATATGAGTGGTTACATGTTTTGACAAACAGGTAACATAAGACAATACATCTTTTGTTCAGGCCATCCATGGATCTGTGAGAACGGAGTTGCACCAGATAGAGCACTTGATCCTGCTGTTCTGTCCCGTCTCAAACAGTTTTCTGCAATGAATAAATTAAAGAAGATGGCTTTAAAGGTGAGTTTGTATTTAAGTTAATCTTCCAAATTCATTTGAGATAAACTCATATAACTTATTGTGGTTAATCAGGTGATAGCTGAAAGCCTCTCAGAAGAAGAGATTGCGGGTTTAAGAGCAATGTTTGAGGCAATGGATACTGATAACAGCGGTGCAATCACTTTTGATGAACTCAAAGCTGGACTGAGAAGATATGGCTCTACTTTGAAAGACACTGAGATCCAAGATCTTATGGAAGCGGTAAAAATGCATCCTTCTTTTGGTGAAATATATAAATACTATTTCATTTCTCATAGACAGACAGTGACCATAGTTGTGTTGTTGTGATCTTAGGCTGATGTGGATAACAGTGGTACAATAGATTACAGTGAGTTCATTGCAGCGACGATCCATCTGAATAAACTAGACAGAGAAGAGCATCTTGTGTCTGCGTTTCAGTACTTTGATAAAGATGGAAGTGGTTACATCACCATTGATGAGCTGCAGCAATCTTGCGTGGAACACGGGATGACTGATGTTTTTCTTGAAGATGTAATCAAAGAAGTTGATCAAGACAATGTAAAGATTTGCCTCTTGACATGTTTTTGAACAATGGTTTGGTTTCTCTTCATGCTGATAAAATATATGGTTTTTCTTGTTACAGGATGGACGGATAGACTATGGAGAATTTGTTGCGATGATGCAAAAGGGCAATGCTGGTGTTGGGAGACGAACAATGAGAAACAGCCTAAACATCAGCATGAGAGATGCATAGCCACATAAAACATGTAACCACATAAAGATGCATAGTCTTTGAACCCATTTGCTTGGTAAGGCTGCAAATGCTTCCAAGGAATCAATGTTTGCAGTGTTCAATCACAGAGAAGGGTGAAGAGAAATCGGATTCATAGGTGCAGTAAGGCAGCTAAATCCTTGAAGGTTTGACTTTAAAATGTAAAAAAAGAAAAAAAAACTAATGCATGATTAACATTGGTGGATTGACAAAAAGTGTTTTGTTCTTTCATCAGTTAGCTGTGAGGACTATTTCTATTCTCTCTATCTGTCTTTTGATTTGTTTGTTTGTAACAACTGTTCAAGTTTGGTGACCTTATTTCATCTCCATTATTGAAAAGCTTTGACCCTTTTTGGTTCTTGAGAGATCAATCATCTTCCATTAAAGTACAAGTGTTATATAAATTGTGAGAAGCTTTCTAAAATGCACTCTCCCACCCCTTTTTGCATCACACTAGCTCTCGAATTTGGATTCAGTGAATTTGTATCACATCACAACCATCTTCCATTAAAGTTCAATCATGTACTCAAAGTGATGTCTTGAAAATCAAACTTCAGGTTGTTCGAGACAATCAATTATAATATGGAAAAATGTCATTCAAATTTAGTTAAAATAAAACACCAACTTTTTTATAAACCAAAAACACACTCAATTTTTGTTGACAAACAATTTTAATCATAAACTCTTGTTAACCATACCATTTTAATTCTAATATTAGTCAACAACTATATTTGACGAACAATAGACTTAAAATGACTTTTTAAAAATTGATGATTTATTTACTTTTCTAAAATATTGGATTTTAAATATTGAAACATATATTTTTAATAAATGCACTAATATATAAATTATAAATAAGAAATAATTCCAACCACCTTGGTTTGAAGAGTCTTAGTTCAGTCTCTTTATGTTGATGTCAAAACAAATTCCAACCAAAAATAGATTTTTTTTTCACTTCTCAAAGTAAAAATTTCTATAGTTTTCATATATATTATAAAACAGTTAGTCAACATATCATTAATTGAGTATTTACTTATAAAATGGTTATGAAGAAATTTTATAATTATGTACAATCAATTTTCATAACTATTTATATAAACCTATTGGATTACGTTTTATATTTTACTGCCAATATATTTTTAGTGAAATGTTAGTTCAATATTAATTCTCAGACGAAAAGAGTTATCGGCTGATGGATTCTTCATGATTCTTTATATTTATGATAAAGATCTTCAAAAAAGTAATTATATAATCTCTATAAATGTTTTACAAGATTCTTTCTTCATGTAATGAATAATAAATTTCACCCAAAACTCTTAAGATCCAAAATGTTTGCTACATCAAAAGAATCATGTCCATTTACCATTAATTTTATTCTTCTGAGAATCAAAAAATATATTAATATTTTACAAATAAAATACAATTTTGATACTAAAATTATGAAACATAATCCAATTAGAACTATATGAATAGTTACAAAAAGTGACATAATTATCGAAAATAATTATAAAACTTCTTCTTAATTATTAATAATGAAAACTCAAAAAATAATATTTTCATGAAAATAATGAAAAATTATATTTTGTTTATTCAATATTCGTATTTATATCATGTAATGGATAACTAAATAATTTATTCTAAAAACTAACATCTAATATCTTGAAAATGTTGATTTATATTTTTTTTGTTGATAAAATCATCAATTTTAATTTCTCAATACTGAGACATGGAACACATCGTGAAAATTTGACAGCTCTGCTCATAACTGCAATCTATAGGCCACTGTTCCAATCCGCTCTACAATGGGGTACGGTCTCATATATCTTGGTTTAAGCTTCTTTAGCTTCCGAGTCTTAGATCCTCCCTGAAATGTCCTCATTTTTAGGTACACTAAGTCGCCCACTTGAAACTCCAAATCTTTCCGGCGCTTATCTGCATACTCTTTTGACGGTCATGAGTTTCCTTAAGCCGACTCTTGAGCATCCCTATCTGCTCAACCGTCTCTTGAACCATTGTTGGTTCTAAGTCTCGTAGCTCCCCCACTTCTGTCCAACAAAGTGGTGTACGGCAAGGCCTACCATAAAGTGCCTCATATGGTGCCATCTCAATACTCGAATGATAGTTGTTATTGTAGGCAAACTCTGCGAGAGGTAAATATTCCCCAGCTTCCTTCCCAATCCAAAACGCAAGCTTTGAGTATATCCTCTAAGGTCTGAATAGTCCTCTCTGATTGTCCATCTGTCTGCGGGTGGTAAGCTGTACTCATATGGACCTTTGTCCCAAGCGCCTTCTGAAAGGCTTCCCAAAATGCAGATGTAAACTTTGAATCTCGATCTGATACGATGCTAACGGGAACTCCATGCAACTTCACAATCTCTCTGATGTAAATATGCGCCAACTGCTCAGCTGTGTCTGTCTTCTTAATTGCCAGGAAATGAGCTCACTTGGTTAGTCTATCCATAATCACCCAAATAGTATTTTTCCCTCCTAAAGTAGTCGGGAGTCCAGTCACAAAATCCGTAGTCACCATGTCTTATTTCCACTCTAGCAACGGTAAGTTTTGCAGTAACTCACTAGGTACTTAATGTTCAGCTTTAACCAACTGACACGTCTGACACTGCGATACAAATGTAGCCACGTCTTTCTTCATACCAGGCCAATGGTAGTAACGCTTCAGAACTATGTACATCTTAGTGCTTCCTGGATGGATAGAAAAACGCGAGTTATGTGCTTGCTGCAAGATCTCCTTCTTCAACAACTTATCGTCTGGCACACAAACTCGGTTCTGGTACAAGTACATTTCATTCGAAGCTGTGTCATAGCCAATACTCTCTATCTCAATCTGCTTACACAGAGCCTCATCTTTATCCTGAGCCCTGCGTATTTTCCACAATAAGTTTGCCTGCTCCAAGGCTTCCAAACCAGCTGTCTCTTCCGCAACAGTGACTGCACATAATCTAAGATTAGCAAGTGTCCCAGTCAACTCCTGAACCTCCTTGGTTCCTGAAACATCGCTCCTTTGCCTGCTTAAGGTATCTGCCACCTGATTAGCCTTACCTAGACGATAAGTGACATCCGAGTTGTAATCTGCTAACAGCTCCATCCATCTACGATGTCTCAAATTCAAGTATGGCTGCCTAAAGATATATTTTAGACTCTGATGGTCTGTGAGAATCTGCACCTTCTCTCCATACAAGTACGACCTCCAAATTTTCAGCGCAAAAATAATTGCTGCCAATTCCAAATCATGAGTAGGATAATTACTCTCGTGAGGTCTCAACTGACGTGATGCATACGCAATGACATGACCCTCCTGCATCAATACACATCCCAGTCCGATACCTGATGCATCTGTGTAAACTTCATATGGTATCCTGGGTCTAGGAAGTACCAAAACTGGTGTCTCTATCAATTGTCGTTTTAGCTCTGTGAAAGTCCTCGAGCAAGCATTTGTCCAATCAAACTTGACGTCTTTGCCTGTTAGTTGCATCATCGGCTTAGCGATACTGGCAAAACCCTTGACAAATTTTCGGTAATATCCTGCTAACCCCAAAAAGCTGCGAATTTCAGTAGCACTCTTAGGTGTATGCCACTCTGATATTGCTATAATCTTTTCCGGATCTACCGCAACCCCTGCCTCATAAACCACGTGACCCAAAAACCCAATCTTCCTCTGCCAGAAGCTGCACTTACTCAGCTTAGCAAACAACTGATGCTCTCTGAACTTACCCAACATGATCCGTAAATGCTCTGCATGCTCCTCTCTCCCAAGTCTCCTACAAACTCGATTCCTCAAAGTATAACTGGTACATCTCGATGAATGCCAACGGCTCCCAATATTTCTACGCCGGCCGTCTGAATCTGCTTAGTCTTTGGCTCAAAGACGCCTTGAAAAAGCCAAGATTTGACCAAACGTGGATTCACAAAGCTATGTGAAGCTCCCATGTCAAATAAAGTATGAGCTGACTCACCTCCGACCAAAACAGATCCTACACAATATTTTTACTAACTACACATGATAACCACAAAACAAACAAGAAGCTCAAACAATAAGGTAAGAGTACATACCAGCTATCGGCTCAGCTCCATCAGTCCCTCCCAAAGCATGGACATGTGGAGCGATGGCTGGACGCTTGGCCACAAATCCTCTAGTCGGACAATCCCTAGCGATATGGCCATGTTGGCCACAAGTGAAACAAGCTCCTGGTGCAACTGGCGCGACTGCTACAACTGTAGATGCTGCTGGTGCTGCAACCTGGGTGTCAGAAGTCGCAGCTACCGGCTTACTCCGACAAGTCTTAGAAATATGCCCAAGCCGTCCACAATTAAAACACTTGACACACCCTCCATGGTGATGACGACGACAAAGACCACACCACGGTGCCTCTGACTGGTCCCAAGTCCTCTTTTGAGACTCTGAAGTTTTCCCCGACTTCGTTTGCGCTGCCTTAAGGAGTTTCTGCTCCTCTGCTAGACCTGCTTCCTGTTCAGTAGCTTTCTCCACCAAGTCTCCCAATTTGTGGTAAGTGACGAGACGACATATGTTGCGAATATCCACCCGCATCCCATTTAGAAACTTTCAGATCAGATCTTCCTCTGAAAAACCATCTCCAGCAAATATGCGAAGTCGACTGAACTCAACCTCATACTCTATGATGGTCTTACTACCCTGGCTGACATGCTCGAAATTACATTTCTTCCTGTCCATAGCTTCTTTTGGGAAGTACTTTCTATCGAATTCCCTCTTGAAATCTTCAAAGGTTAGTACGCCCGGAGCATAGTCTTGTCGCACTCCCTCCCACCATACGAGTGCATCTCCACGCAAATACTGCATAGCAAGTCTAAGAGAGAACTCAGGTGGGCAAGCAATAATGTCCAACTTACGTTCCAGACTTAACTTCCAATCATATGCCCTCGTAGGGTCTACCACTCCTGCAAAATGCTCCATATCCATGTTCTTCATCTGACTCGTCATCCTGTAAAATCTCTCATCATAAATTGCATAGACCGGTGGCGGTGGTGGTGGCGGTGGAATCTGAACACCCTGAGGAACTGCTGAGCTGGAACCTGCGGAATAGGGGTCTGCTAGGCAGGAATCTGGTGATCCTGCTAAACCTGAACCTGCGGCCCACCCTGCACATGAATCTGAGGACCACCCTGCATCTGAACCTCGGGTCCACGCTGTCCCTGCTTAGCGGCTGCTAACTGGCGAGCAACCTACTGAGCGATTGCCTGGACAGCTTTCCTAGCTGCCTCCTGAGCGACCTGCTGAACAGCCTTATGTGCAGCTTGTCTAGTTGCATCCTGCACCATCTGCCTCAAGGCATCCTGATCAATCGGTGGAACCGCTTGCTGCGGATCTGGGGGCGGCACATGCTCATCTCCATCCTCTCGAGCAGCTCTGGCTGCCAGGGGGCGACCAGCTCTCCTACGTGGCGGCATATGAAACGGAAAACTAAAATGGTCAACTCAACTGGAACCGAATACCAACGTCTATTCAAGGAAAAATAGTGACAGCAAGATGCTATTTAAAAGCTTCTCAAATCTTCCAGACATGTTTCAAAAATCATCGAAAATTGATTAAAACCGAGTCTCCACGAATCGCCATCTCAGGTCGGAGCTGAGACGGAACCCGCTCTGCTACCAAATTGTGAGACCCGCATTTTCGAATTAACTTAATAAATAATAAACTCCTGAAACTCCACTTTATTACTTCTCAAAAGTCGTCTCAACACCATAAATTGAATAAATAGAATAAAATCTGAAATACGATAAGCATAAATCCAAAAGTCTGAAATAGAAAGGAAATAAAACGTCTCTAAGCACCAAACCGAAATGATCACTCATGATCGTCAGTCTCACCTGAAAGGGGAACAAAGAGGGGTGAGCAACAGGGGAGTCACTCAGTGAGGTATGGGATGCTAGACACGCAAACCTCTGACTAAATAAATAGAACTCCCACTATGGAAGTTTAGCTCTAACATGAACAAACACGATGCCTCAAGCATCACACAAATTAGACAATGCAATGATAGCATAAGGCTAGTCCATACACCCCACATTTTCCTCATAAGGATATAGATATTATGCGTCGATAGTACAGAAGTCCGTCTCTGTACCCCCGCAGTCATACTCTGGCGTCGATATGCAAACGTCTCTGCACCCCGCAATCTCTCAAACATCGGCGTCGATAGCTCAGACGTCTCTGGACCCCGCAATCTCTCACATAGTCCTTATATTCATAACTATTATATATATATAGATTTCAACACTTAACATCAAACAATCCAATCAAAGGTTGAATCCTCTAGACCCCTAATTTCCGATTTACAATCAGTATCCTAACTATCACGCAAGACTCGATTCAAGCAGACGGAACATGTTTCGAAATCTAAACTACGATATGAAGAATTCTATTTTAGTATGGATTACAGAATAAACCTGTTCTATGGACCTCACTGTCCCATAGACCTCAGGTTCACAGCGCTTCAGCGCACCGACCCTAACCCCTTCATTATGAGTTCTCATGAACTCCATAATTAGGTTGTTGGTGAGACTCGAACCCAGGTCCTCCCCCTTTAACAACACTCCCACATAACAAGTTGTCACCAATTGATCTGCAGCTCAAATGGTGATAGCTTGTCCTGTGAGGAGGTTGTTAAAGGGTGAGGTCGGGGGTTCGAACCTCACCAATAACCTACCTGTGCGACGGACTGCACAAGGGAGGGGTTAGAGTTGGTGCGCTTGCAGCGCTGTGAGCCTGGGTTCCGCGGGATGGGTTGTCACAAAAAGAGTCGACTTTTATATAACGGCCTACTCCACCTTGGAGGATCAGCCGGCCCTGTAGTGCACCGACCCTAACCCCTCTCCTGTGATACAACTTGCCCTCTGGAACCTCGGCTCACAGGTGGGTTATTGATGCGCTTGGCGTTACTCAAACCCAAAACCTCACCCTTTCTCAACACTCCCACATAGAAGTTGTTACCAATTGAACTGCAACTCAATTGGTAACAGCTTCTCTGTGGGAGTGTTGTTAAAGGGTGATGACCTGTGTTCGAGTCTCACCAATAACCTAATTATGGAGTTAATGAGAACTCATAATGGAGGGGTTGGGGTCGGTGGGCTGCAGCGCTGTGAAACTAAGGTCTATGGGACAGTGAGGTCCACAGGACGGGTTGTCACAATTATATCGCATACTGTAAAAATAGTTGATAATCATATATAATAAAATATATATTATTATCATGCATGATTTGATTAATATTAAAAAATATTATTTATATAAAAATGAGTGAGTTTCATTTCTTTCTACCGCTTATCTTTCTTAATTGATGAAAGTAAGAAAAACTTTCTTAATTTTAAATTGTGAAGGTCCATAAGTTATGGTAACGAAATACTAAAGGTTTATGTAGTTTTTTTTTGTCAACAACTTCATATTAAGCTCTTCATGAGCATATGAAAGTACAGTGATACATCCATACATTTTGATGACTCAACACGTGTAGAACACTTTAATACAAGGCACACTACAACAATTACACGACTTCTGAAATTTAATGTCCAAAGACACGTGTCTTTGGATGAGTAAAGGTGGCTTTGAAAAGATAAACACCAAATCTGAGCACTTTTCGCCGGACCTCTATCACCGCCATAGATTTTGTACGCCGTATCACTGCTGACCCATTTGTTAGATCGCCGACTGATAAGAATAAGTCCTCTTCCATTCTCCAGATTGTTGACACCAAGATTAAGATGGTAAAACTAAAGTCAAAACATTTGTTATAACATTCTCAACAGAGAGCTCCAGTTCTACTTGTTTTGAGACAAAGTACCATGAAAATCCCATTCTTTCAATTTTCATTTGCATATAGAGAAGCTCTGTTATTAAACAGAACAAAGACTTATTCTCTAGCAAAATAAAATTTGAACATAATCTAAATAGGGAAGAAATGACTATTCAAAACTGTCGGAATTTGTTATGAAAGCAAACAAATGGTCAAAGACTTTATTAACTCCAATCCCAACAAAGATAGAAAATAAGTTCTGATGAGTTGCTTCGATGAGGAATTGAAACAC
This sequence comes from Moricandia arvensis, assembly GCA_905132765.1. Lineage (NCBI taxonomy): Eukaryota > Viridiplantae > Streptophyta > Magnoliopsida > Brassicales > Brassicaceae > Moricandia > Moricandia arvensis. The sequence continues at coordinate 129,950 of CAJHQP010000201.1, read as the reverse complement.
GCTAAAAGATCGTCAAGCGAAAGATGAATCCGACTAGGCGGAAGACTAAATCGATCTGAAGGATCGAACTTTTTACAACAAAAAAAAGGGTTGGTGACCGGCGGTGGAAACCACCGGCCACCGAAGCTTAACTATGTTTTAACGAAACTTTAGAGAGAAGATGAGCAAATAGAGAGAGAAAAAGAAACTTGTTCGTAGGTGATTAATAAAGGTTTATGTAGTTAAGACAGACAACAAATGAGATTAAATATAACAATGCGCCACCGACGCGATAATTATTCCTGGCCCCACCGCCCAAAAAAGGTGATGGGCACCTTAACTGTAGCCGACGTTTCGTACGTAGATTCTCTTTTCCTTTTCCGTAACACGTTAAAACGCCATTTCTGCCTATTTTCACGCAAAAGACAAAAATAAAAGTAAAACCAGCTCGAATGTTTTGACCTTTAATTCAGATCTTCAAATGCTCCAGTTTGACTTGTATTGTAGTAACAACGCTGTTCAATCTAATCATATACATTTTTTTTTTCCGCTAAACTTTTATAAATTTTAAAAAGCAAATCCACATTCATTTTAATCATTTCATCTTATGTTCAGCCTAGCATAATAATCATTTCATTCAAACGGTGTTTTACTTTTAATTGCATCGCTCTCAGTGCAAAACAAATGAAACAATTATACATTTTACAAAAACAAATAACGAAATCTAAGTATTATACCCCTCTTGTAATTAAGAACCAAATAAGAGAGACGAGTTATGCTTAATGGTCAACGTTGCACATAAAATCTAAACCTTGGACGAGCACGCACTTCAACGATTGCAGGAGAGCGGGAGAGAGTCGGAGGAGGAAGTACGGAAGAGGCGGCGGATCCTAAAGAAGACTTGAGCGAAACTGCCTCTCTGGTGATACCCAAACGATGGTTCCTTGTTAAACACAAGGATTGGTAGTTTCTTCAAGAGAATCAATGACCAACTCCATTCCCACCATTCTTTCATAGAGCTTCCTCCTTTCTCTCCCATGTCAGAGACAGATTTGGAAGGATGGCTACGGGAGAGATTCAGGGAGAGGGAAGACAGACGACGGCGGAGAAGACCCGGTTCATTAACCTCGGCGGTGGAAGAAACGGGGAGAGAAGTTGGTTTACGAATCTGAAGGGTTTTCATAATTGAGGAGCTCATGGCTTCTTCTTTTCTCGGAAGCTTAATCTCTTAAAGAAGATGAGAAGGAAAGAGAAATGGGGGTTGCTTTAGAGAGAGAAAGTTAGAAAGTTGAGAGATAAGTAGATTCTGAATGCAGCTTTGAGACACAGACTGGTTTTACGATCTCTGTATGTTGTGGACCCTATTTTATTTTTATTTTATTCCTTGCCACTAGTTATATGCCGGTTAGTGTTTATAAAATTGGAAAGGGCCGACTGTTTGACCGGATTAAACCGCAAATTAGAGACCTGTCTCGATTGGATTAATAGTAAAAATCAGCTACAGTTAAACCGGCTAAAAACTAGTATTAAACCTTTAAAAGCTGCGAAACCGACGATCCAATAAACAGGTCAGACCCAGATTCATATGTAAACCAAAATTTATTAATAAAATAATTAACTTTTTCAAAAAAGAAAATTAAAAATAGAATTTATAAAAAATAATAATCAAATAACATTTCTGCAACTCACAATTCACAATACTCACAAACATAAATCTTCATGTCAAGGTATTAATTTAGAGAAATAGCCTAAGATAACCTAAGGGGTATAACATTTTGTTAATCTTTGGGTTAACTAATCTAGACTTAGGGTTTAGAGTTATGGGGTGGGGTTTAGGGGGTGAGGTTTAAAATTGAAAAAAAAAAAATAAAAATTAATTTTTTGAAAATAAAAAAAAGTTAGATTTGTCATTTTTGTTCTTGAGGGTTATTTTTGTGACAAAAACTTCAAAAAGGGTTATTTGAGAAATTTGCCATATTATTTATGTATACTTCTCGCTTTATTAAAATATTATTGCATGATCAATTGTGTTGAAGACTTAAATAAATTAAACATTAACTTTCATAAAATTCATTTTTGTATAAAATAACAAAGTATTGTACTTATTCATACTTTTTATTGCACGATCAAATAAGAACTTAGTTTACATGATTTATTTTAAAGGTGGAAAAGTTTTGGAATAGCGAAGACGTGAAGGATGAAAATTAAATGTGTTTTTTTTTCATATTGATTTTATATTTGAACTAATAAATTATTGTATAAATTTTTATTACATTTTTAGTTTATTATTTTAAAGTTCTTATAACATTTTGGTTACTGAAACATTTTATTTGATATGACCCTTTTAAAAAATATGTATATTATTTACAAAATATTATAAACTTGAATTTGTTTGAGGGTTTTTTGCAAATTTGACTCAAAACTCAAAGTCAAACACAAAACTAACCTTTCCCTTTTTTTGTCATTTCTTTTGTCCAATTCACCCCATATGTTCACATTATTTACGAAAATGCCACTGATTTTTTTCTTGTTTTTTTTCTGAAAATGGCATTTTTACTCTCTCAACCTCATCATCTTCAAATATTTACAATATTGTCATTGCCATCAATACCACAACCACCATGAACAACCAATTTGAAGCTCTTAATGCACCTAAAATTGATTGACACTACCTAAAATTGATTGGCACTAAATGTTATGAACAAAAAATAACATCTCTTTAACTTTGTCTCCATATTCATCCAAAAAATTTAAGCTTTTGATTCTAAATTTTTATGCTTGGTAGAGCCATTCAAGCATACTAATCTTCGTGGGTTACTTTCGTTTGAGGTTCTGGGTGGTTGGAGAGGACTATTTGTGCTTAGGAAGTCATCTCACTAGTGAAAGGTATGAAATTGATTTTTTTTTCAGATTTGTTCGCGTCGAAGACTTACCCGTAAGTCGTATGGCTGAAGAAGACTTACGGGTAAGTCTTCTAAGCACACGGGCGACTTACTTATAAATCGTCCAAATTTGTTTGTTAAGAAAAAAAATTCTAGACGACTTATTTGTAAGTCGTCTAGGATAAACGAATTAGTTTTGCATTTGACCGAATTGTGTCAGATCTTTGACTTTTCGGAGACGACTTACTAGTAAGTCGTCTCCGAGAAATCAAAAATTCAAAAATTTTATTAAAGCCTCTGAAAGAAACGTCGCTAGGGTTTACAGACAAACGCCGCTAGGGTTTACAAACAAACGGCGCTAGGGTTTACAGACAAACGGCGCTAGGGTTTGAAATAGAGGAAGTGGCGGTGAGAAAGGTGGTGAGAATGACGGTGATAACGGCGGTGAGAAACGGTTGTGAGAATGACGGATTACAGAGAATCGTCGGAAATCGCCTTCGAAATCGCCTTCGAAATCGCCTCTTTGAGAGAATGACGTTACAGTTTCTAAATTTCGCAAAACAGTAAACCAAAAAAAAAATCTTATATATGCCCGGTAAAAAATCCGGTTATGTTTAAAAGCACATTGGTAAAATGGTAAAACTAAAGGTTCGGTCCGGTTTGAACGTGCATCAGACGACTTACTAGTAAGTCGTCTACCGTAAATATTCACCAGACGACTTACTAGTAAGTCGTCCCAGACCCTAAACCCTAAACCGTAAACGAAATTGACTAAAATAACTAACAAACCACGTTATAAAATCAAATTATACTTAAATAGTGTTTACTATACACAGAAATAAATACACTTAGGTCAATTTTAAATTTTTTAAAAAAACATTTATGCTTTCCAAAATCTAACCCTAAGAACACATACAATACTACAACATATGTTGGCAAAACCTAAACCAAAGAATATCATGACTCACTACTTTCACTCATCTATGTTGAAAACAATTAAATTTTGTTATATCTTAATTTATATTTCTTTAAACATACGTTAATTACATGATTTCAATTTTTCACTTATCAAAATATTTTTTACAAAATTTTTAAATTATTTTTAAGAAGTACTATACTAGACGACTTACTAGTAAGTCGTCTGGACAGAAGACTTGCGGGGGTTAGAAACGTAAAAAAAATTCCGTTTTTTTTTGTTCACAAGGGGCTGGTTGTAATTTCAATAGCCTTTTAGGTTACTTTTGCATTTGATTCAAGTTTGGGTTTACTTTTGCAATTCAAATCAAGTTTTACGTCAGTTTTGGCAAAAATCCCTTTGTTTGAACCCAATTTAATCCGGTCGAGCTATATTGATCCATGACCCAAAACTTTTCTTGTTCAGTTAGGTCGATTTTAAAAACATTGATGCCAGTTATTTTTTTCTCTTAATATTATTTTATTTCTTTGCGTGGTTTAGAATAAAGTTGGTGTTTTGGTAGGTACTATTTGTGTGTGATTCTGCTTACAGCTTTGAAAGACTCTGACTTGCCATAAATTATGATCAACCAAATAGCATAATCTGATGTTCATCTTTTCTTATTCACACGCTCTCTTTCCAAGGACAGTGTTAAACAATTCTTCTCTCCAAAGCTCAAGACTACTCAAACAAAACCCCCCCAACACTACGGTAGTGATTGGTTGGGCTGTAAATTTTTTTTATCTTTAATTTTTATCTACAACATTTAAAATTGCCAATTATATTTTAAGTTAATTTTTAAAACTATAATCATAAAAATAGAAAAATGGTTGTAAAATCTCTATATGCTAAAGCAAAATATCTTATGTGATGTAGGAAAAAAATACAGATACAACAGCTATATATATATATATCAAAAATTATATAGATAAAATTTAAAGCTACATCCCAACCAATCATCTGTGTGTGTCTCTAGAAATTTTTAAAGTTGAAATCCATTATGATCATGAGCTTACAAAAAATAATCATTTTTCTGTAAAAAAATCATGTTGGATTCAATTCCATACCAATCTTCTTGACAATAATTTATATGTTATGAGTAACAAATTGTTGTTCTTATTCATGTACATGAAGTGTATACATACAACATAAGTAGATTCTACTCATACACGGAATATATAATCTAAATAACACTAAATAAACTATGTAATTATCTTAATATGACATATCCTAATCTTTATCTCAATACTCTCCCTCCTCAAGTTAGTTGTGATATCTTGAATCCCAACTTAGAGAGTAAATAAGTAATTGTAGGAGAAATAAATAATTTGGTTAGAAGATCCGCATGTTTCTCTTTGGTAGAAATGTTTTTAGTGACGATGAGTTTATCTTGGACAGCATCTTGAACGACATTACAGTGATCATATGTGTTTTGTGCATTCGTAAAAAACCCGGGATATGAAGCTCTATGGATGGTCGATTTGATACTCCCTCTGTTTCATAATAATTAGTGTTTAAGGAATTTTTTGTGTGTTGTCTAAAACAAAAGGAAAATTTTATTGTTTCAAAATAATTGAAGTTTTCACCTTTCTATGTAAACATTTGACATTTGTAACCAATTACATAATGTAGCATATTTTTATTGGTTGAACTAGTTTATTTAATTATATTTTATGCAAATAAGATAAATTATATATAATTTTGTATTTTCTTAAATTATGTGCAAAAACCTTAAACATCAACTAAAATGAAACAAAATGAGTATTTTAAAAGAGACATAAGAGAATCATGTGAAATAAATAATGAAAGAAGTAAGTGCTTGATCCATTTTAATTCTCACAAGGCATAAGAAATAAAGCAGTACTGAGCTTGAGTTGAAGACATTGAAACAATATCGTGATTTCTTTGTCTTCCATGATATAAGAGGTGTACCAATAAGACCATATATGCACTTAAAGACTATCTAGTGACCAGGATGACTCTCTAATCGGAGTTGCAGTAAGCGTGGATGCACAAGTCTGAATCAACACGCATAAGAATACCTTGTCTGATACAACCTTTCAAGTATCTGACTATGCGCAGTGCCGCATTCCAATGATTAAGTAGGGGAGATTACATAAACTAAGATATAACATTCACATTGTATAAAAGTTAACGTAATGTGAAAGTAAGATAGATAAATCTCCCAACAAGCCTATGATAGGCTTCTAGATTATCTAACTCCGGACCATTTACCAGAGTAAGTTGATGATTGAGTTCGGTGGGTACTGAACTGCTGTACAACCAAGAATTATGGCTTCAGGAACTATATTAAGTGCATATTTACGTTGAGAAAGAAACATACCTTCATGGTTATGAGCAACTTCAATATCAAGAAATTACTTGATCTTTCCCAAATCATTCGTATAAAAGATTCAATTAATTAGTTTTTAAACACTATACAGTGGACGAATTATTTCCAGCATTGACAAAATTGTCTACATAGTCCATGATATATAAGCCTCTTGTCCAGATCAATGAGAAATGTGAGTAGTCCGCTTTACTTTGAGTAAAACCATATTTCTTCAAAACATCATTGAGTTTAGAAAACCAACATGTAAGAGCTTGCTTTAACACATAGACAACCTTCGTTAAAAGACACACTTCAGATGGGTCAGAACCTTCAAAACCCAGAGGAAGTTTCATGTAGACTTCCTCTTTGAGATCTCCATAAAAATAATTATGAACATCTATATGATGAACTCTTCACTTTTTAGCAGCAGAGATTTCAAGTAGTAGGCGACATGTAGAAGGGATACCACTAGAGAAAATGTATTTGTATAATAAAACCCCCCCATGTTGTCGATTCCCAAGCGCGACCAAACAAAATTTGCACCAAGCAATTTTGCCATTGGAGTAATATTTGATTTTGTAAACCCATTTACTTCCAATAGTTTTCTTCCTAGTGGTAGAGTAGTAATGAGAAAAGTATTGTTGAGGGTAAGGACTTTGGCTTCATCCTTCATCCTTTATGGAGTTTTTCCAAACAACAAACATAATTGCTTCTCTGTAGCTTTACGGTTCAATGTTGGAGTTTAGTGAGGCCAAAAGCACCTTATAGCTACCCCAATAAGCAACATCAAATAGATAAGTAGAAATTTGATATTTTGAATTACATGCGTTTGTAGTAGAGGCAAGTGATTGTGGAGGGGTGAGGCGAGAGAGGGTATATGTTGAATGCAAGAGTTATTGATGTAATCTTTTAACAAGAAGGATGACTTGTGTTGACGATGACCACATCCAAGAAATTCAGGAAGACTCAGAGTAGATACGACATTATTAGTATGATCTAAAAAAGTTGGAGTAATTGGAGGCTCCACAGTAAGAGAGGATTTTTATAGAAATGGATGCGCATGAGTATTAGGTGTTGATGGCTCCAGAGAAGATAGTGCACCACACCGGATTTAAATGAGCTAGCCAAAGTTTTAGTAGAAAGTGATAAAAGACTGAGTGAAGATGGCACCGTTGAAAGTAACCAATCAATGACTTTTGTGCTAGTTGGTAAACCAACGGTAGTACTTTCTGGGGTAGTTGGAATTACTGGAAACTCATCCTCAAGAACATAACCTCACGACTATAAAAGAATTTCTTGTGTTCGGTGTTGTAGAATGTCCAAGCTTTCTTTCTGTATGGATATCCAACAATAAACATTTGTTGTTGCGATCACCAAATTTTTCCTTGTTCCAAGATCTGAAATGTGCATAACAAAGATACCCAAACACATTAAGTAAGTCAAGATTAGGCAGTGATCCATGAAAGTAACTCGTAAGATATTTTGCCATCAAGAACAACAATTGGAGTCAATTGATAATATGATCTGCAATAAGTATGCTTTCGTCCCAAAGGTGATAGGAAGTCGAGCTTGAAAGAGATACACACGAACAACATTGAGATTATGGTAATTCTTACGTTCAACATGACCATTCTGCTGTGGTTTATCAACGCACGATGTCTGATATGTAATGCCATGTTGTCAAAATTATGATGAAAATACCATGCATTCAGTTCCGTTATCAAAACGTATTAATTTGACCTTTATTTTGAACTGATGTTCAATCACACACATAAGGGTTTTAGTAATGATTTAACATCAGATTTTTCAATTATCATGTATGTCTAAATGGCTCTTGAAAACCCATCGACAATTGTTAAGAAATAAATTTGCGCCACACAAAGAATGAGTACGAAACATCAGAATAAATTAGAGTAAAATGTGCAATAGTTTTCTTAAATCTTTCATGAAAAATCCCACCTATCTGTTTGGAGTGAAAAAATCTCACATGAGCTTGAATATAAAACAAATGATTTTTTCTCAAAAATATGGTAATGAAGATAAAGCCTTGTAAGTCTCCTATGCCAAAGAACTGAAGATGATGCTTTTGTCTTTTTGTCAGATGAACTCTTGTAAAAATCAAATTTTGTAGGATTACTAAATATCATGGTAGAGTAATTTTACTCACGGATTTTATTTTAACAGTTACTACATTCTGAATATAGATGATGTTTTATAGATCGTATTAAATCTTATTATAACAAAAGTACACGACTTTTTTATACGTGATTTTTATATTGAATATAAATTAGAAATTTTATTAAATACATTTTCGTATTAACCTAAAAATTTCATTAATATCTTTTTACCATCTTCTCATTTATATTCTTATAAATTTTTCTCGGTTGTTTTGATTTCTTATAATCATTTATATGATGGAAGTTTCTTAGGGTTTAAAGTCTTCATGTTTGTCATTGTGAAAATCTTTGGATTAGTTTAAATGGGTTTGAGAATTGAGTCATCTGTGTCTAGAGATATGATAATCCCACTGTGACTATGGATGCTATTGTTCTCCACATTCTTATAATTGATATGTGAAGAGGAGATACAAATGATTTAGAGACTCAAAATCCATTCTCAATACCGGGGTTGCATGGTTTATCTAATTCTCTAAGTCCATACTGAGAACAAATGTGAATTTCTTTCTGAGATGGTGAACAGTTGATATCAATGATCTTTATGATGAGCTTGAGAAAGTGTGGATGAATCAATGAACGTGATGCAGAGATTGCAGAACAAAAATGATGAACTCCAGATAGATCTTAGGCAACATTAAAAACCTGGAATAAAAATCTCATTTTTGTAGGACATGATGATGATCACTGAAAAGTCATGTGTCTTTTTTTTTAAGTTTGAGAACTTCACATAAAATTCCAGAGCATAAAGACGCTCCAAAAGGGAGGCTTCTTTCGCACTAGTAGCTCTCATCTCTCATGGATCTTACTTTTCAGTACAAGGCTACATTAAGTCTCAAGTGTGTGGAGCTAAGCTTTCACATCGAGGAAACTTCATGTATCACCGTTTTATATACATTTATTGTATTAAAACCTTGAAAAGTTCGCAACCAAGCTGAGTTTTGTTTATGCTTGTGAACAATAGAAAACAAGTGTTGCCTCCCATTTAAAACCACAAGCCACTCCCACCACCACTAGCCACTCCCACCACCAGTAGAGCTTATAGAGCATGGCAAAGCTGTTGTAGTAGTGCCAAATCCAGTAGCACAAACCACAAAGAAAAGTAAAAGAAATGTATATGATGCAATACATGTATACAAAACGGTGATACATGAAGTTTCCTGATGTGCAAAATTAGCTTCACATACTTGAGACTTAATGTAGTCTTGTATTGAAAGTAAGCTCCTTGAGAGCTGTCAGTGCGAGAACAACCTCCCTTTTATGAGCGTTTTTGTGCTCTGCATTATTTCTGTGAAGTTCTCATATTGTGAAGAGAAAACATGATTTTTCACTGAACATCTTCATATCCCATAAAACAATGAGACTTCTATTCTAAATTTTAATATTGCCTAATATCCATCTCGAGTTCAGCATTTTCGTTCTGCAACCTCTGCATCACATTCATTGATACATCCACTCTTTCTCAAGCTCATCATAAAGATCATTGATCGATTGATATTGAATGTTCACCATCTCAGGAAGCAAATCTCAAGATGAGATATTCATTTTGATGAAAATGTTTGTTATGTGCTCTGATTTTTTGGCTTGATGAAACCTCTTAATGGCTTTCTTCATTAGGTCTTCTTGAAAGTGTTCTCCATGTGTGTTGTATGGAACTAGTGGAGAGAGGCTCTGTGGGTCAGCTCCTGGAATGTCTTAGGATCACTTCTTGACGTATTTAGGAACATCCTTACAAACAACTCTCGGCTGCTCTCTCCTTAAGAAAGATCCCACATCATTCATAACATGTGAGTGTATACATTACAGTTACTGCTATGGTTTATCATTAAACATTCAAGTTACACAATTTTGGGTCATGAACACTTTGGTTTTGCATTTGAAGATATTCTGAAATGGAGAACTAAAAATGGGTAAGAGTTGGTTTACTGCTGTAAAGAAGGCCTTAACTCCAAGAATAAACAAAAGATTGAAGAAAATAATGATTCTTAAACTATTTTAACACATTCTTAGATTATTATCAGTTTTGGGTTATTTAGTACCATACAGACAAATGATTTGATTATCATGCCTTTGATGAATTGAAAACTGCACTGAAAATATATTTATGTTATACTTTTCCTTAAAACTGATTAGATATTTTTTTTAATAAAGACTAGATTTTGACATTTTGACATTTTTAATAAAGACTTAATATCGAACTATGATTTATAATAAGTTTATATCCTTTGATTGCATGATCGATATCTTTGTCTGCTTGTGAGATTTTTCTTGCTCATAACAAAAATGGTATTGAATATAGTCAAGAGTTTTAATACATATATTTGGTATAAGTTAGAATATAAACTCAATTAGATGGGTTAGTAATACATATACACAATGGGCTTCAAAATTCCAAAATCAAAATTGTATAACTCACTTTCGGCTGTTTTGTTTAGTTGGACAAAAACATGGTACTTTCTATTTCGGGCTTTTAATTTTCGAAATACAGTTTTTATATCTCAAAAAGTAATGTTAATTGGTGTAATTAAAAATAGTATCATATTAGTATAATTTTAAACAGCTGTACTAAACCTAATGCCTTTATTATTGATTTGATTGATATGTGGCCTAAAAAGCTGTATTTTTTGTTTTCTGATAAAAAAGAGTTTCATTCATAGAAGTTAAAAAGAAAATGATATTCAATATTGAAAATTTTCAATATTGACAATTCACAATAACTTTCAATCAAATCCGAAATGAAGTACTCTAATTTCAAAAATATAATCATGATTATTCTCCTCGAAGGACTACATAACTTCTAGTACACGACTTCTAGTAAATTGTATCAACTTATAGTTGCTCTAAACCTAATGCCTTTATTATTGATTTGATTGTTAGATGGCGTAAAAAGCTGTATTTTTCTGATAAAAAAGGAGTTTCATTCATAGAAGTTAAAAAGAAAATGATATTCAATATTGAAAATTTTCAATATTGACAATTCACAATAACTTTCAATCAAATCCGAAATGAAGTACTCTAATTTCAAAAATATAATCATGATTATTCTCCTCGAATGACTACATAACTTCTAGTACACGACTTCTAGTAAATTGTATCAACTTATAGCTGCTCTAAACCTAATGCCTTTATTATTTATTTTGATTGATAGATGGCGTAAAAAGTTGTTATGTTTTAGATAGATATCTACATCTCATAATGTCACATATATTATTAGATAATTAACAATATACACCCTAATACTTTTAAAACTAATTGTATATATCCGAACCAAAAACTTGAAAATCATAAGATTATATCACAATATAATGACTAACGACTTGCATATATAACTCTAACTAATATCACACTTAATCGGCTGGTTATCTAACAAAAACCAGGGAAGGATTAGATGCAATCAGAATAATCAAAATAATTAAGAGCTGGGAAAATATGAACATAAAACAGCCGATTACCATTAAACCTTAAGTTTAGATTCATACAAAAAACATTAAAAGAAACTGATTTAGTAAACCAGAGATTAAGTTCATTAGACAAATCGAGAGAGATTAAAACCGTTAAAACAAACCATACTTTCAGAGATTAAGATCGAGATTAAAGGGAACGCCACATCACTGGCTCACCCAACTTTTCCCAGTTAAGAGTAGGAACCTTCACATCAGAGAGTGCAGCCTCAGCAAGCTGAAGTTCCCTTTCCAACTTCTCCTTCACCTCGTCCATTACACCGTCGTTAAAGAGATCGTCCAAGAGTTGAAGCTTACCTGTAAGGCGATAGACTTCGAGTTCTGCGTTGTGCTTTTCAAGCACAGCCTCATGATACTCCCTGTACATCAGTAGGATAGCACGGTAATGGATGGTCTTGTCCTTCTGACCATTGGTGAAAGCCTCCTCCAATGTGGCTCCATACTCGTCCTCCAAAGGACTCTTCAGCTTCAAATCTCGGTTGGATGCCATCGCTATTTTTGAAGTGCATGTTATTAAAAACAATTAGTTAAGTAATAAAAGATAATTAGACAAATGTCACTGAAAAGTTATGTAACAAACGGCGATTCTAAAGAATACACTAACAAATGAACTGATATCTACATCCAATGTTCAAAACAAAGAAATATCAAAGAAATGAAATCAAACCTTCTTTTTTTGGATGCAAACGGAGAGATAACTTTTTATCAGAAAACCTAGATTTATTTTGTTAAATGAAAAGCAAGTACACTTTATATAGAAAGGAGAAAAGATCGTTCTAGATTTTCGACTCTTGAGTTGACATATTAATAAAAATATAGGCCCAAACTTTGATACTTTGGACAACATAAATTGCAAACTATTGGGCCCAAAAGAGTTCGTTTTGGTAAGATATATCGATTTCTTTTATAATAAAATGCAAAAGCAATATACGGTTTATACAGAGTCCCAATTATCAAACTAACCATAATTCAATAATATTTTTTATTTAACAAAAAGCCCAACTCTAATCTAACAACTTTTTTCCGGGAGAAAAGGTGTATGGTCAAAACCTAACTAATTATTTGATAATATCTCTCTATGACGGCAAGATCATCGCTATCTTCTCAACTTGATATTAACTCGAGAACATAGATGCGATACTCAGCTCGTGAATCTTTAATGAAGGTTAGTAATTATTTGTGATGTTATAATTGTCTTCTTTTACTTCGACAGATTATATAAACTAAGTTTTTCCTTCTCAAGATTCATATTCAACGATCAATCAGATTTTGATTCTCTGTTTGTTGTATGTTTCATTGAAGCAGTGATGGACACACAATATCGAAAACCAAAAGGAGTATGATGCAAACTTGATTCCATGCTTATCACAGAGAACAATAGACCGTATATATTCGAAACACCCACATAGTAATGGTTAGTAATATTCTTTATTTCCTTTCTTCATGGTTTCATAGTTTATATAAAATGATTTTTAGTTCATAAGAAGAAAAACATAGATGCATCTAGAATTATAATTCTAGTTGATCTCTACTTATCATTTTTTGTTTATCTCATCACTGCTTGTCATGTTGCTTAGTTTTTAAATGCATTAGTTTCAAATAAGAAGATACAAAGAATCATGTTTTGTCAATCACCATAGCAAAAGCGTTGTTGCATGAAACACGATTTTAACAGTGGTCCTCATCTAAGTCAAAGTCAAATACTTATGTAAAACATACATCACAAAGTAGCAACAAAATTAACATTAGGAATACCTTATTGCTCATACGCATCCAAGTTATTAAAAACCTCTTTGAAAACAACATTTGTAGTTTTCTTTTGAGGTTTACCATCTCTATCGACAATCAGAATTTTCAATCCTTTCTTTGAAGTAACTCTAGAAACAGCCACGTATAGCTGACCATGTGAAAAACAGGTCTTGGAAGGAATAGACCAACTTCAGATAGTGATTGTCCTTGGCTTTTGTTAATAGTTATTGCGAAAGCCACAGCCAAAGGCAATTGCCTTCTGCGCATTTTGAAAGGCAATCTGGTGTCTGATGGAGTTATCATCAATCTAGGAATATATACTGAATCCCCGACCTTCTCTCCAGTAATGATCTTAGCTTTAACCATTAAATCCATAAGTTGAGTAATCTGTAGTCTTGTTCCATTCATTAACCCAACCGCATGATTTATGTTTCTTAAAACCATAACAGGACATCCGACCTTGAGTCTAAGAATATGGTTTGGCAAACCAGGAACTTTGATTTTGTTGAGAAAATCAGGACCCAATGCTTCATCATTCAACGAACTTTTGTCAATTGGATCAATACTATCTGCGCTGGTGTAAATCTTTTCTTCACCTGAATTTTTGTAAAAAACTTAATTAATACGCAATATGCATATACAACACAAATATATACTAAAATCGATGGCATAATATATTAATTACCTTCAAGCTTATCCAACATGTACTCATTGACCATATTGACATCTTCATTTGTAGGACATAAAATAGCTCTTTGTTGAAAGAATACTGGTTCTTTGTTTTCTTGTAAGGAAGCATAATCACCATACACTGCTTTGCTGATAGCTTCTATAGGATTTTCAGAATCGGTAATCAAAAACTCTGAAGGAATTTCAATCTCAGCTTCACCATCATTAGGCTCTGCGAGTCTGCCTTCACCTACTTTTAATATCCAATCTGAAAAATCCTTAAGATCCTCTGCCTCGTCAGTTGTGAGACAACCAGACAACAGCCGCATGTTCTTTGTGAGTTTGAGAAGTTTACAATGCTCCCATAGATAAGAAGAATTCAATGTTGCCAAAACAATATCAGCCCTACAACCTCCATTTATTACAGGTAAAACCTGTCTAAAATCACCTCCAAAAACAACTACTTTTCCACCAAATGGTTTGTTTCTGTGTTTCCCAACAATATCAGACAAACTTCTATCCAAAGCTTCGAAGCAATGCTTATTCATCATGGGTGCTTCATCCCATATAATCAACGATGCCTCTTTCACCAACTCAGCTTGTTCTGTTCCATGAGCCAACGTACATGATGAAAACTCATCGGGATTAAGAGGTATGCCAAATCTGGAATGAGCAGTCCTACCCCCTGGTAACAGCAAAGAAGCGATGCCACTCGATGCAACATTAAGAACAATATCACCTTTACATCTAATCGCTGCTGATAGTAATCTCCAAAGGAAAGTTTTACCAGTCCCACCAAATCCATAAACAAAAAAAATCCCTCCTGTTCCTCTAGTAACAGCATCGAGAATCTCATCATAAATTTTTTTTGTTCATCTGTCATCTTTGGAACGTCTTTTTCCAAAGTTGCCAACATGTCTTCACGAGGATAGCTACGCTCATCTAATATGAGAACATTCGAATCGTGGATACTTGCTTTCGGAGCCTGTGGCATAGAAGGAAATCTCTCCAGGGAATCACCATTATGACGAAGAAGCTTTTCGATCTCTATTAAAGCATACTTTTTTTTTCCTCATCACTTAACTCAAGCACCTTATCGTAGAACTTATATATATATATATAAATTAGCTTATGTCTAACCTGGTCTGTTGAAATGTTTTCTCCAGTTATGTTCAAAATCGTTAGATAGACACTCTCATGTATGTTCCCAAACATTTTCTGGCGATTCCAGGCTATCATTATTAAGCATCATAGCAAACACTTGTTGTAGTTCACGTGCTGAACTTTCATAACTTCTTCTCAAGATATCATCAATATACTCGTGATCATCATCTAATAATTCCCGGGTAAAACAAGCTTTTTTGTAACTATCATGAAGAACACCTTCAAATGTTTTTATGTACTCATAACCGGTAACGCCTTTTACAACATTCAACAGAAACCGAAGATAATAAGCATCTTCTTGTTTACGTGGAGCATAAATAATCCTGCCAATGCTAAATCCCTTTTTCCTTCTTTTGAATTTATTCAATTTTTATCATAAGTGAAGAATTTGGGTATTTGAACATATGTGATGGTTTTAGCTAGATCATCGACCTTACACATCTCAAAATATTCCAAAAACATTGTATTCTCAATGAGCTTACGACTAACAACTGCTTTCATCTTGTCTTTACCTTTGAATACAACATGTTGCTTTCCGGGAAGATGGAAATTAAGCTTCTCAACGGAAGTAGATCGATAGTGAATAGAGAAACTGAAATTTCTCCATGAAGCTTCACATGATGAAACATATCTACAAAAAAACAATATGTGTGAAGAAATACGATATAAGTATATACATAAATCATAAACAAACTCTCAAATAAATTGAAAACTGTTTATTACCTACAATCGAAGAAATCTTTGAATTCGTTCTTTTTTTTCTCCAGACTACCATCACTGTTTCCCAACTGGTTTGTGACAACATGTTCAGGAGGCTCCACAGCCACAGTTACACGGTCTTGTCCCTTATTAACATACTTAAATAAGTATTTTATCGAGCCAGACAGGTTGCACCATTCGACGTTAATATGAGCTCTATACCGAAGAGAAAGATCCTTATTGTAAGGAATAACCCATTGATTATCACATTTCACACCATTCTTCTCAACATATTTATCCACCTGCTCGCGCCTTCTATAGACTGGAAACCCATCTTTATTAACCGTTTTCCTCTCAGCATATGGCTTAGGATATGTTTTAGAGCATATTCCATTCTCCATGCATGGAGAATTCATATTTGCAGGTCCACATGGCCCATGCATCATCATATCTTTGATAACATCATAAAGATCATGTTCCGCTGATTTATCAGGGATTTCCGCGTAAATTATCTTGTCTATGTCATTCGCTGTTGGTAACTTGTAATTGGGATGCATGAACAGAAGAATGTGTGAATGAGGTAGACCACGTTTCTGAAACTCTATTATGTACATAGCTGAAAAAAAATGTTTTAGCGAGCATGATATTTAAATCTGAGTACTGAAAAGGAGGAAATATATATACATTTAACTTACATGACATTGTCTTCCCAAGTATGTGTTTCTTAGTTAAATCATCCATCAAAGATTCAAGTTTCATTTTGAACATCCTACAAAGAGCTTCTGGACGGTCTTCTGGTTTCAACTTTCAAGCCTTTAGGAATCTAGTAAGATCTGGCCATTTAGGATTGCACGTAAAGGTGATGAAAAGATCAGGAAATCCAAAATGCTTACAAATGGCCATATCATCCAGATAATTGTTCTTCATGTATCTAGGACCACCAGTGAAAGAGGCTGGCAACACAAATTATGTTCCTTGTTCATTCATATCAGTCTTCCCAGCATTTTCAGACTCTTTAATAGAATCATAACTATCAGATCGCAAAGAGGACTGATTCATCTTAAGATAGCGCATGCGATTAGACTCTATAGTTGTGTAGGAATCAACTAAAAACTGCTGGAATAGACGTCTAGAATGTAGAAGATGTGCCGACTCATTCTTACGTTCGTGAAGACGGAATGCAAAGAATTGCCTCATACTAATTGTAGATTTTTTCATTTTTTGGTAGCTTCAGTCACACCTTTCTTAATCCCAAGTCTGAAACCATCCTCTCCATATGGGAACAATAGAGGATACTGAAGGGCTAGATAGGAAGCATGAATCTCATTGATTCTCATAAGCTTTCCTGAATGTTGCTGAAGCACTATATCCCTTTTATCCATATCAAGATTAAAATCTCCAGGAACTAATGCAGCCACTTCAGATGCCGTGGGTGTGTTATATGTCCTTCCATCATTAAGCCTATCACTAATAATCCTCATATGAAATGCATCTTCAGGATTTGTATCAAATCGTTCTCTGGCAGATCGAAACTTCTTAACATAGGGATTAACTTCATCTAACATCTTCATCAAAGTCTGGATGATTTCTTCTCTCAAAGTATCACTTTTTTTACTTGTCCACTGAAGCTACCAGCGCTGTTAAATAAAATAAATAAGAAAACAAATTTGTTAGAGAATGATAAAAAAACCCAATCGTACATCTTTATTTGAAAACTAAAACAGCTAAGAGAACTAATGTACACTGGTTACCTTAAACAATTAGCTCTATTATTGACTTCATTTTCAGTGTCAGCTATATACATCTGTCCAAATTTGGCATCCTTTCCATCTGGGGGTCTCAAACTTCCCATTAGATGGTAATTTTCTCCATGCAGATGAAACATATCTGGACCAAGTCCTTTCTTCACAGATCTGACAACTTTTCCTCCAAGTGAAGTAAAGGAAAAAAACATATTATAAGGTCTAATATTTTTCTGGAAATGCTTGCTCAGTGGGTCATCACTCGAAATTAATCGTTTAAGTGCTTCTGGTGGTTCTTTTAGAAGAGGTAATTGAACTTGACCTTGACCACAACATAGAGAAAACGTAGGAGTACCCTTCTTTTTACGTTTGTTAACCCGTTCTCCATACCACATAATAGCTCCACAATGAGTACATGTGTATATTGGATCACCCTCATCTATATAATCTGTATATGTAAAAAAAATAAAAAGGTAAAAATACACACGGTACTTTAAATAACTTAATGAGAAAACTCTAAAAAAGATGCCAACAATGTATGAACCTCTTCCTCTAAAGATAGATTGCTTGTTAAGAGGTGTTTTGGTATACTCGTGTTCCTTCGTACTCTGCTTTGTTATCTCCCCAATATCAACATCTAAGTTTACTTCATCGCTCTCAGAATCGGTATTTTCAACTGAACTAACATCAAACTCCAACTCGCCATCGATTTCTTCAATTATTCCTATATAAGCACATATGTCAAGTTAGAACATAGTTTACCTATATATGTGAATTATGAATAAATGAACATCTATATCAACAATTCACCTTCAGAATCAACATCACAATCATCAAGTTCTTCTCCATCATCTTCAATGTTATCCGTTTCCATCTCATCACACAACTTTGAAACTGTATTATCAATCTCATTGACGAAACTAGAATTTATATTAGTAATGTCACTTGCTAGTTGTCTTTTGTTCTTTCTTTGGATTGGGGTGTCTTTGTTTTTCCTCTGTGTCGACATCTGTTCTCTAACTATAAGAACAAAAAAAATAAGATATGTTTGTAGTAAATAATGGTTGTTATACAAACTATGTAATGAGAAAACGAAACATGTATATTCTTACATGATAAAGATGTGAAACAACTCAGCTGTTCAGGAGTTATGTCAGTTTGATTTGGAACATAAGCCATCCCTACAAGAATCATATTATCATAAGCAGGTTAATCACTTATGTTCATATCTTAAAACCCCTAGATATAAATTATTTTTTAAAAACATTACCATGAACACATCTCCGTCTGTTAGTTGGGGGCTTCGATATACTTGTAGACCTTTGTCTTTTAGCATTACGGCTATCAGTGATAGGGGTTTGGTATATGTTTGTAATGTCATGCAGAGCATGTCTTTTGTTATCTCTCTGTACTGCATGTTTTGGGACATGGCTTGCACTGAGTTCTCTGGAACTTAAATCTTGAGCTACAAAAAATGCTCAAACATACGGGTTAACAAATGCATAAAATCTCGTATCGGTAATCTATAACAAAAGCTCGACTGAACACATGTCTACTTACATGAACAAACTGTCATACAACTTCTTTGCTGAGGAGTATTTTCAGACTCAAGTAACAAAGAATCCACACCTGGAAGCATAATTAAATGTAAGAAGATGATAACACGGACAATATAAAATGTAACATGTAATGCATTATTTAGATAAGTCAGACATCATCGATTTTTAGTTCATAGATTACCGAGAAGACATTTTCGTCTGTTGAATGGGGTCTTGGGTATGCTGGTAGTCAGATTTTCTTGTGTATTACTGGTGTCTGAAGTTTTCGATTGTAAAGACTGGATAATATTCTTTAAAACAGAACTGACAGAAATACAATGTTGCACATTATCATTCTCATTGCTTGCACCCACTGACGGTGAAGACCTTTCACCACCAACAGTCTGAGTTCTGAGGTCCATCTCATTTTGCAGACTTCTTCTATGATTCTGGTCGGTATCGATTTGTTGGGAAATCTGTCTGTTTCTTTTCATTGAACGATAAGCACTGTAATAAAAAGCTCCAGGGTTAAGAAAAAAAATGTTCTTCACTCACGATTTGAAGATCTAAAAGAACGCAACACAACTCTAAAAGAAAGTTGTATAGTTAAGATAGAGGATATTCAATATGGTAACAGAATATCTTATGAAAATCTTGTCGATAAATTTTTAATATATTTGTTCTAATATAGAGTTCGGATACTCACCCTATTAATTCAATTTTGTATTATTATAATTATAAATTATATGAATTGATCTATATGTAATATGATTTTAGATTGGGAGGAGAGGTAGAAATAGGTCTTCATAGGAGTATCACGATCAATAGATAGGAAGATTGTTGAAACTGCACGATAAAGTATATTTTGCTTCATCCTCTATTATGAAGAAATTCAAACTTGCGGAATAGTGTTAGATCTATTGTTATACATAAAGTTGTGGATTAGATTATATCAACGTTGCTAGTTAACTCTATGAACATTTATATATAGAGATTAGTGTAAATATGTAGATTTTAATTTCAAACAATAACAATGAAAGGGAAACTTAATTGATTAAAATATGGGATCAGAAAAAACAATGTAAATAAAATGATAAAATAAGAACTGAAGACATAAATTCGAATAACAAATCACAAGTTTAATAGAACATTGATAACTAATCCGTCTTTGACTTCTCTAACTTGATGGACTTAGCACATATCTTCTTCGATGTAGAGTTCATGTCATTAAGATCAGCATCATCTTCAGACTTTCTTTTAGAAAAAGGTGTCGAAACATCTTCAGAAGTACTCTCTTTGTTATGTTCAAGCATAAGAAGCTAAAAAACGTACATGTTAAGAAATGATCGATCCATATAATTTGGTATGTAATTGAAATATGTTATACCTCCCCAGTTGACATGGTAGACGAATTCGTCTCAAGCAGAGAAGATGGTTCCGAGAGTGCTTCGATTCTATGAAAGTGATCTCCAGACCAAACTTCAGTTACCTTAAAAGTGATTTCTCCATTGGTTACATTGTCACTGATAATGAGAATTCCAAAACAAAAAGATTTTCCAACCAAGTTCTGAATATGAATAGGTAGAATTGATGGATCTTCAATCTAAAAAGAAAAACAAAAAAGGATGAAAATATGTAATAAATCTCAAAGATAGACACTAGTGTATTCATTTGCAATGATTATCTCGTCATATGACCCATCCCAGAGTTCAACAGCATCGTTACCAATAATAGTTTTGGCAACAGTATCAAGTAACATTAAAGCGCATGATCCGGTGTCATCTTTGACAAAGAGATGGAGCTTATACCTACATTATAAGGTTAATCAATATCGCAACAATTTCATTTATCATGAATTAAGATTAATAAAACATAGAATGGAAGGTGATAACATACTTGGGTACAACGTTAGAAATGTTTCCATGAAAAATATTACAACGGAAGAATGGTTTATCTGCTTGTACTCTGTTCCGATTGCCATTCCTACCAACCCTAGTCACACGTCGGTTGTGTAACTTACAGGAAAAATAGTACCAACCCCAATCTGTATCTATAGCTTCAATTGAACAGATGATTTTGCTACTTTGAGCCTACAGAGTTTAACATACAATGTTATGATCTAATGATATGATAAGGGATATATTATATATATCGTAAATAATTTACCTCGTCAGCAAGTAAGATTTCAGAAATACACCTTATCTCGACTACATTCCAATCTCAACAGATTGACTAATACTCTTTTTCTCTTCTTTTTTTCCAAAACCGCTAAGGGAAGATCGACTTGCAACATCTTGATAAATAAAAAACCTATTTTATATATCAGTTTGCAAAAACTCAAACATATTTTATATATCAGTTTGACCTTAAAATAAATTTAAATACATATACTTACTGCATTTTAAAATCGATAGCTTCATCCATTGTTAGGTTAAGAATCAAAAGTGAAGCATCAAATGAGTTGGTGATTTGAACCTCGCCTAAATTTAAATAATAATAAGTCTCATCAAAGTGATGTTAACATGTATGTTCTTTTTAGACTTATTCTTTAAGCTATGTTTATACCTCTGAAAAAGCTGATTTTGGCAAATCGAATCAAGTAGATAATAGTTTCATCTTTCGATTCTTCCAAATGTGATTCAATCTGCGTAGCATATTCCCCCACAAGCAACATGCAATCTCTTCACCACTGAATAAATAATCAATGTAATAAAAACGATGCTAGCCAAAGTCACATCCTATTTAAAATATAAAACAAAAATAATTAAATATTATAAACCGTATTAGCTGGTGTTACGTATACGGAACTCAATACGCTTCATGTCCTCTAACTTAACCTTAACCGTGGTTATTTCTCCGAGATGAACAACTTGTCCAATAACATCTGTTTCTCCAAGTAAAACTCCAAAATTGTAATATAAAACAATTTAGCAAATAAATATATAGTAAAGTAAGATACGTCTACGGTGATTACCTATCAGGAAATAAGGTTTGAGTGTTCCATTACCAATCTCCTCATAGTTAGAAAGGTCAAGAAAGTGATTATCATTACGATAATCGGATGGGGTTATCACCGTGTCTTCAATGATAGTCATCTTATATTGCAGTGTTGTTGGTCTATATTGACCACGAGCTGCAACAATCTTGAAATTCTAAATCACTCTCCATACTCCCAATGGTAGTTTGCGTTGAACACGATACATCAAGCTTCTCTTGCATGAGGCATGGATTTTTTACTCTAAAATAAGAAATCACGTTGTCTTAGACATAAAACACATAATACATTCATATATATGAGTGAATATGATTTTTAAAAACGACTTACCGTTTCGTCGGCAAGAACTAACTCGAGAGTTTCTCCTCCATATGTCATTTTAGGTTTCCATGAGTGGAGCAATTTGACACGAACTCGTCAATTGTCTCTAAATGGCTTGACATCGTCTATGAGAACCAAATTACTTGCGGTAGAGAGCATTTCGTAAAAAAAAAGTGGAGATTGTGGAGGAATGAAATTTAGGTCGTTAGATTACGTATTTATAGATAAGGGTATGTCTAGGTTTAGAAGATTTAGGATATTAACTGAAGATTTATAGTGTATCAAGAAAATATAATAGAATATACTCTGATTTGAAGTCGACATAGTATGAGTATCTATATTACAAATACTCGCTTCCGATCATGGTAACTGGTTATATTTTCAGTTAACGATTTTCAAGGAATAAGGTAACAGAGAAATCAAATCAGAAGTTTAATCTGTTGGAGGAGTTAAGATGTGGGAAGGAAGGCACGTTAGAGAAAGTTAGGTATTATAATATTGCATGGGATTCGATTATTAATTGATTTCGAATATTTAAAGATATGATTGTGGTTTAATTCAAACGAATATAGAAAGACAAAATTGCCACCAAAGCTATCTCTGTATCCAAACAGAATTTTCGGCTAAAATCCTACTCTTGTTTCCAAACAGTACGAAAAGTGACTTGAGTTTTAATAATATAGATGGTCCTAGGAAACGACCACCCACTTATTCCGAGATGTTTGCCCCCGCTGATGGGACATCTTCTTCGATCCCATCATCTAGTTTGGATCCATAGGCGGTCCTCGACTCACAGATGTCTCAAAGAGTTTCTCGGATAACCCATTTGATGCCTCCACCTACTCCTTCATACGAGACGCCTCCATCGGCTGCACATGGTGCACCTCCTGTCCAAATGATATACTTTGTTATTTACCAGTTTAAGACTATCATTTAGACTCTATTTGAAGTTTGCTATGTATGTCTAGACTGTGTTTTAGAGTCTTTCCAGATTAACGTACGTCTTGGAGCATTATGAAAATATGGAGCTTGGTAGAGCATTCAGAGAAGATATCCAGTTGTTGTTCAGTCAGAGTTGAAGTCAAGCCTGACCATCGATCGACGATGCACACTTGCCATCGATCGACGATGCACACTTGCCATCGATCGACGATGCACACTTGCCATCGATCGACGGTCTACTCGCAGAGCAGTTGACCGACTTCAAGCCCAAGTCAAGATAAATTACAAGAATGCCCCTGGACGAATTTTGACCTAGTTCTAACCTAGTTTATAAAGTCTTGCTATTGTTTAGGCAAAAGACACCACCACAACCACACAAGATAGAGATTTCATGGTATAATATTGTTTTAGAGTTTTTAATAGTTCTGGAGAAAAGATCTGAACTCCTTCAAAGATTTGTATTGGAACCCCATTATCTATTTTATGCATTCTATTATTTAGTTTATCATGTTTTCTATGATTATGTCTGAGTAATTCTCATATTAGATTTAGGGTTCATTATGGTATTGTTGAATTAGCCCAAAAATAGGATTGCTAGGATTTGTATTGGATCCTCATTATCTATTTTATGCATTCTATTATTTTGTTTATCATGTTTTCAATGATTATGTCTGAGTAATTCTCATATTAGATTTAGGGTTCATTATGGTATTGTGAATTAGCCCAAAAATAGGATTGCTAGGATGAAAAGATATCCATATTTGGAATTGTGTTTAATGCTTGTG
Organism: Moricandia arvensis; assembly: GCA_905132765.1. Classification (NCBI taxonomy): domain Eukaryota; kingdom Viridiplantae; phylum Streptophyta; class Magnoliopsida; order Brassicales; family Brassicaceae; genus Moricandia; species Moricandia arvensis. The sequence continues at coordinate 105,563 of CAJHQP010000201.1, read as the reverse complement.
TTCTAGAGTAGCTAACTAGAACCTTGAACCTAGGACATAGACAACTACGAGAGTAGGTTCTTTGCATGAATTGATTCCCATTGAGTTAGGTTGTTAGATACATGCGAGAGCTGGTTTAATCAACCTAGCGGATGCACTTCTTGTCCGATAACCGTCGATCGATACTAGGCCTTCGATGTCGATCGATGGTCGACTCCTCTGTTCGCATACGAGAGTTGGAACGAGAGGGGTCAGATTGTGATTAAGGTCCTTTCATATTTCCTAATCCTTTGCATCTTATCCATTATAATTCACTACCATGAAACCCTAGATCTATATTTCCTTATTTGAATCAGTTTACTTAATTAGCAAATTTTCTTTTTGGAATAAGATCTCACTATAAATCCCCTATATCTAGCTTACCTAGCTTAACCTTTAGGACTCAAAAATCTATTGTGTGCCCTCACTCTCTGTGGATTCGATCCATAAGTAATACAATTTGACATCTCTTGGAAATAGTAGTTTATAGGGTTAATTTGATAGATTGCCTGCTCAATTATATACCTTAACCCCCACGTTTTCAAAATTGGCGCCGTTGCCGAGGAGCAAGGATCGCCACTAGATTTATTTTCTAGGGTTAGTCTAGATTTTTCTTTTATTGTAAGTTACTGATAATTTATTTTTCTTGTTTTTCATGTGCATGCCTAGCAGTACCATAATCCAAAAGAAACAAGGAATTTCTTTTCTTAGACCCCGTTGCAATCGAACGCTCAAACCGCAAGAAAACGCGACTAGCATCGATCGACGACAACACTCGACCGCGGATCGAGACTCGCGCTTCAACATCGATCGAGAACACTTCTTTGGAATCGATCGACGGTAACTCTATAAAGATGGTTGCGACACTAGTTGTGGTTCGAGATGAGAGAGGGGACCTGTATGACCTCGAAGGTCATCTGGGTAACGAAACAGGTCAGAAGATTGATGAACAAAGAGCTGTAATCCCTGAACCAGAAGCAGACGCTGCATGTGGGTCAACCTGAAGCTGCCGCCCAAGCTGCTCAACGAACACTGGCGGACTACAATAGTCCAGACCAGTTCTATGCTAATAGATCTGCCATTCGTCCTCCAGCTTTCCAGAGGAATGATTATGAGATCACACAATCCTTCTCACACTTTTTGCGCAGACACCCTACCATGGAGTGCGACACGAGCACCCCATGGATCATCTGGAGTGATTTGAGGATCTAGTTTTTGCTATCAAAGCCAATGGAGTCCCTGAAGACTATCTATTCTGCAAGCTCTTCAAGTACTCACTTGGTGGAGATGCTTCACATTGGCTTAAGCAGCTACCACCAAGATCTCTGACATCCTAGACAGACATCAGGTATGCATTCCTTTGTAACTTCTTTGATGATGCACGAGCAGGATACTTGAGAAGCAAAATTTCCACATTCACATAGGAACATGGGGACTTGTTCAGAAACTCTTGGTTCAGATTCAAGTCCTACCAGAGAGACTGCCCACATCACGGCTTCAATGAAGTGCAACTACTTAGTACTTTCTTCAGAGGTATTGATCAGCAATACCAGATGGCTTTAGAAACCGCTAGTGAAGGAAACTTTAGCACTAGGGGTCTAGAGGAAGCAACAAGGCTTATTGAGAACTTAGCATTCAGCAATAGCACCAAGAACACTAACAATGAAAGGAAGAAATCAGCTCCATCTCTAAGCAAGTAGCATATAGATGAGGCCAGGGCAAAGTTGGACAGTGTTTAGAAATTTCTCAAGAAGCAAGAAGTGAAAGCCCTGGAAGAAAAAGGTGAGGAAGAGGATGTGAACTTTGTTGGTGGAAACGGTTATCAAAGACCAGTAAATCCAGGATACAATATGAACTCCTATGGTGGCAACAGGAATCAGATTCCTCAGCAGAATCCACAGGAGCAGAGCCTCAAGAAAGCAGGTTGGAAGCCATGGTTAATAGGATACTAGAGCAGCAACAATAAATGATTGTGAACTTCAATGGGAAGATGGACTTGTTGTACACCAACCTCAACACCAGGTTCGAAAACCTCAACACTCATGTCAAGAAGCTGTATAATCAAGTGGTCCACACAAGTGAGGCCATTCAGAGACATGAGGCCTTGATTAAGGAAAAAGGAGAGGTTAGCCAGAAGTACCACGTCAATGCATTGATAAGTGAAAACCTTTGGCAATAGGTGAAGAGAGAACAGCTGCAAGAAGGAGATTTTTGTGTGGAAAGTGCCATGTCTTTCGGTAGTTCACATTGGTGTCAACCGACGCCAGAGTTGGACCGTCGATCGATGGAACTTGCAGAATCAGTCGCCTCGTGTGAATCCACCAACTTCGATCGACGACGTGAAGAGAGCATTGATCGGCGACCTCCAACAACAGAGTTGAGTCGTCTACCAAGTCTAAGTGCCAACCAATTCATCAGACCTTCAAGGATGGAGAACCAGGAACATGATGCTAGTACATATGATCCCATAAAAACAGAGAGACACTCCAGAAGGAAGCAGAAGATTTCCAAACATTTTCGCATAAAAGCAACTGACAAAGAGATGGATGGATTTGCCAAAAGAGTTTTTAAAATTCCTTTAGATACTCCATTTGATGAAGCATATTATACTCACAGATTGTGGATGTTTTTTTCAGGGAATCCATGGAAACATAGCAGGAGATAGAGCGCATGTTCAATGACCTTAGGGAGAAGCCAAAGAAGTGGACTACTCTTAATAAGAAAAGAGAGCCTGGGAAGTTTGTGATCCCATGTTATGTCAAAGGTCACGAGTACCCTAATGCTCTCTGTGACACTGGATCAACAATTAATATTATGCCTAGAGTGATGGCAAAGCAGCTAAACCTGAAAGTGGAGCCTTCTAGTGATTCTTTCACCTTTGTGGATTGCTCCAAACTGAAGTCATGAGAGATGGCCAAAGATGTCCCAATGCAGATTCGCAATGCCATAGTTCCAGTAGACTTCCATGTGATGGACATAAAGATTGATTGGAACTCCTCTTTACTCCTTGGAAGAGCTTTCATGGCAACAATGGGAGCCATCTGCGACATGAAGACAAATAGGTTGTATCTATCCTTGATTGATCCATATTTTTTCTATGAACCTGTTAATGTCAAGAACAAAGCTACTCCGATAGAATTGGGTAATGATCCAGGTTTGATTGTTACATGCTTCTGCAAATATGATCAAGACGATGAGCCTGCGCACACGGCATCGATCGACACCCAACCCTTGGTATCGATCGACGGTCCCTTCAACCAGAACCAACACGGATCCCACACTCTTGCATCGATTGATGATAACAACTCCGCATTGATCGACAATGTTGCCCCACACCAGAACGACGAAAACATTCAAGAAGAGATAGTCTACACCGGGTGAAAAATACCGTGAGAAGGTGCCAGAACCTGAATATCAAGAGTATGATGAGTCCTACTATGAGGAAGAAGCAGTTGACTACCATGCCTTTGCACTCGAAGAATCTATAAATTTTAGAGGATCTTATGGAAGCTGGAATGCGGAATCGAACGAAGGTAACTCAGCACCATCGACCGACGAGAACCTGACAGGATACAGTGATGATTGTGGATACCTCAGACCAGATGAGTTTGGAATCGTGAGAGACCTAGATGGATATGCACGGGCAATGGACGAAAGAATTCTAAATGTGTCTAAGGACGATATACTAGCTATGGCCAATGGAGCAAGGAATCTCTTCAGAAATCAGACATCTGGTGAGGCAGTCAACTCAGCATCGATCGATGGCAGCAGATGGGCGTCGATCGACGGTCATGACGCAGCATCTGGGCAGAGACTGGTAACAAAGGACTTATTACATGACAAGCTCGATGAAGTCTATTTTTCTTATAACATAATGAGGGAAAGTATCAACCAGAGTTTAGAGGACATTTCAGAACCCACATATGCCAGTCTCAACAAGCTGACGGAACGCATTAAAAACTTGAAAAAGGGATGCACAGACTGTCTTTCACTCAGAATAAGATGGAAAATCAGCAAGACAAAGCAGATGCGGTTGTAAGAAGTTTTATCAGTGCATGGTTTGAGACACGCAGCAAATATGTGGATACTTGCTATCCACATTGGTTTTATGAAACACATTCCTAATCCAGAAGTCACAAAGTCGAGTTTAAGAGTATAATCAAGCGCTGAGTGGGAGGCAACCTACTGTTTAGTAAGTTTTAATTTAGTTTTTACTTATCTAGTTATTAATTATGGTTTTTATCTAATTATTTTAAAGGAGGAGTAGAACAGTTCGAAAACACCATCGGTCAACGCTACAACCTCACCATCGGTCGACGCCACAACCTCACCATTGGTCGACGTCTTGGATGGTTTACCATCGGTCGACACTCATTAACGACCATCGGTCGATGCTCCTTACGGTGTTTGGTAACCTCGAATTTCTCTCAACCTTTTACTTATGTTTTAGTTTTATTTACCAAACCCGACGAGATATCAGTAGGGACAGTGTCATTAAATTCTCGGGAGGTCTGATGTAGCTTTTATTATGCACTTCAAATTAACCCCATAAGCTACTTTTACTCTCTCAAATAAGAGGTTCAATTGTAGTACTTAGGGATCGAATCCACAAGGAGCATGGGCACACAATAGACTATAGATGTTTAGATTAAGCTAGGCAAACAATGTATTAAAGAAGTAATAGTAGACAAGTAAGCAAGTGATTGGTTTGATAACAATAAGATGAAATAGCTAGGTCTAGGGACTTATCAATCAATGGATTCAAAACACAAATCAAGGATCCTAAGGGTTTTATAGATCAAATTCTAGAACTCGAATTCGATAAGCAAGTAATCCAGCTCTCGCATGCAATTACATATCAGATTCCTAAGTTCTATGTTCCAGCTCTCGCATGCAAATAAGGATCGGGCGTCAATCGATACCAATGCTTGGGTATCGATCGATGCTACCTTAGACAAGCATTAACACACATATCGATAATGTTTAACTAGATCCTAGAACGAATCTAGTATGAGCCTAGATATCTAATCCACACAGGGCTCGGGTTCCGTTAATTAATTGCACTCTCGTGTCTCCTAAGTGTCCTATGATTCTAGGTTCAAACAATCAGTCACACTCTCGTCCTATTCCACTACTCTAGATCCTAGTATTACAAGACACTCTGGTGTAGAGATCAATAGATAACCTAGCAATCCTATAACTACAGTTTGACATTAAGAACATTAAATCCCTAGACCTAACAAGATGATTACTCAGACATGGAAGCAATAACACAAATCATAGTATGAATAAGTAATAGATACAGAAATCAATATAAAACGAAAGGAGTTCCAATCAATCTCTTGAAGAAGAATTGATGTTCTCTCCAAAACTTAAGACAATGAATAAAATAAAGCTTAGCCGTCAACAATGGCTTAGAAAACTATATAAATTAGGCTTAAACTTGTCTAGGGGTATTCTGGTAAATTGTGGTGGCTTCTGGGCTTAAGTCGGCCATAAAAAGTCAGGCATGTCTTCTGGAATCACTGTCGATCGAATAAGAGTTGAAGACAACGTCCTCATCGTTGATTTTCTACCTATAGAAAGTGTCTACCACGCAGAATCAACCTTCGTTGGTCACGTGCGTTCGACAGGTGAGGAAGAATTGTTCGACGACTGCAAAGAACCGTCGATTGATGGTCATCTTGAAGAGCACGACGAGACGACCATTCCGCACGATGCAATTGTCAGATGTGATCCTTTCACGCCAAACATTGATTCTCTCAGAGGTGGAAATTTATGCCAGGGGGTGTGTGCTTTGAAAACCCTCGATAGACCTTGGTATGCTGATATAGTGAACTATCTTGCAGCCGACATAGAACAAGAACTATTTAAAGGATACTAAAAAAGAAATTTCTGAAATAAATCCGGAGATATCACTGGGAAGAACCATACTTTTACAAACATTCACTACAAGAAAACAGAGACATAACGACTACCGAAAAAGTCATTATGTCATCGTAATCAGCTACTTACGACTAAGTAAGGACGATTTCCCATTCGTATTTATCTTCTCGTCGTAATGCGTCAATTGCCGTAAAGTCAAATTAAATGTACGACGAACCAAAATCGTCGTAAACAAGACGTAATGAAAACCGTCGTAATGTCGATGTAAAATTACGTCGAGATAGTTAGACGTAAACTAGATGTAAATATCGTCGTTAAGTTGATGTAAAATGTATGTCAATTTAACATCGACATTCGAAGTAAATTTGTCGTTAATATTACGACTAATTAACATCGAATGTCGATGTTAACTAGTTGTAATATTACATATACTTAACGTCGAATTAATCAATATTTATAATAAAATTAAAATAATAAATAAATATCTCATAAAATATAAAAATTGAAAAATAATTATTGAATTCAAAAAAATTATAGAAATAGGTAATTATAAATCCAAAATAAAAAAAATATTGTCACAATATTCAAAATAATATACAAAAGAAAAATTAAAAACCTAAAACCTAAGAGTTTAGATCATCGAAGAGCTGCGAAATATGTTTCTCCGCCTGTCGCTCTATGTCTGCCTGTTCTTCAGAAGTGGAGTCGGTGTTCATGGTTGGACGAACAGCCCGCCCCATCTGTGCCAACGCCGGGTTTATCTCAACAATAAGATCAAACATCGCCGCCATTGCCCTAATTTGGTTCCTGTTGGCAACGTCGTTCGTCTGGAGTTGCGCAATGACCTGATGGGCCGCCGCCAATTCTTGCTGGACCTGACTCTCGGTTTGCCTTCTTGCAGCAAAGGTAGCTGCCACACTCTGGACATCGTTTACAGAAACGATTCTGACCATCCGTCTCCTTCTCTTCGGGACAACCTTCAATTAAAAAGATATGAATGAATATAAGAAAATAAAATTAATAATTATAGTTTGAATGGAAAACTAAAATATAACGAATGCAGTAAAAATTCAACTTGCTCAAAATTTTTGTCTTGCTCGACGGTAGACAACAGGATCGGTGGGGCATCCAGATTTTGATGCGACAACTGAGTTTGAACTTCCTGGGCCCGACTCTCCGCTTCGTTGTAGATCCTCTCCGCTCGAGCATCTACAAACGTCTCATCCACATGCTTGTGTGTGATCATGTAAAGGCGGGAAAGAGACGGTGGTGCTCCTTCCCGCTTGGTCTATAAAAATTGGAAATGATAATTAATTACATATTGAGTTTAAATAATTAAATAAGTAGTATTGAATTAAAATAACTAAATAAATAAATGAAGATTTACAATTTTAGAGTTACCCCAGCGTGTGGGGTCTGCCGAGAAGTGTGGACGATCGGCAAATTGCCCTCGGCATCACGCGTCAAGCGGGCAGCAGAGCAGTGGAGCAGTTTAGCGACGTTCGAACTGACTTAGGCATATTCCAATAAGCCTTCAAGCGATTCCAAACGTAGTTGCTAACATATATGGGCTTGACTACATCCCCGTAAACCCGCCACTTCTCCTTCCAGTCGCCGACCGTGTTTTTGAGGCGGTATATTGCCTTAGTTTTGAACGATGCCTTCACCTCCTCGTTGAGAGCAATCGTCCAATTCCATTTTTACTGGAGAAAAACATTAAAAAGTTATAAATAAATTATAAATTTAATAATTATTATTTATGTCTTACCGCCAAATACTTGTACCAAGTTCTCCGAACATGGTTAGGCGTAAGAGACCAGTTCGGATGTGGTTCCCGGAAATTTGCCTTGATGATATCTGAAACACTCCGACCTAGGCAACTGTTTATGGTAAACCTGCAAAAAATTGTGAAAAAATTATTAGCACAATATTTATTAAAATTGCAATTAAAAATTTAATAAGAAATATATTAAAATGTAATTACCATTAAGTGTTTGCTGGTCGGTCAGGGTCAATCCTCATCAAACCTTTTCGTCCCGACATCTTGAAAATATCTTCCCCCGGTAATCTAGCATACGGGAAATCTGGTGGCACCATCAAATCTGGATGGACACCTGGAGGACCCAGGGCAGATGCAGGAGTTAGGGCAGGCTCACCACGAGCTGCGGCATGCTGATCAGGAGCAGGAGAATGTTGTAGATGAGGCTGATATGGAGCAGGAGGCTCAAACGGGGGAGGGGGAGGAGGACGAGGATGAGGAGCCATAGACGGGGATCTTCCCTAAGATTGGCTCTCATGAACAAAGTCATGTCCGGCCAATCAAGTGCCAGATCCAGTTCCAGACCTAGACACGGAAGGATCGTCATTCCCTCTGAGAAACGTAGCTCCATACAAAGGTTTTGCATCCCTAAGTTTTTTTCTACCGCGAGGTACTGAAGGCGTACTCATAGTGTCGATTTATTTAAGAAAAAAATAAGTATGAGTTAAAAAAAATAAAAATTCCAGGGTATACTAATTAATTTCATCCTAAAACTAATCAAACATAATCTAATTCCTTTCTAAAACTAACCAAACCTAATCTAATTCCCCAAAAATTAACCACCTAAACTAAATAAAAAAATCTAAAACATACCTGGTAGAAGCTACAGAGAAGTCAGAGAATCTAAACAGCAACGAACAAGGGTTAACTGGTCGAGGTTTATATAGGAGATAGGTTGTCGAGGTAATATTGTCAGAAATTACGATAGAGTTAACTCGACGCGCGTTTACGTATTACGACGAATTAAGTACTAAAACATATTACGACGAATTAGGTTCTTAAGGTTGACGACGACTTAGGTATGATTGTGTAATAAACAGAAAAAATAAACAGTCAGCTGAACAGTTCTTATCGAAGAACTTTTCTTATCTTCGATAAGAACAGTTCGGGTGACTGTTCGTTTTTCTGGGTCAATGTATTTAAGGGAACAGTGACTCAAACTGTTTTTAAATAAGTTAGGGCATGTTTATTGGGAGTCTCTTAACAAGGGTTCTTAACTTTTCTAAGAACCGTTTCTTAACTTTTAACTAAGAAAACTTAAGAGACGTCTCTTAAATAAGAGACTTAAGAGCCGTCTCTTAACCAAAAAAAAATTATAAAAAAAAAAAAATCAAAAAACGAGTTAATTTAAGTTAAGAACTCCACCTTAACAGACCGTGGATAAACATGGCCTTATGCGGAGTTGATAAGAAGTTTTCGGATGAACGTTCATAATCTCCGATCAATTTCTTTGATCAATGTATTTAAGGGAACAATGACCAGAACTATTTTGGTCAATCGCGCATAGCAATAAGCTATGCGGAGTTGATCAGAAGTGTTCGGATGACCGTTCATAATCCTGATCGTTTTTTTTCAATTTAGAATGCAAGAGTTTGGTGCATATTTATAGGAATTATATGTAGTCATAAATCAGAAGTAAATTACGACGAAGTTAACTCGACCCGTGTTTTAGGTATTACGATGAAGTTAACTTGACGTGTGTTACGATGAAAATAATTTGACCCGTGTAAATTAGCATATTTATCATGACGAATAGGGTTTAAACCCTGAAATCAAAACCCCAAACCCTAACTTAAAACATTACTTCTTACTTATAAACATCCAAATTTCCAAACCACGAACATGTAATAATACTTATTTTAACTTGCTAAATCTTTAAAACATAAGATTCTTTACATAAATTCACTCGTTCTCGAAATCATCACTCGAATCATCACTAGGACCATCGCTTTCTTCAAATTAATCTTCATTGGCTTCATCCACGATATCTTTTTGAAGATCTTCATATCCTTGGTTTTGCGGATCAACAAGTAGGATTCCATATGTGGGTTGTTCAGGTAATTCCACTTGATTTACGGAATCTTCTTTCAAAGGCGGTTTTTCACCACTTAACACTCGCCCGCGAGGTGAGACCTTTATAGCGGCTAGCTAAGATATTCCAGATTATTTGATCCTCGGGTATGGAATAAAACAAACTTGATCTGCTTGAGATGCCAAAATGTATGGTTCAAATTTGTTGTACCTCTGTGTAGCATTGGCGTCCACAACTCCAAACTTGCTTTACCGAACACCTCTATTTACCGTGGGGTCAAACCAATCACATTTGAAGAGGAAGCATTTCATCTCCACTAAACCGGGGAATTCCACTTCAATGATTTGTTTTAAGATGCCATAGGAATTTGTTTCACCTTTGACACATATTCCATAGTTGACTGTTGCTCGACGACTTCCATATTCATATGTGTGGAAAGTGTAAGCTCGAGTGAAATACATAGATGTTGTGGTGGCCTTAGCGATCAGACCTTGTATCAAATCGTGAAACCACAGTGGGAATAATGGATCAACAAATCAATCTGTAATTTTTATAAAATCAATTAATATTCTCTAACTAATTATATTAATTAATTAATAAAACTTAAAATAATTATATTGTGTTTTATACCTGCGTTTTTAACCACGCCACAAAGTGTTAGTCTTTTCTTTTGTTTAGATTATTTGTTTATATTCGTGGTAAAGCTTCTTCGACCTGGGCAACAAACTCACTGTTTTTGCAAATTAATTAAGGTAAGACAATAATTATATACTTGGTAATACTAATAAATTGCAGAAGTATCTAAATTTAATAAATTACCTTTCAAATTGACAGCATCTCCTTGCAGTTAAGAAATATATATGTGTGGGAACTATGGGCGTCATCTATACTCGACCACCAAACTTCCTTAAGTTTCCCGCCTAGACATCCAATCTGACAGAATATGTCTGGAACACCTTCTACAACATATGTCGGCATAGGACCACCATCATCATATCTGTTAGGAGCCCTTTTATGTGTCCGAACTTGTGACCCAAAGTAGTACAAAGTGAAGTGAGATGTTTCCTCAGTCAAACTACCATAAACTATTGAACCTTCGAACTTTGCAAGATTTTTCGCTTTCCCTTTCAAATGTTTCATGGATCGCTTGTAAACATACATCCATCCGTAATGAACAGGCCCGCGGAGTACCGCCTCATGCGGGAGGTGTACAACTAGATGTTCCATGACATCCAAAAACGATGGAGGGAAGACTTTTTCCACATTGCTCATTAGGATCGGGATATTCTTATCAAGTTGTCTGATCACATCTTCGTTAAGGTACGTGTGCAAAGATCTCTGAAAAAGCTCCAATGCATGCATATATAAACATTGTACAATGATATTTATAATGTTAGTATTCAACTTTGATCAAATCCAATAAGTAATTTCTACAACAAGGTAAGTATTTTGCTACCTGCAAGCGCTTCGTGGACATTTTCTAGAAGCAACTTCGCAAATGGTAGTAATCGTTGCATAAACACATGAAAATCATGACTTTTCATTTCTATAAACTTTTGTCCCTGCTCAACACATCTTGATAGATTTGAAACGTACCCATCTGAAAAATTCACATCTGTTGTCACCCACTTGAACAACGCCGACTTTGCTTCTGCTGACAATCTAAAAAAGGGAATCGGAATTTTCCCATTGCTTTTGATATGCAGCTCACTACTACAACATAATGCAGACAAATTCAACCTTGAGTTCTTATTATCTTTTGTCTTCCCCGGGATGTTCAATAATGTGTTGATGATGTTTTCAAAGAAGATTTTCTCTATATGCATCACATCAAGATTGTGTCGCATAAGCAAATCCTTTCAGTATGGAAGTTCCCAAAATATACTCTTCTTGTGTCAATTATGTTGTATCCCATAACCATCAGACATGTTCGCATGAGTATGCCAATTACCCCCTTTACGGACCGTTTCTTATGAACCATAATAATCAATATCCTTCTCGGTTTCCTCTCCAGATAAATATGGTGGAGCGGTGTCCCGAACAACCACTTTAGACCTGAACAATGTCTTGTTTCTTTGGTACGGATGGGTGATGGGCAGAAATCTCCGATGACAATCAAACCAAGACGTCTTCCCACCGTACTTCAACTGAAATGCGCTTGTGTTTTCCATACAATATGGACAAGCTATCCTTCCATGCGTAGTCCAACCTGATAACATCTCATATGAAGGAAAGTCACTGATGGTCCACAAAAGAAGTGCTCTCATTGTAAAGTTTTTTCTCATTGAACAATCATATGTCTCCACTCCTGTTGACCACGATTCCTTCAAATCTTCTATTAGAGGTTGTAGAAAAAAATCGAGGGACTGCTTCAGATGCTTGGGCCCAGGTATCAATATACTCATGAAAAGAAATTCCCTTTCCATACACATCTCTGGTGAAAGGTTGTATGGCTTCAAGATGACTGGCCAAAGTGAGTATTGTCTTCCAGACATTCCAAAAGAACTAAATCCATCTGTGCACAACTCAAGATATACATTGCGAATGTTGCTTTCAAAATCAGGGTGTACCGAATTCAAGTGCTTCCAAACTTTCGCATCTGAGGAATTATTGATCTCGGCTTCCTTCTAAGTATGTTCTTCATGCCATCTCATCGCTAATGCAGTCTTTTGAGATTGATATAATCTCCAGCCTATCAGTAATAGGTAAGTATCACATCCATTGATACGGTATCCTATTCCGACCACGTCCCTGCAGTTTATATCGTGGTTTCTTGCAAAATCGACACTCTAATAATTATGCATCATTCCTCCAATAGATCATGCAGTTGTCTATACATACATCTATCATATCCAAAGGTAAACAAAGACTATGAACAAGTTTTTGAATCTCATAATAACATTCTGCACACAAATTCTCTTAAGGCAAATACTCTTTAAATAACTCAGACCATGCATCCATACAAACTTCAGGTAAGTTATAATCTATTTTGATATTCATCATTCTAGCTGTCAATGACAATTTAGAAAGACCTTCTCTACAACCTTCATAAAAAGGCATGCGACTATCATTTCATAAAACCTTTTTGCATCCAAATTAGGCGCATCTACATTTTCTTGTACTTTCTCTAGATTTTCAACTTCACCAGCAACTACTGAGGTTGTTTCACGAAATACATCTATAACCATATCATGCATCCTATCATGATCTACTACTTGATCCCCCTGGGGATAATCAGAATGCAATTCTTCCCTATTACGATTTTCTTTAAAATGATTACTACTACTGGCTTCATTCCTACTATCACCCTCCCCATGGTGATACAAAATGTAGTAATGTGGGGTAAATCCTCTATTTACTATATGTTTCCAAACTGTTTTCCAACGAGCAAACTTGCTATTCTTGCACTTACGGCAGGGACATAACGTTTTACCAGATTCTTGTGTGAGAGGTGTGGTTCCGGCCTGTTGCATGAATATATCCGCCTCGTTCAGATATTCGTTTGTCACAACTCCTGCAGAATTTATGTGCATACATCCAACTCCGAACCTCATAGATATTGCCATCGTGAGACATTTTTTTTACTCTTTTCTCTTTTTTTGGTGTTTCTTAACAATGAGAGAGTAAAGCATATTTATAGGGAATTTTCGATTTGGTATGTGGGATGGTTACAACAAATTTTCTTCCATTTCAAAAACTTTAGACATACATCTGAAGTTAAGCCGAAGTAAATATTATGTTGTAAAATAATCATTATTTGACTTTGACTTTACGTCAATTTCAAAATTCGTCATCAAACAAAAGTTATCTTGGTTCTGTGTACGACGATTTGTAATCGATATAATTTTACTTCTTGTTTACGACGAATTTTGATTTTATCGTAACGTAGAAGTAAATTCGACGTAAAATTACGACTACCTAGATTCGTCATAAAGCTTAGTCGTTAGTTTCATGTTCTCTTGAAGTGATTGTTCTGACGGCATATATAGACGATGCGTTATTGAAAGCGAAGCCGCAGATATTCATTATCATTGCCACGGGTCCGAATATGCCAGACATTTTGCCAGTTTCAAGACAGTGTCAAAATCCTACAAACAGGTTTTTGGTGGCCAACCATGTTTCGTGATGCTCAAGAATACATAGCAAAGTGCGACCTCTGTCAGAGGAGAGAAAAAATCAGCAAGAGAAACGAAACGGAGCAAAATTTCATACTTGAAATTGAAGTGTTTGATTGCTGGAGCACCGACTTTATGGGCCTTTTCCCCTCTTCACACGGTAACATATACATATTACTGTAGACTACGTATCCAAATGGGTTGAAGCAATAGCCACTCCAAAAAATGACGCTGTAGTAGTCGTGAAACTTTTCAAGAGTATAATACTTCCACGATTTGGAGTTCCACGAATCTTAATAAACGACGGAGGTATCCACTTTATTAATAGAGTGTTCGAAAAATTACTCAAGAGAAATGGAGTTCACCATCGAGTAGCGACACCGTATCATCCTCATACTAGCGGAAAAGTAGAAGTATCCAACCGACAAATCAAGGAAATCTTAGAAAAGATGGTAGAGTCAACCCGAAAAGATTGGTCTTTAAAATTGGATGACGCACTTTTGGCTTACCTAATCCCGTTTAAAAAAACCGTTATGAACCACCCAGTTCTACTTAGTCTATGGAAAGCATGCCATCTCCCAGTTGAGCTAGAGCACAAAGCATAATGGACTATCAAAATAACAAACTTTGATGCTAAACCCGCTGCTGAAAGGAGATTTATCCAATTAAACAAACTGGATGAGATCATGTATCACGCCTACGAGAACTCGAAATTGTACAAGGAGAGAACTAAAGCCTATCACGACAAGAAAATCATGTCTCGGCATTTTGCACCTAATGATAAAGTACTCATGTACAACTCTCGGTTAACTTTGTTTCCTGGGAAATTATGTTCTCGTGTGTCCAGACCTTTCACCGTGAAAGAAGTCACGCCTCACGGGGCGATTGTCCTGACTAATTCATAAGGCAAAGACTTCATGGTGAATGGGCAGAGAGTAAAGCATTACTAGGCCACAGCTGAAATTCCGCATCCTCAGACCACACACCTAGAGATTCCAAATCCCAATTGACAAGCCCAGTTATTCCGTCAAGATTACGAACTTAAACAAACGCTTAGTGGGAGACAAACCACTTGTGAATATCTAATTTTATCTTATATGAATTTACGTTTTTTTATAAAAATATATATATATATATAATAAACAAATAAATAATAATTATAATAATATTTATAAGAATAATAAAAAATATAATGATAGAGTAGTTATGTACAAAATAGAGATGTAGGGAGCAACCATCGATCGTCGCCACATAAGTGCCATCGATCAACGGTGAAGCGTCGAGTATATAAGCTCGACGGAACCCTTTTTCATAAACATTTCCAAAACCTCCAAAACCTACCGATTTTCAAAAGGTGATTTGTCCCTAAATCTTTGGTCGATTTTGCTCGCTTTTGACCCTAATCCACTAAATTTCAACCCCTTTATATGTTTAGGTCACTAAATCAACCGATCTTCAAGATATGGTCTTTGAATCTGTTAGTTTATGGAGTTTCTAGGGATTGAGAGAAAAAAACGATTTTTTGTATAGGTTGGAATTTAGAACGTTTTAGGGTTATGGATTACTAAAATAGGAATTGTCAACAGCTTGTGGTAGTTGTTTGCCCGAACCTTGGTCCGATTTGGGAGATGAAAATCTTGTATCAGTCGCGATCGACCATCGGTTGACAACAGTGAGGGTCTGTCGATTGACGGTAGCCTCGAATTGACAAATCGCTGATTATCGTTTGTTTTGCTGTTGAAGATGAGCGAGGGGAAAACCAAGGCGCATTTCGATGTTGGTGGCTCTACTTCCGCACCATCGGGACCTCCGTTCCGTGCACCTAGGCCTAAGGAGGAAGGGGATTTGATAGACACGTTCAAGGATTACCCCAACCCCAAGGCAGATGTAGCCTCTAGGGCGTGTACCCACAGGGCTGTGTCCCAGGACTAGGATGACTATGACAGCCTCTATTATAACGCCTGGCAAGGCGTTTCTATCGAACCCACCAGGTTCGTCAAACGAGACATCCTGAACAAGTTGAAGCTCCGATCTGACGTTCGCGACATGACGAGGAAGATTGGTATGGGGACCATGGCTACTCACCATATCCGCTCTACCCCGACCTGGTCCGGAAGTTCATGGCCACAATTCGAGCTATCTATCTGAACTTGAGGGCGAAGAGGGCCACCAGGGCTTCTTGACCTTCATGATTCGGGGCATCAGGTACCGCATCACCATCCCTGACCTCTCCCACGTCTACGGGTTTAACAACCCTGATTACGTTGGCTGCACCGTCCCTCCTTTCCATGGTCAGACCACCTTTTGGGAGCTCATTGGGACAGGTCATTTTGACTCCAGCGCGACCACGCAGACAGATGTCCACCACATGTCCCTACACTACTTTCTGAAGATCCTTGCCAACGCCTTGTTGTCCAAGATGGAGCCCAACTAGCTGAGGGTTCATGAGATCACACTGTTGTATGAGTCAGTCAGGGGCTTGGTTGAGCTAGATGACGAGGCCTTTGCACCGCCCGTGAGCGACCAGATGGTGAACATGGGAGCCATTATTGCCGATCACTTAGTATCCCAGAAGGGGAAACCCTTCAATGGATCCGACAGGAAGAAGGAGACATTAGGGAGCCTCATGACACCCATCTTTCTACACATCGGTATTAGCCTTCAGGGAGACTCCACGGCGTCTGAGTTTGAGTATCTGGATAAGGCTCACCTGGCGAGGGCAGGGAGGCTGAAGGAGGGATGCCTACGGTCCTTTGTAGATGAGACGGGGCCCCACATGATTGAGCTCCCGGCGTCCGGTGTGACAGATTTTGTTGATACTCATACGCGCCTCGCATTCAAACCGGACGAGCGCGTCATGCGCAATGCCCGTCAGTATCCAGCATATAGGAGGACTCAGAACAGCCCACGCGCCTGCTGAGGACCAGGCAGCAGCACCTCCTCAACCTCCACCAGCTTTCCCGCAGATTCCAGAGATCCCCACTCACGATCACAGAGACTTCCAGCGATTCATGGTGGGAGTACTTCAGGCTATATAGGGAGTAGTTTATTTATGTTGTTTAGTTTGTTGCATTTTTATTGGACTCAGGTTTATTATCGTTGCTTGTTGCTTTAACTTGATATTTTATGAATGTCTAACAGAGCTAACATAAAGAGAGATGATCAGATGAGAGAATCTTAGACACTTTTTACGGTTGCATGATGACGATTTCATGTTGTTTGTCGACCATCGATTGATGGTCCCTTGTCGCCCTCGATCGATTGAGACTTTGACGGAAATGTACGAGTTCTTTGATCCTAACAACTAACTATTTAAATTCCTATTTATTTCATCCCGCCAATCTCAGGTTACTTTAACACTAAGACAGGTTATTCAAGTCTGGGGGAGGTAGTTACTAACACCACATGTTATTTTTGATGTTTAATTCCTTATTAACGATTATCTAATTTTTTTATAAATGTTTTATAGAGTCAAAAGTTAGAAGTTAGTTATAGACAATAACCTTTTTCTGGAACAGTTTGTTGCACCATTTTCTCGCACCATTCTGAGATTGAATGGAAAAAAACTAAGTAGATTGATTATCCTTTAACACCCACACTTGCTAAGAACTTCTAAAAGAACCAAAGCTAACCTCCAACTTAAGTAACTATATTTGCTTGTTATGGGGATTGGTATGCATAGGATCGGAATCCTCCTGCATATCCAAAAGGTAAAATACTTTACCTTCTTATCCTCCTTTCACCTTTCTTCAGCATCTAAAAAAAAGGGAAGAAAAAGAAAAGAAAAAATTGAGATGATTTCCTAAGATGCAGAGGGGTAGGTACATTACATGTGACCCCACTATTCTAATTCAAAGAAATGATCACACATTGTTGGAAGCGAGGGGTAGGTACATTACCAATGACCCCCACTATTCACCTACAACTTTGTTAGTTAAATCAAAAATGAGATGGGAAGATGGACTGTATCAGCATCATTATCCATTGAATTTAAGATATAAAAAAATTTAGAGAAGAAATAAGATAGATGAAAAGGATTAGAAAGGTTACATGTGGTTCAGACACTTGCTTGAGTAAGAATTCATGTGTCCTTTGATTGATACCCCTACGATAAAGCCTACACCTTATATTATGTATTAAAATGAGGATAGTAGAGGGTATGATAGATAGCTTCTAGTATATTGTGGTATGGAAGATCGATTTGCAAAGTAAAGTACGTGAAAATACTCAGATGCGGTTGCAACAAAAATTTAGGTGAAACAGTGTTCCAAAGAGCTGGTAAGTCTTTGTGTTTTCAAACCTTTCTCTGATTAATTATATGTTTTGTTTGAGGGCAAGCAAAGGATAAGTTTGGAGGAGTTGATATGTCATGGTACATCCAGATTTGCTTATCTCTCCATATGTACCCTACGCTACATATATGGTCTAGGATCTTCTTGCTCAGCCTTGACTAGGAGTTTTGAAGATTTTGGACCCCGACACCCTGGAGGGTACTTTTGGTAATTTTTTTTATTTTATTAATTTAAAAATTTACATTATATTATTTATATTGGTTTAACAAGTTGGTACTATTTTCAGGTTTGAAGTTAATATATATGTTGAATAGAGCGTATATGACACGATCAAAGGGTATTTCATTGAGGCCCATCCAAACTAGAGTATAACTCCTGAGCATATTAGGAAGACGTGGTTCAAATGTTTTGCGGTAAGTTTTTTTCCATTTTTATACTTAATAATAAATTATATATTTTAATTTATTTTAATTCATTTTATTGTTGTTTATTTCAGCAAAGGTGGCACTGGTCCTTAGCAATCAACGAGAGCATGCAACAACGTCTCATATTGGAAGGACAAGTGGAAGTACTACGGATATAATGTGAAACCCACCGAGATCATGAAGGAAGTATGGGATGGCCACATCGCCTTTTGGAAGCTTCTTGGCTAGATCCGTAAAACCAACAGTTGCTCTACTTCCCGTAGAACGAAGGATGCAGATGATCACTTGCCCATACTTCATACAACCGGGGGAAAAAAACCCCACGCCGGGGTCCGTCTAGAAGTTGTAAGTTTTATTTTTGAGATTTAGTTTCATTTCTCTTATCCTATAAATTAATAATTTTAATTTATATCCTTTAGTAGGCTAAGAAGACCGGAGTCATGCCAGATCTATTCAAGATCACTCACCAAACATCGAGAGGAGCTTTTGTGGATCCACCGGTCGGAGAAGCTCTTTCTCGACGTGACTTCTCGGGTTAAAGAGCGCGAGACGCAGCTAACTCAACAGTCTACCAATGGATTACCCATCAAATTATCTACATAAGAGGTGGACATGATCTTTAAAGAGGTAAATTTTTAGAATATTTTTAATTATTTTTTATAAAATTAACTAAATTAATACGGTTCTTTTTAGTAAGGTGGCTCCAAGAAAGAAGGGACGAATGGTGGGAGTAGGATCCAGAAACGACGTCCTAAAGGTGACTTTGTTTACTCCTTGAGACGGATGAGGAGAATGCTCGGCTGCATGCGAAAGTGGACGACCAACAAGTTCGTTTGCAATCCCTAGAGGATCTTCTCGACTTTATGGCGGTTGGAAACCAGCTTCTGTAGAAAGTGTTGGATGAGAGACATCGGGCTCTCGGAGGGGCAAACGCCTCACTCCGATCCTGTGGACAAAGCTCAAGACTCTCTAGGAGGGAAAAACAACTCCAACAACTACGACGACGTCCTCCCTTAGCTTAGCTTTTGTTTTTAAAATTTTCATTTTGTATTGTAAATTTAAATTTTTATGACTTATATATATTTTTCATATTTTAAAATATTATAATTTTGAATATTTTATTTTATACTTTTTAAAAACATTTTATTTTATAACTTTATTAATATTTTAATTTTGTAATTTAATTATTTGATCCGATGTAAAATCCTCGTAAAATGTACAAAAATTTTACATGGAAGCACTTGTAAATTCCTCGTAAACTTTACAAGGAATTTACATGGAATTAATTGTAAATTCGTTGTAAAATATTACGAGGACTTAACAATGTCTTGCATGTAAATACATCGTAAATTGTACAAGTATTTAATTACTACTTTACAAGGAAATAGTAGGCATTTACGACATGACATTACTACGAAATTACGATGAAATACTTATCTTATCTATTACAACGAATAAGTTTCGTCGTAAATACTACAATGGACTTACAATGAATCATGCATTACGACGGGCATTTTACAACGAAACATATTGCCTTGTTAATTTGTCGTAATACTCCTATTACGACGAATTAACAAGGAATGACACCCTCGTAATAGGCACGTTTTCTTGTAGTGGTAGTTATGATTGTTGCTTTACTGAAAAGAAAGTATGAGAAATTGTGATGTTTATTGATGGTCATGTTTGTGGTTTACTGATTGATCATGCTTGATTAGAATATTGTTGGGAGCATGACTAGTTGGTCAGTTAAGAGAATGAACATAACATGTTGTAGTAATGTTAATTGAAACTAGAGAATACTACCACAATGAGATGTTGTGGTGATGATTATAAGTGATAATGATGGTTGTGAGTTATATCAATGTTCGTGAATGATATTGAATAGTGTGAAGGATATGCATAATTGTTTGATGGTCGTTGAGCTTAGATGATTAATATGAGGAATTATTATGTTTCCATGTGTATTATCATTTGATATTAGATAATAATAATAATCATGTGATTATAAGGTGGGATGTGAAAATTTTTGTTATTGTTATTTGACAATCCATTGGTATGGAAGCACAGAGAGGCGAGATTGCAGCCTAGGGCCATGCGGCGCTTGACAATGCGCGATCCAGGGATGCTGAGTTTTAGAGGCCAAAGGGATATATGTGGACCATCGTTCATTTAGCCTTTATTTCATCGATCTATTTGGTTGACTTAGAGTGAATGTGATCAGTCAATGTCAAATTAAAGGATATGCCTCGAGGTAGAAGTGATGGGCATCTAGTATACATGAGTACGCATTAGTATCATGGTCATTACATATGTTGATGATGTTTTGTGTGATAAATATTATTTTGGGTTGTGGGAATTGATAATGCGGCATTGGAAACCCAACTCACTGAGAAAATTATTTTCTTACAACTCTTCTTATTTCGTAGGTAATCATGAGGTCTCCACTCGGACTGGAGGAGCTTAGGCTAAGCTGGTGTATAGTTGTATTGTTTTGCAATTACAAGTAGATGTTGATTATGTATGGAAATGTTTTGAGTCTAAGCTCCCAGATGGAACTATATGTATCTTTTGGTTTACATATAAACCTAATACTATATGAATAAATCGAGTTTTTGAAATTAGAGGATTTCGTATGATACTTGGTCTTGGTCCCGAACAAACTAACTTTTGAGTGTATCTCAAATTTGAAAGGTTTAAGCTATGTTCAATAGGATATGTACGCTTGAACGTTGATATGGGGCTCTGGATATTTTTTTTTGGAACCTCAACTAGATGTCTCAGTGCACGTCAGTGGAATGTTCGATTTGGTTTCGGTTTAAGTGGTTGGTCGTGCATGTTCTTGTTTGATTGCTGCTCGGCTGATCAAGTCAATTTTGACCTGCATCAGATCAGGGGTGTTAGACTGAATGTGTATAGAGCTGATGGAGTTGAGGTGTTCCTTGAACTTTTTGAAGACGTGCAACATCATTTTGCTACTTTACGGTCACATTTACCAATGTTTCGCTACACAATTTTTTGACAAAATGGAACTGATTTGCAGACATTATCAAATGCAAGACTCTGTTATTCTGTGTGGCACCGTTGGAGAAACAACGAGCATAACACAAAACGTGATGTATGGTGGTGGCTATAAAACATTCCCAATAAGGGTGAGGAAGAGTGGATTTTTCCAGATTTTACAGGAGCACAATGCTCAGAAAAAGTATATAGTGAAGTTTGGGAAGTTGTTCGATCTATTACCATCCAGTTGTTGGAATTCATATGGTAAAAAAGAAGTTTTTTATGTGTCTTTCTTGGTGTACCAATTCGGTCTTTCTCGTGGCTCTTGTAGTCGTTTTGTGTATGTTGGAGCAAAATAATGAGTGTCTTCATTGATCCCCTTCAATAAAGTTCGACGATGGATGTATGTGTTCTTTCATTTCCTACGTTTCCTGGTTGTTCTTTGCTAGTATTCGAGTTGTATTTTATGTAATCAGATATTCATTGTTAGTTTCTAAGTTGTAAGTCTGTTTATGCATGGTCTTCGAAGACATGCAAAATCGGCCGCCGACTTTAGTTTCTAGGAAATTTTTTATGTTCTACTAGCTTTTGTTTCTGGAGGCTACTATTTCTCAATGGCCTTGATATTCTTTCTTGTAATTGTGTTTATGATTAATGAAATTCTTAGAGGAAAGAAAAGGATTATAGAAAAGGAATATATGGAAAACAAAATATGCTCAAAGCCTAGAATTTCAAGTCTTTAAATTACATGTTTATGTAAAAATCTAATTTATCCTTCAATTTTCTACGTTTTGTTCGCGTCGACCATTCACGACCAATAGGCCTTCTATATCAGTTCACTCTGTGTGTATGTCCATTCTTTGCGACAAGCAGTGCGTTAGTGCTTTCAAGGCTCAAAATCTTTTTTATTGATCTTGCAATCACCACATGAGTTTTCACCGTGTTTTGGCATCACTTGCACGGTATCTCAAATCACTTCCCAATAGGTCATCCATCTTTCTACTATTTGTAAATCAAAAGTGCTTAACTTTAGAGTTCTTTCGAGATGTGTGACCGAAAATGTAAGTATACTTTGGTGACATAGATATCCAAATCAATTCTTTTAAACCATTTTACATGTACCACATACCGAAATGTTAATCCCTCTCACAAAACGTAATGTCATTGTTGTACCTCATCACCCATGTTAATGTAAGCGCACACAAACCCCACTCTCATCTAGGTTTGGTTTTGATACTACTTGTAATACCTCGACCGTTCACGGTTAATGGATCTCCCACGCTCGATCACTCGGCTCATAAGCCCCTTTAACTTTTTGGAGACTTGAAATCTTTGTTTTACTAACTACACGAGTTTTGTCCGTGATCTGGACTCACTTACACAATATCGTATATTATTTTCCAATAAATCATTCACATTTTAACTACTCTATATCAAGTACGATTAATTTTGAAATTCTTTGTAAATGTGTAACCGAAAAGTAAGTTTTTTTAGTGATAAAGGTAGCCATAATAACTTTTTAAAGTCATTCCACATATACCATAAAACATAAATATTTGGTGTCGTGTTCAGATTTAGTCTAGTTGAATCAGATTTTTGGATTTTGGATACCGTATTCATAAGTCTCTTTCACATTTTATTAATATTTAAATCAGTTCGGTTGGATTCTATCAGATTTGGTTTAGATTAGATTATAAACAATGTATAAAATTCAATAAAACTCGAATGTTACATTTTAATCCTATCAAATTTTGATTGAAAGTCTTATCGTTTCTCAGCCATCACACACACGATCGTGGATGCTCTTTGTGTCCTTAAACCCTAAGATCTGACCGGTAAGTCTCTCTACCTCTCACCCTGATTGGTCTGTGTTTGCAATTAGAGAGATGGGAAGTGAAGAGCTTAAGGATCCATGGAAAGGAGAAGAATGGGGGAGTGAGAATCAGAGGAAGAAGAAGCCAAGCGCGGGAGGAGCTAAAATGGTGAGTAAAGCTAGAAAACAGATGCCGAGGGGACTTGAGGAGAAGTACGAAGCATACTTCCTCCCAAGGAAGCCTTGGCCTAAGGCTCTTGCCTTCTATGGAAGCTTTATCCTTGGTGGGATTGGTGCTGGTATGCTTATCGAGGCTTGGATCAACAACAAAGTCAAAGGTTCCTCCTTTTTTTCTATCCCATCTTCCTTCATCTAAGTTGATTCTCATTGATTGAATTGAACTTGATTTGAGTAGCTATGAGGTAGGCGATGAGCTCCTTAAGGCTAAACATCCCCTTTGAGTTTTTTTTTTTTTTAAGTTGTTAGCTACTAGATGTGTTTTTTTTTTTCTCGTTTTCTTTGTTTGACTTGTGAAGGAAATGAACATAGTTTGAGTAGTAATGAGAAAAGATGATCCCATAAGAATCCAGTGATCGATCATGTAGTGTAATCAGGATAAGCCTCCGGGGTTTTAATACATAGATGTGGTTGTGGGTGATAGCTTAACTTCAAAATGTGAGACTAATGGCGTAATTGTAATGATGGCGAATTCACCATCTGTGTTGTTGTGAGATGTAAGTCATGTATTATGTAGCATTGAGGTTATTTATTATCATTGTGTTGTTACACGACAATATTTAAGTTACTAAATAACTGTTAACATGTGGTTTTGGGGTGTTGCAGAGGATGGAGGAGTGATATGGGAGTTTGACAAGTGAAAGCTGGAAAAACTGGTGCAGTTGGAGAGGACCAAGTTAAAGAATGCAATTCAAATATGAAGTAACATTTGAGACTTGTGTTCATGCATCGATTACAAATTCCACTACACAAGTATTGTTAGAACTGCTTTTCTGCAATAATGGTAAAAAATAACTACCAAGGAGGCAAGGAGTCTCCGCTCTATCAAAGCTGCTTCTTGCTTTTGCACCTCAAGAATATTTGTTTTTCGCCAGCCAGCTTTGTATCTTTGATAGATTTATCTGAGCATCTCTTTGTCGAAATCTTTTGGTTCCTCCTCCAATATATTTGTTTGCCCTTCTTTGACAGGTATGGCTTCTGTCGACAAAGGTTCTCCTATGACTCGTACATTATCAGTCAAGCTTCTCTTGAGATGACTCATTTACTAAGATACTCCTATAAGTTTTGATAAACTTGGTATGACAATAACTTTGTACGATTCCGACCCAGAACAACATCCGTTTATATTATTTTTTTCTATTACACCCCTACCATTCATCATTCATGTCTTTTACTAGTATTATGTGTGCTGAACTGGACGATTCTTTGTTCGACGATCATCAGCTTCTTTTGTAGATCTCGAGCTTAGCATTGTACAGATCTGGTCAGTCAGATAAACATGGTAACACTTCAGCACTCTTCTTTGCTTTCTCGGTTACTCTGTTTATGGTGTTTGACTATTTGGATCGATGCTTCTCGTTAACAACAACGACAACAACTTTTCTTTTTCGCATCTCTCATACGATTTGATTGGTAATTGATTTAATTTTGGCCATCATAGAGTGAACGCATTTGCTTTGTCTTCGTGGAGCTTAAAATGTTATGTTTCAGTACAGGTTTCCCATCAATGTGATCAAATGAAAGCTTGCTCTCCATTCATTTGAACAATTGGTAGTATTTGACCCTCCCAGCTTCCCATCAACAAGCTACTCTTTTGATGAATGATAGTGTTCTCCTCAAAGCTATAGCTTTACAAACTGTTGAGCTTGGAAAAACCCATTAGTGCGCTGTAGATTTCCATTCATTATGATTTTGGCTGGATGAATGTTGGAACCAGATTAGCACAAAATCCTTCCCGCCATAAAAGTAACCGGTTAACGCTTTTTCTAACTTGGTCCAAACATGTCCATTTGATACTCTATACCTTAGTATCTCATGATTTGGCCTACAAAGCCCACATGTTTTAATGGTGTGAAATTATCAAACGAGTCAAATATTGAGACTGAAAATCCTGGAAACAATTAATAAGATTTAGAATGTGACTAATAAAAGAGGTTGAGGTCTCTTAAAATCTTTGACTCATGTGAACGTGGGTCAAAAGCAAGTGCATTTGCCCTATTTGAGGTTCACGTCTTATTCTTCATATAAAAGGAAGAAGGAGCAAGTCTAAGAAACCAATTCAATGCTAACAATCCATCTCAGCTCTACGAGAGGTAACAAAACCCACTATCTTCACTATCATCTCAGCTCTACGAGAAGTAACAAAACCCAATTCAATGCTAACAATCCATTTATTTAATAATATTATGAATTTATTAATTGAGAAATACCCTAAGATAGACCCAAAAAAATTTTTGTCACAAAAATAAACTTTAAAGGAAAAAATGACAAAAATAACATTTTTGGAGTTGGATTTTGGGGGTAAATATACGTTTATACCCCTTGGGTTAACTAATCTAGACTTAGGGTTTAGAGTTTTGGGATGGAGTTTTGGGGGTGAGGTTTAAAATTGAAAAATTAAATAAAAAAATATTAATTTTAAAAAAATAAAAAGGTCTAGTTTGGTCATTTTTGTTTTTGAAGTTTATTTTTGTGACAAAAACTTCAAAAGGTGTTATTTGAGATATTTGCCCTTATTAATTTTTAATTCAAGACTTTTATTATTGATATTAACTTTATATGTTTACTAATTATTTTAATAGTTGAAGAAAACAAAAAACATGTTTTACTTAAAATCTATATATATAAAATAATGTTTGAATCACTCTAGAGGTTGCCACATAGGATGCCACGTCATAAAGTCGTCTCTTGACAATGCAACACGTGTCCCGGACATTAAAATACTACGATTTATTAAATATAGCAATATAACAACATGTAAATTATATAATATAATTATTAATATATATAATTTTTATGATATGATCTTCATATTTAAAATGTTGATTTACACAATTTTATATTTTACTTTAAGTTTGAAATTCCTTTTTCACCTTTATCAAATTAAGTAAAACATGTTTGTTTATTTTTTGGTGACAAATATTAATGCTAATATTTATTTATTTAATAAAATTATTAATTAATAATTTATTAATTTTTAATTGATGACTTTTATCATTGATATTAACTTTATATGTTTGCTAATTATTTTAATAGTTGAAGAAAACCGAAAACATGTTTTACTTAAAACCTATATATATAAAAGAGGATTTTAATCACTCTAGAGGCTGTCATATAGGATGTCAAGTCATAAAGTCTTGACAACGCAACACGTGTCCAGGACATTAAAATATTGCGATTTATTAAATATAGCAATATAACAACATGTAAATTATATGATATGAATAATAATATATATAATTTTTATGACATGATCTTCATATTTAAAATGTTTATTTACACAATTTTATATTTTATTTTAAGTTTGATATTCCTTTTTCACTTTTATCAAATTAAGTAAAACATATTTGTTTATTTTTTTGGTGACAAATATTTATGCTAATATTTATTTATTTAATAATATTATAAATTTATTAATTTTTAATTCATGACTTTTATTATTGGTATTAACTTTATATGTTTACTAATTATTTTAATAGTTGAAGAAAACCGAAAACATGTTTTATATAAAACCTATATATGTATATATAAAAGAGTGTTTTAATCACTATAGAGGCTGCCACATAGGATGCCACGTCATAAAGTAGTATCTTGACAATGCAACACATGTCCCGAACATTTAAATACTGAGATTTATTAAATATAGCAATATAACAACATGTAAATTATATAATATAATTAATAATATATATAATTTTTATGATATGATCTTCATATTTAAAATGTTGATTTACACAATTTTATATTTTATTTTAAGTTTGAAATTCCTTTTTCACTTTTATAAAATTAAGTAAAACATATTTGTTTATTTTTTTGGTGACAAATATTTATGCTAATATTTATTTATTTAATAATATTATTAATTTATTAATTTTTAATTGATGACTTTTATCCTTGATATTAACTTTATATGTTTACTAATTATTTTAATAGTTGAAGAAAACCGAAAACATGTTTTACTTAAAAAATATATATATATAAAAGAGTGTTTTAATCACTATAGAGGCTGCCACATAGGATGACAATTCATAAAGTAGTATCTTGACAATGCAACACGTGTCCCGAACATTTAAATACTGCGATTTATTATATATAGCAATATAACAACATGTAAATTATATAATATAATTAATAATATATATAATTTTTATGATATGATCCTCATATTTAAAATGTTTATTTACACAATTTTATATTTTACTTTAAGTTTGAAATTCCTTTGTCACTTTTATGAAATTAAGTAGAAAATATTTTTTTATTTTTTGGTGACAAATATTTATGCTACTATTTATTTATTTAACAATATTATGAATTTATTAATTTTTAATTCATGACTTTTATTATTGATATTAACTTTATATCTTTACTAATTATTTTAATAGTTGAAGAAAACCGAAAACATGTTTTACTTAAAATCTATATATATATATATATATATATAAAAAGATCTATATATCTAATATTATAAAAGAGTGTTTACTTCACTCCTAGGCCATCCACATCAGATTCCATGTCACTAAGTTAGAGTTTGTGGTGACGACACGTGTCACGGTTAATTAAAACTTAGTATTTTATTAATTTTTGAGTTTAATAGATTTTATGTATTTATTACGACCAAAATGCATTTTCAGACTTTCTCCACAAAACTGTATACAAAACTTAGGGAAAGTGGTTTGTCGTGCAACAATCCCCGCTCAGTCAACGGCCAATAGAAAACCAAAGGTTTCACCTGTAACTAACAATTTCAATCAATGTCAGTTGGAAACTGTATAGACTTCTTTAATATGGCATCACTACGAAAATTAACTTGGTTCATGCATCTTCATTAATATTCGCATTAATACATATTCTCTACTTCTCACACGATCTCACATTCAATGAATCCTTTCATTCATTTTTTTATGTTAATCCTCCATTATAAATATAAAAGTCTTTTTTCCAGCAAAATCATTAGTTTATTTCTCTTAATAAACAACACAAAAGAGGATGAAAATAGATCTTTTAAGCCAATGGTTATGCTTAAACGGATTATGACAGAAAAATGATAAGAAACAAAAGAAAAAAGAAGAGAAACAGAATAAACAAAGAAGAAGAAAAATGAAGAAGATGATAGAAGAGTGGAGATAACTTTTTTAGTGAACCTTAAAAAATATCTATTTATTTTTAACTCATAATAATTTCTTAACATTTTGGTGTTGATTTTTCATTACTATAGCTCCCTAGAAGGTTGGTGGCCCTCATCTCAAGGATACAACAATTAGTGCATACACTTATGGATATAGAACCATGTGTGAATATGCATGATTGTGATTTGTGAGTATATTTCAATTACATTTTTTCCAAATCGACTATTGGACTGTGAATTTTATTTAACTTCGTTGCTTCTCTGCCTCCAAAATGGGTTGAGTTATGATATATACGTAGAATGCATTTTATTATTATACTGGGAGGAGACCCAGTCAGGATTGAAGCGAGCTCGACCGCAATCAACCTTCAGATTAAGTCGTCTCAATGCACCACCACGAGATCTCTCGGCCACTACAAACTCTGTCTTCCTCGACATACTCCTCCGTGGAAGCTCCGGAATAGCCGTCGGGAGTCGTCGTCACGGCCATCTTCAGATCGAGAAGTTCATAACTCCAACGACTGATTTTTACTTATTTTCACACGTGGTCTCTGAACTTTTATTAACTTTCAATTCAACCCCGGACTTTAGGAATTACAAAAATGTCCTCTTAGATCAACCCCAACTTTTTCAAATAGACACTCCAGACCTCCCCGTAATTATCGGATGGTCTCTGATCTTTGTATTGTTTTAATTTGGACCCCAAACTTCATAAACTGCAAAAAGTGAAATTATAATATAAAGAGAAATTATAAATTTATAGATGTAGATATAAAGAGAAATGATGATACAAATTTAGAAATTTGCATTTATAAATATAAAAAGTAGCGTACTATTAACTCGAACAAAATAAAGACGCGACAATAAAACAAAAAAGTTACATG
This sequence comes from Moricandia arvensis, assembly GCA_905132765.1. Taxonomy (NCBI): domain Eukaryota; kingdom Viridiplantae; phylum Streptophyta; class Magnoliopsida; order Brassicales; family Brassicaceae; genus Moricandia; species Moricandia arvensis. The sequence goes on along the minus strand of CAJHQP010000201.1, from coordinate 75,917 downwards.
AATTATGATAAAAGCAAAACATCAGTTCTAACACGTAAACAATTTAAAAAGCATTTATAATTACTGCATCAAAGCTAAAAGAAAAAAAGAAAAACCAATGTAGAAAGAATATTTGGATATATTTGCGCTAATATCACATGTTATAAATAAAATTAAACAAACACTAATATCATATGAATAAACAACCGTATATTTAAAAACCCAAAATCATTAAAAAATATTCATAACCCTTTGTTAAGAAAAAAAAACAAAACAAAATACAAATGTTCATAATATAAATATAAGATATCCCGCGTGTAGCGGACCGACCCTAATATTATGATATTTTAATCCACTTATGGTATAAAAATATTGAAATTCCTTCAACACAAGTATACAACTAGATTTTTACTGAACATTGATTGGTACTAAGCCATATTCATCAAATAGGAAACAAGTACATACTGTAAATGATGTGTTTTGAAGATATCAAAAAAGGTAAAATAGCAGAGACTTTGTTGTTGTATTTTGTAACTCTGTTGAGAAATGGGCCAATCAAAATGCCTAAGGCCCAAACACTGGCCCAGAGAATAAAGCAGACTAAGTGAGAGGTTAAGGGAGACATTTAATTCTCAGAGTTTTTGAGAATATACAACTGACATTTAATTTTCAGGGTTAAAAGATCTATATATATATATATATATATATATATATATAAGAGTGTTTTAATCACTCTAGAGGTTGCCACATAAGATGTCACGTCATAAAGTCGTCTCTTGACAACGCAACACGTGTCTCAGACATTAAAATACTGCGATTTATTAAATATAGCAATATAACAACATGTAAATTATATAATATAATTAATAATATATATAATTTTATGATATGATTTTCATATTTAAAATGTTGATTTACACAATTTTATACTTTATTTTAAGTTTGATATTCCTTATTCACTTTTATTAAATTAGGTAAAACATATTTGTTTATTTCTATGGTGACAGATATTTTTGCTATTATTAATTTATTTAATAATATTATGAATTTATTAATTTTAAATTCGTGAATTTTATTACTGATATTAACTTTATATGTTTACTAATTATTTTAATAGTTTAAGAAAACCGAAAATATGTTTTCTTAAAACCTATATATATAAAAGAGTGTTTTAATCAATCTAGAGGCTTCCACATAGGATGTCACATCATAAAGTCGTTTTTTGACAACGCAACACGTGACCGAGACATTAAAATACTGACATTTATTAAATATAGAAATATAACAACATGTAAATTATATAATATAATTAATAATATATATAATTTTTATGATAAGATCTTCGTATTAAAAATGTTAATTTACACAATTTTATATTTTACTTAAATTGAAATTCCTTCTTCACTTTTATAAAATTAAGCAAAACATATTTGTTTATTTTTTTGGTGACAAATATTTATGCTAATATTTATTTATTTAATAATATTACTAATTTATTAACTTTTAATTGATGACTTTTATCCTTGATATTAACTTTATATGTTTACTAATTATTTTAATAGTTGAAGAAAACCGAAAACATGTTTTACTTAAAACATATATATGTAAAAGAGTGTTTTAATTACTCTAGAGGCTGCCACATAGGATGCCACGTCATAAAGTCGTCTCTTGAAAATGCAACACGTATCCCGAACATTAAAATAGCGATTTATTAAATATAGCAATATAACAATATGTAAATTATATAGTATAATTAATAATATATATAATTTGTATGATATGATCTTCATATTTAAAATATTTATTTACATATTTATATTTTACTTTAAGTTTGAAATTCCTTTTTCACTTTTATCAAATTAAGTAAAAAATATTTGTTTATTTTTTGGAGACAAATATTTATACTAATATTTATTTATTTAACAATATTATGAATTTATTAAATTTTATTCATTACGTTTATTATCGATATTAACTTTATAAGTTTACTAATTATTTTAATAGTTGAAGAAAACCGAAAACATGTTTTACATGAAATCTATATATATAAAAGAGTGTTTTAATTACTCTAGAGGCTGCCACATAGGATGCCACGTCATAAAGTTCTCTCTTGACAATGCAACACGTGTCCCGGACATTAAAATACTGGGATTTATTAAATATAGCAATATAACAACATATAAATTATATAATATAAATAATAATATATATAATTTTTATGATATGATCTTCATATTTAAAATGTTGATTTACACAATTTTATATTTTATTTTAAGTTTGATATTCCTTATTCACGTTTATTAAATTAGGTAAAACATATCTGTTTATTTTTTTGGTGACAAATATTTATGCTAATATTTACTTATTTAGTAATATTATGAATTTATTAGTTTTTAATTCATGACTTTTATTATTAATATTAACTTTATATGTTTACTAATTATTTTAATAGTTGAAGAAAACAAAACACATGTTTTAGTTAAAATCTATATACATAAAAGAGTGTTTTAATCACTCTATAGGCTGCCACATAGGCTGCCACGTCATAAATTCGTCTCTTAACAACGCAACACGTGTCCCGAACATTAAAATACTGCGTTTTATTAAATATAGCAATATAACAACATGTAAATTATATAATATAATTAATAATATATATAATTTTTATGACATGATCTTCATATTTAAAATGTTTATTTACACAATTTTATATTTTATTTTAAGTTTGATATTCCTTTTTCCCTTTTATCAAATTAAGTAAAACATATATGTTTATTTTTTGGTGACAAATATTTATGCTAATATTTATTTATTTAATAATATTATGAATTTATTAATTTTTAATTCATGACTTTTATTATTGATATTAACTTTATATGTTTACTAATTATTTTAATAGTTGAAGAAAACAAAAAACATGTTTTAGTTAAAATCTATATACATAAAAGAGTGTTTTAATCACTCTATAGGCTGCCACATAGGCTGCCACGTCATAAATTCGTCTCTTAACAACGCAACACGTGTCCCGAACATTAAAATACTGCGATTTATTAAATATAGCAATATAACAACATGTAAATTATATAATATAATTAATAATATATATAATTTTTATGATATGATCTTTATATTTAAAATGTTGATTTACACAATTTTATATTTTATTTTAAGTTTGAAATTACTTTTTCACTTTTATTAAATTAAGTAAAACATATTTTTTTATTTTTTTGGTGACAAATATTTATGCTAATAATTATTTATTTAATAATATTATTAATTTATTAATTTTTAATTGATGACTTTTATCCTTGATATTAACTTTATATGTTTACTAATTATTTTAATAGTTGAAGAAAACCGAAAACATGTTTTACTTAAAACCTATATATGTAAAAGAGTGTTTTAATCACTCTAGAGGCTGCCACATAGGATGCCACGTCATAAAGTCGTCTCTTGAATATGCAACACGTGTCCCAAACATTAAAATACTGCGATTTATTAAATATAGCAATATAAAAATATGTAAATTATATAGTATAATTAATAATATATATAATATTTATGATATGATCTTCATATTTAAAATGTTTATTTACACAATTTTATATTTTACTTTAAGTTCGAAATTCCTTTTTCACTTTTATCAAATTAAGTAAAACATATTTGTTTATTTCTTGGTGACAAATATTTATACTAATATTTATTTATTTAACAATGTTATGAATTTATTAATTTTTACTTCATCACTTTTATTATTGATATTAACTTTATATGTTTACTAATTATTTTAATAGTAGAAGAAAACCGAAAACATGTTTTACTTGAAATCTATATATTTAAAAGAGTATTTTAATTACTCTAGAGACTGCCACATAGGATGCCACGTCATAAAGTTCTCTCTTGACAACGCAACACGTGTCCCGGACATTAAAATACTGGGATTTATTAAATATAACAATATAACAACATGTAAATTATATAATATAATTAATAATATATATATATTTTATGATATGATCTTCATATTTAAAATGTTGATTTACACAATTTTATATTTTATTTTAAGTTTGATATTCCTTATTCACTTTTATAAAGTTAGGTAAAACATATCTGTTTATTTTTATGTTGACAAATATTTATGCTAATATTTATTTATTTAATAATATTATGAATTTATTAATTTTTAATTCATGAATTTTATTATTGATATTAACTTTATATGTTTACTAATTATTTTAATAGTTTAAAAAAACCGAAAATATGTTTTACTTAAAACTTATATAAATAAAAGAGTGTTTTAATCACTCTAGAGGCTTCCACATAGGACGTCACATCATAAAGTCGTCTCTTGACAACGCAACACCTGTCCCAGACATTAAAATACTGAGATTTATTAAATATAGAAATATAATAACATGTAAATTATATAATATAATTAATAATATATATAATTTTTATGATATGATCTTCGTATTAAAAATGTTAATTTACACAATTTTATATTTTATTTTAAGTTTGATATTCTTTTTTCACTTTTATCAAATTAAGTAAAACACATCTGTTTATTTTTTTGGTGACAAATATTTATGCTAATATTTATTTATTTAGTAATATTATGAATTTATTAGTTTTTAATTCATGACTTTTATTATTGATATTAACTTTATATGTTTACTAATTATTTTAATAGTTGAAGAAAACAAAAAAACATGTTTTACTTAAAATCTATATATAAGTGTTTTAATCACTTTAGAGGCTTCCAAATAGGATACCACATCATAAAGTCGTCTCTTGACAACGTAACACGTGTCCCGGACATTAAAATACTGTGATTTATTAAATATAGCAATATAACAACATGTAAATTATATATTATAATTAATAATATATATAATTTTTATGATATGATCTTCATATTTAATTTAAAATGTTGATTTACACAATTTATATTTTATTTTTAGTTTGAAATTTCTTTTTCACTTTTATAAAATTAAGTAAAACATATTTGTTTATTTTTTTGGTGACAAATATTTATGCTAATATATATTTATTTAATAATATTATTAATTTATTAATTTTTAATTGTTGACTTTTATCCTTGATATTAACTTTATATTTTTACTAATTATTTTAATAGTTGAAGAAAACCGAAAACATGTTTTACTTAAAACCTATATATGTAAAAGAGTGTTTTAATCACTATAGAGGCTGACACATAGGATGCCACGTCATAAAGTCGTCTCTTGACAATGCAAAAGGTGTCCCGAACAATAAAATACTGCGATTTATTAAATATAGCAATCTAACAACATGTAACTTATATAGTATAATTAATAATATATATAATTTTTATGATATGATCTTCATATTTAAAATGTTTGTTTACACAATTTTATATTTTACTTTAAATTTGAAATTTCTTTTTCACTTTTATCAAATTAAGTAAAAAATATTTGTTTATTTTTTGGTGAAAACTATTTATGCTAATATTAATTTATTTAACAATATTATGAATTTATTAATTTTTACTTCATGACTTTTATTATTGATATTGACTATATATGTTTACTAATTATTTTAAAAGTTGAAGAAAACCGAAAACATGTTTTACTTGAAATCTATATATATATATGATTGTTTTAATCACTTTAGAGGCTTCCACGTAGGATACCACATCATAAAGTCGTCTCTTGACAACGCAACACGTGTCCCAGACATTAAAATATTGCGATTTATTAAATATAGCAATATAACAACATGTAATATAATATAATTTATAATATATATAATTTTTATGATATGATCTTCATATTTAAAATGTTGATTTACACAATTTTATATTTTATTTTAAGTTTGAAATTCCTTTTTTACTTTTATAAAATTAATTAAAACATATTTGTTTATTTTTTTGGTGACAAATATTTATGCTAATATTTATTTATTAATAATATTATTAATTTATTAATTTTTAGTTGATAACTTTTATCCTTGATATTAACTTTATATGTTTACTAATTATTTTAATAGTTGAAGAAAACAAAAAACATGTTTTACTTAAAATCTATATATATAAAAGTGTGTTTTAATCACTCTATAGGCTGCCACATATGATGCCACGTCATAAAGTCGTCTCTTAACAACGCAACACGTATCCTGAACATTAAAATACTGCGTTTTATTAAATATAGCAATATAACAACATGTAAATTATATAATATAATTAATAATATATAATTTTTATGATATGATCTTCATATTTAAAATGTTTATTTACACAATTTTATATTTTACTTTAAGTTTGATATTCCTTTTTCACTTTTATCAAATTAAGTAAAACATATCTGTTTATTTTTTTGGTGACAAATATTTATGCTAATATTTATTTATTTAACAATATTATGAATTTATTAATTTTTACTTCATGACTTTTATTATTTTATTATTGATATTAACTTTATATGTTTACTAATTATTTTAATAGTTGAATAAAACCGAAAACATGTTTTACTTAAAATCTAGGGATTTTTGCCAAAACTGACCTAAAACTTGATTTGAATTGCAAAAGTAAACCCAAACTTGAATAAAATGCAAAAGTAACCTAAAAGGCTATTGAAATTACAACCAGCCCCTTGTGAACAAACAAAGAAATCGATTTATGTTTCCGTTTCTAACCCCCGCAAGTCTTCTGTGTAGACGACTTAATTATAAGTCGTCTGGACGATTTACTTATAAGTCGTCTATTATAGTATTTCTTAAAAATAATTTAAAATTTTTGTAAAAAATATTTTGATAAGTAAAAAATTGAAATCATGTAATTAACATATGTTTAAAGATATATAAATTAAGATATAACAAAAGTTAATTGTTTTCAACATAGATGAGTGAAAGTAGTGAGTCATGATATTCTTTGATTTAGGTTTTCCCTACATATGTTCTAGTATTGTATGTGTTCTTAGGGTTAGATTTTGGAAAGCATAAATGTTTTTTTGAAAAACTTAAAATTGACATAGGTGTGTTTATTATTGTTTATAGTTAACACTATTTAAGTATAATTTGATTTTATAACGTGGTTATTTAGTTAATTTAGTCAATTTAGTTTAGGGTTTAGGGTTTAGGGTCTGGGCCGACTTACTAGTAAGTCGTCTGGTGAATATTTACGGTAGACGACTTACTAGTAAGTCGTCTGATGCACGTTCAAACCGGACCGAACCTTTTGTTTTACCATTTTACCAATGTGCTTTTAAACATAACTGGATTTTTTACCGGGCATATATAAGATTTTTTTTTGGTTTACTGTTTCGCGAAATTTAGAAACTGTAACGTCATTTCTCTCAAAGAGGCGATTTCGAAGGCGATTTCCGACGATTCTCTGTAATCCATCATTCTCACAACCGTTTTCTCACCGCCGTTATCACCGTCATTTTCACCACCTTTCTCACCGCCGCTTCCTCTATTTCAAACCCTAGCGCCGTTTGTCTATAAACCCTAGCAGCGTTTGTCTGTAAACCCTAGCGCTGTTTGTCTGTAAACCCTAGCGGCGTTTGTCTGTAAACCCTAGCGGCGTTTGTCTGTAAACCCTAGCGGCGTTTCTGTCAGAGGCGTGTCTGTAAACCCTAGCGAGGTAAGTTAAAACGTTGTCTCTTAAGTCCGCCGTTCTCACCACCGTTCTCACCGCATTCCTTTTTGGCTGTTTATTTTGGCAGATTTATAACCGCTATGTCGAAGGCGACTATGGCTTCTCCGAATTTTCAGGTATGCTCTAAAAATGTCTACTGGAAGTCTTGGAAGACTTATAATTAAGTCGTCTAGAAAGTCTTCCAGACGACTTAATTACAAGTCTTCAGCTGGAAGACTTTCCAGACGACTTAATTGTAAGTCGTCTAGAAAGTCTTCCAGACTTATAATTAAAATGTTATACTGGATGGTTGTGTGTTTGAGTTGGTTGTCTTTCATTGTTTTGCAGACAAAAAAATGGATATTCCAAAACTCCCCCGAAGGTTACATACAGTAGGGGAAGAGCCCCCCGCAATGAAAGCGATTTCGTATCATACAGATTGTTCGAAATTGCATGCTGCTTTAAAGAAAGATCTTCATGGTGACGAATATGAAGAGCTAAAGTAGTCAAAGTTGGGAGTTTTCATCAAGTTTAAAGAGCTCGGATTTGCTTGGGCTTCAAGGCTGGTGCACTACATGCTCGGGTCCCAGCTGGACATAAAGAAGAAGTACGAGCTGTGGTGTCTAGTTGGTCCAGAACCTGTGAAGTTTTCACTGTTAGTGTTTGAAAACCTCACTGGTCTAAACTGCGAGTACATAGAGGACCTTGAGAGACCGAAGTGTGCTGTTACAAAGGAGATGGCTTCTTTCTAGGGCATGTTGGGAGTTCATGTTGAAGCTGGGCCATCTACTGAGCAGATAATAGCAGCATTTGAGAGATGCGAAGGGTGGTCTCGGGAAGATCGCAAGCAGCTCGGGTACCTTGCCATCTTCACTGGATACATTGAAGGGAGAAAGTATTCAACCGCCACAAGGGTTAGTCTGGCAAGGCTAGTGATGGATTTAGAACGTTTTGAGAACTATCCATGGGGGAGAGTCGCGTTCAAGGTGTTGATGGACTCTTTGAAGGGCAAAGATATTTCGGGTTGTTACACTGTTGATGGGTTTATACAAGCTCTCCAGGTCTGGGTGTACACAGCTCTGCCGGAATTGGCTGCTAATTATGGTAATCCCATACCAAACAGACCATCTCCACCGATACTGGCTTACATGGGTGGCAAAGGACACATATGCTTTAAAGATGCTATCTGCAGACAAGTATTTACTTCTATCCTTTACTCCCAAAATTAAGTGGTCTGGAAAATCGTCTGGAAAGTCTTCCTACTGGACGACTTACCAGACGACTTAATTAAGTCGTCTGGTAAGTCGTCCAGTAGGAATACTTTCCAGACGACTTTCCAGACGACTTATTTATAAGTTAATCCGTCAAATATCTAAGTTCATATCTTATATTTACTGCAGACTACGGTGGTGAACTTTGTTGAGAAGGACTGTGGTGAAATGTTTCCAAAATGGGACTCTGATGCTGAGGACCTTCCCGCGGAGAACATAATTAAAGTTATGTTTAATCAGAGACCGTGGAAGTGGACCATGGATTGCTGGGAAGTCACCGGTACTTGGGTCAATACAAAGCCTGTGGTTGTGAGTCCATCGAAGAAAGCCATAGTTTTGGTAGAAGAAGAGAGTCCAAGACCTCTGAAGAAAGCTCGTAAAGAGGCTAAAAAAGAGACACCTGTAGAGGCTAAAAAAGGGGCACCTTCAGAGGAGAGTGCATGGAAGTTTGCAGAGGCTGGTGAAGAGGTTCGCACAGAGGCTCGTCCAGAGGTTACTACGACTGTGCTTGGGATGACCACAGAGGACCTTAAAAGAAATTTCAAGGACATATTTGATGCCATGAGGGAAGGGTTTGGGCCGTGCCTTATGGAGATCAAACATTTGTCGGAAAGGGTGGAAGCAGTGGAGAAGAAGGTTGATATCACCAAACAAGAGAAAGGGACATCCTCTCAACCCACTACCTCTCAACCTAAAGGCACATCCTCTCAACCTAAAGGCACATCCTCTCAACCCACTGCCTCTCCCGGGGTTAGTGAAAGTGTTAATGGGGAGAAGGATAAAACACCTTTGGATGAGAGTGTTAAAGGAGAGAAGGATAAAACACCTCTGGATGAGAGTGTTAAAGGGGAGAAAGATAAAACACTTCTTGATGAGAGTTTTAACGATGAGTCCGCATCTGAGAGCCTTGTTCTATTGGCCAAAAAAACAAGTTTCACTCCAGCAGAGAAACAGCAGCAGGTTGCTAGATATGAGGACAAGAGGGGAACTGCTTTGGCAATTGTCCGTCAAAAGACTGAGCGAAACAGGAAAGTTGTTGCCTCACAGAGATCTTCTTATACTGTAAACAAGAAAAAGCCTTCTAGAGGCTACAATCCCTTTGCACCACTTGACAGGAAGAAGTTGAAAGAGCTCGTCGAATGGTTGCAAACTGATTCGTAAGTGATTGCTTTTCGCATAATAGCTTCTCCCTATAAAAACTAATTGCTTTTCGTGTTTGCAGTCATTATAAAACACCTCTAGACAAGAAACCTCGTACAAGTCCGACTTGGTGGTATCACGTCCTTCGGACCCCCCTAGCTTGGCTGGAGGATTGTGTAAGTCGTTTGACAAAACTGATTAGTAGATTACTTAGTAATTCGTCTGGTAAGTCTTCTACGTAGACGACTTACCAGACGACTTACCATAAGTCGTCTGCGTAGAAGACTTACCATAAGTCGTCTGGTAAGTTGTCTGGTAAGTCTTCTACGCAGACGACTTATGGTAAGTCGTCTGGTAAGTCGTCTGATATCTTATGACTTGTATTATTTTATATGCAGCATATGGATGCTTGGATCAATGTTTTGAGGAAGAGGCACCAGGAGACGCCACATCTTTTCAGGAGCGAGAGAATATGCTTCCTTGATCATCTCTTTTCTCAACAATGGAGATTCAACTACCAGGATTTTAAGGATTCGCAGCCCGATGCCTATGGTTTAGGAAGAAGACTTCCTGGTGGGGCGTGGGCTTATTACTCAAGCGAGTTACCATCATTTTGCAAGACAGACAAGGTTTGGGGGACGGATGTTGATGATATCTATTTGCCAGTGAACCAGAGCGACACTCATTGGATTGCGCTGTGGATATCGATCCCTAAGAGACACATAGTCGTCTGGGACAACATTCGTTCACATATCTCCTCTCAAGAACTGGATCTGATAATGGAGCCTTTTCTCCAGATGCTCCCTTATCTGTTGTTTGAGTGCGCATCCGTTTCTCAACGTGACCAGTTATCACTGGAGCCATTCACGTATGAGAGACCAACCGATATCCCTCAGGCCAGATCTGGTGATTGTGGTGTGTACACTCTGAGGTACATTGAATGTCATGCTCTTGGGATGCCATTTAACCAAAAAAGACTTTGCTAAGTCCAACGCGAAGACTATGAGGGATAAGATGGCGATCGATATATTTAAAGAGCTTCCTGAGCAGCATGAGAAAGAAAACGATGACATTGTAAAAAACCTTGGAACATATGATGTATGTAGATTAGGATTTGTGTGTACTTGAACTTGTAATTTATGATAGATTAGAATTTGTGTGTATTTGAACTTGTAATTTATGATATATTAGGATTTGTGTGTACTTGAACTTTTAATGTAATTAGACGACTTAGCATTATATTGGACGACCTAACAGAATACTGGACGACCTAACAGAATACTGGACGACCTAACTGAATACATAGACTAACACACAAATTCTTAATACATGACAATTAGACGACTTAACATTATATTGGACGACCTAACAGAATAGTGGACGACCTAACTCTGGACGACTTACTTTAAGGTCTTGTGGAAGAATAAACACTACACGACTAACTTCAAGGTCTTCTGGAGGACTAACCTTCTGGACGACTTACTTGAAGGTCTTCTGGAGGACTAACCTTCTGGACGACTTACTTGAAGGTCTTCTGGAGGAATAAACTCTGGACGACTTACTTGAAGGTCTTCTGGACGACCTTCAAGTTAGTCGTCTAAAGGTTCCTTACATTGTGGTTTCGTATGACTAGTTTCATTGCAATTTGAGCATCTATAAACCCTGTGTTTTTTCCTGGGTTTGCGTCCTCTCATCCTGGATAGCTCTAACCAGGATTGCCATCTTGATTTCTTATGTCTTCCCGGACCACGTTTTACCTCCGGAGGCAAGCATGTGCGTTCCTCAACTTGTTGTCCAACACAAGGATATATATTTTCTGAGTATCCTGCAAACAAATAATCCTTTGAGTACACTGGACTTACAAGTGTGGAGATATGCAAACCATCATGTATTCCAGCAGCTATAGCATGAGAGAAAGGTATTTTCTCCACTGAATAAACACCACAATCACACTTTCCATGTTCCAAATCAACCACACAGTCTATTTTGCCACCTTTCACAAAGAATCGTCATCCATCAATTGGTTGAACCCTCATCGTATCCGCTATCTCCGATCGAACAGCAAGCAAGTATTCAACACCGCGACTATGGTGACTTGGGAGACTCAAAGCATCATCTCTCCTTTTTCCAAAACCACTTTCCTAGCTTCTCTCTTATGTACTCCAATAGGAACTGAATAGGAAATCCTCTAGCTCGCTTCAGTGCAGAATTAATAGATTCTGCGATGTTGCTTGTTTTTATGTTGTACGTGTCCCCTTGAGAATAAACCCTTGACTATAGGGTGACATTGGCATCCTCCAAATACGTTGCAAGGTCCAGGTTTGCACTCCGTATCTCAGCCATGTACCGGTTAAAATCTGAAACCGTATGGGCATAAGCAGCACCTTTCACCAAGTACAAGAGATGTTTCCCTTTATACTTTTTGACAATGTTATCTTGAAGGTGATAATAACATATTCCTCGGGTTGCCCAGGGAAACACCTTGTCACACGCACTTTTAATGGCTGCATGCCGGTTGGAGACTATCACGAGAGGCTGCTCATCAGATAAACAACTAGCCAATTTTGTGAAAAACCATTCCCAAGAAGGGTCATCTTCAGCATCTACGATCCCAAAAGCCAATGGAAATATCTGAAAATTCCCATCTTGTGCGGTTGCAACTAACATAGTACCTTCATACTTCCCATGTAGGTGAGTCCCATCCACGACAATGACCCTTCTCTGATACTTAAAACCTCTGATAGAAGCTCCAAAAGAGAGAAATAGATACTTAAATCTTTTTTTAGAATCAAGTTCTATAGCTGTGATAGAACCAGGATTTGCTAAGGAGATTTGCTCGAGATATGATGGTAGACGCGAATACCCATCTTCTGCTGATCCTCTCACCAATATTTGTGCATATACCAGTGCTCTGTATGAAGTGGTGTAATCAAGCGTCATGCCAAACATGTTCTTCATTGCATCAGTGATATGCTGTGGATTCAACCCATCAATGATTCCAACACGATCAATGAAAAGCCTAGCAACATACTTCGGAGTACAGTGTCTCCGCTGAGAGATTCGGTCTCCCACTGAGCATGTATGTGTTTCCACATACTTTGCTACCCAAAACGTGTTTGTTCCATGTTTCACACTCGCTCTCATCTTCCATCCACAACCACTAACCGGACAGGTTGCGACAAAGAGAGTTTTTGTTGACTTATATATTCTGAAGGAGAACTTATGCTTAACTGCTGTCAACCGCAGCTCTGAAAGCAGTGCATCCTTGCTAACAAAACAATGGTTGACGTAGATACTCTTACCATTCGATCTTTCTCCTTCAATAGCATAAGTCTTTTTGAATTCTTCAAAACACATATCATCATCTTATTCCAAATCCTCATCTTTAACCTTTCCATAAACACTGTAATCCTCACCATTCTCGTCCGCTTCAGCAACAATAGAGATATCAACATCCTTCTCCCCATCATCCTCCTCCCCATCATCCTCTTCCCCATTATAATTCTCATCTTCAACCAAATCATTATCATTTTCAAAAAACTCATCAGCTTCATCATCTTCATCCTCTTCTTCCTTTTCCTCTGAAACTGTTTCCACCTTGCTATGGCTTGATATACAAAGCCGTACTCCATGCGTTTTGGTTATCTCGAGCAAGTTTCAAACTTGTCTATCACTTGTAACATGAATAGGAGGAGTGTCTGGAGCCTGCATCATTTCAGCTGGTAACAAGTAGGTTATCTCCACAGATTATGTGCTCATGTCTAGGTTATAATCTTCTTGAACCATTGCAACAAGTTCAGCATGTGTCGAACCTTCACTCAACAAAAATAGTCTCGCTCCATTGAAGTTATCAACCACAAAATCCCAATTAGAATCTTCCAAAAACCATTCTCCATACACTGCATGTAACTGACGCAACATCTGCAAACATTCAAAATAAAACACATTAGTAAACATAAAGAAAATGAAAGTTTACTAAACATTGACGCAGACGACTGACAGTTAAGTCGTCCGGAAGACATAGACGACTTATAGGTAAGTCGTCCAAACAGGTCATTTTTGCAATTGACTTTAAAATGAGACGACTTACTTATAAGTCGTTCGGATTTGTTTGTTAAGAAAAAAATTCTAGACGACTTACAAGTAAGTCGTCCAAGATAAACAGGTTAGTTTTGCATTTGACCGAATTGTGTCAGATATTTGACTTTTCCTGGACGACTTACTAGTAAGTCGTCTCTGGGAAATCAAAAATTTCAATATTTTATTAAAGCTAGACGACTTACCTGTAAGTCTTCTCAGGTTATTTTGCAATTCGAAAATAAAACTTAAATATTTAACTTTTCCCAGACGACTTAATTTAAAGTCGTCTAGGTAGAGGACTTACTTGAAAGTCGTCCGAGAGAAGCAAGGTTTGACCAGAATCTTGGAAAAAAATCTGGACGACTTCGCTTATCCTGGACGACTTTCAGGAAGGTCCTCTACCTAGACGACTTCCAAATAAGTCGTCTGGGAAAAGTTAAATATTTAAGTTTTATTTTCCAATTGCAAAAGTAACCTGAGACGACTTACAGGTAAGTCGTCTAGCTTTAATAAAATATTTGAATTTTTGATTTCTCGGAGACGACTTACTAGTAAGTCGTCTAGGAAAAATCAAAGATCTGACACAATTCGGTCAAATGCAAAACTAACCCGTTTATCCTAGACGACTTACAAATAAGTCGTCTAGAATTTTTTTCTTAACAAACAAATTTGGATGATTTATAAGTAAGTCGTCCGTTTGCTTAGAAGACTTACCCGTAAGTCTTCTTCAGCCAGACGACTTACGGGTAAGTCTTCGACGCGAAAAAATCTGAAAAAAAATTTAATTTCATACCTTTAACTAGTGAGATGACTTCCTAAGCACACATAGTCCTCTCCAACCACCCATAACCTCAAACGAAAGTAACCCACGAAGATTAGTATGCTTGAATGACTTAAATTTTAGAATCAAAAGCTTAAATTTTTTGGATGAATATGGAGACAAAGTTAAAGAGATGTTGTTTTTTGTTCATAACAATTAGTGTCAATCAATTTTAGGTAGTGTTAATCAATTTTAGGTGCATTAAGAGCTTCAAATCGGTTGTTCATGGTGGTTGTGGTATTGTTGGCAATGACAATCTTGTAAATATTTGAAGATGATGAGGTTGAGAGAGTAAAAATGTCATTTTCAGAAAAAGAAACAAGAAAAAAATCAGTGGTATTTTCGTAAATAATGTGAACATATGGGGTGAATTGGACAAAAGAAATGACAAAAAAAGAGAGAAGTTAGTTTTGTCTTTGACTTTGAGTTTTGAGTCAAATTTGCAAAAAGCCCTAAAATCTATATATATATATAAAAGTGTTTTAATCACTCTAGAGGTTGCCACATAGGATGCCACGTCATAAAGTCGTCTCTTGACAACGCAACACGTGTCCCGGACATTAAAATACTGCGATTTATTAAATATAGCAATATAACAACATGTAAATTATATAGTATAATTAATAATATATATAATTTTTATGATATGATCTTCATATTTAAAATGTTGATTTACACAATTTTATATTTTATTTTAAGTTTAAAATTCCTTTTTCACTTTTATAAAATTAAGTAAATCATATTTGTTTATTTTTTTGGTGACAAATATTTATGCTAATATTTATTTATTTAATAATATTATGAATTTATTAATAATTAATTCATGACTTTTATTATTGATATCAACTTTATATGTTTAATAATTATTTTAATAGTTGAAGAAAAAAAAACATGTTTTACTTAAAATCTATATATATAAAAGAGTGTTTTAATCACTCTAGAGGCTGCCACATAGGATGTCACGTCATAAAGTCGTCTCTTGAAAATGCAACACGTGTCTCGAAAAGTAAAATACTGCGATTTATTAAATATAGCAATATAGCAATATGTAAATTATATAATATAATTAATAATATATATAATTTTTATGATATGATCTTCATATTTAAAATGTTTATTTACACAATTTTATATTTTACTTTAAGTTTAAAATTCCTTTTTCACTTTTATCAAATTAAGTAAAAAATGTTTGTTTATTTTTTGGTGACAAATATTTATGCTAATATTTATTTACTTAGCAATATTATGAATTTATTAATTTTTAATTCATGACTTTTATTATTGATATTAACTTTATATGTTTACTAATTATTTTAATAGTTGAAGAAAACCAAAAACATGTTTTACTTACAATCTATATATATAAAAGAGTGTTTTAATCACTCTAGAGGCTGCCACATATGATGCCACGTCCTAAAGTCAGTCTCTTGATAACACAACACGTGCCCCGGTCATTAAAATATTGTGATTTATTAAATATAGCAATATAACGACATGTGAATTATATAATATAATTAATAATATATATAATTTTTAAGATATGATCTTTGAATTAAAAATGTTGATTTACACAATTTTATATATTATTTTAAGTTTGATATTCATTTTTTAGTTTTATCAAATTAAGTAAAACCTATCTGTTTATTTTTTGGTGACAAATATTTATGATAATATTTATTTATTTAATAATATTATGAATTTATTAATTTTTAATTCATGACTTTTATTATTGATATTAACTTTATATGTTTACTAATTATTTTAATAGTTGAAGAAAACAAAAAACATGTTTTACTTAAAATCTATATATATAAAAGAGTGTTTTAATCACTATAGAGGCTGCCAAATAGGATGTCACGTCATAAAGTCGTCTCTTGACAATGCAATACGTTTCCCGGACATTAAAATACTGCGATTTATTAAATATACAATATAACAACATGTAAGTTATATGATATAATTAATAATATATACAATTTTTATGATATGATCTTCATATTTAAAATGTTTTCTACACAAGTTTATATTTTACTTTAACTTTAAATTCCTTTTTCACTTTTATCAAATTAAGTAAAACATGTTTGTTTATTTTTTGATGACAAATATTTATATTAATATTTATTTATTTAATTATATTATGAATTTATTAATTTTTAATTCATGACTTTTATTATTGATATTAACTTTATATGTTTACTAATTATTTTAATAGTTGAAGAAAACCGAAAACATGTTTTACGTAAAATCTCTATATATATATAAAAGAGTGTTTTAGTCACTCTAGAGGCTACCACATAGGATGCCACGTCATAAAGTCGTCTCTTGACAATGCAACACGTGTCCCGGACATTAAAATACTGCAATTTATTAAATATAGCAATATAAAAACATGTAAATTATATAATATAATTAATAATATATATAATTTTTATGATATGATCTTCATATTTAAAATGTTGATTTACACAATGTTATATTTTATTTTAAGTTTGAACTTTCTTTTTCACTTTTATCAAATTATGTAAAACATATTTGTTTATTTTTTTGGTGGCAAATATTTATGCTAATATTTATTTATTTAATAATATTATAAATTTATTAATTTTTAATTCATGACTTTTATTATTGATATTAACTTTATATGTTTACTAATTATTTTAATAGTTGAAGAAAACCGAAAACATGTTTTACGTAAAATCTATATATATATAAAAGAGTGTTTTAGTCATTCTAGAGGCTACCACATAGGATGCCACGTCATAAAGTCGTCTCTTGACAATGCAACACGTGTCCCGGACATTAAAATACTGCGATTTATTAAATATAGCAATATAAAAAACTGTAAATTATATAATATAATTAATAATATATATAATTTTTATGATATGATCTTCATATTTAAAATGTTGATTTACACAATTTTATATTTTATTTTAAGTTTGAACTTTCTTTTTCACTTTTATCAAATTATGTAAAACATATTTGTTTATTTTTTTGGTGACAAATATTTATTCTAATATTTATTTATTTAATAATATTATGAATTTATTAATTTTAAATTCATGACTTTTATTATTGATATTACCTTTATATGTTTACTAATTATTTTAATAGTTGAAGAAAACAGAAAACATGTTTTACTTAAAATTTGTATATATAAAAGAGTGTTTTAATCATTCTATAGGCTGCCACATAGGATACCACGTCGTAAAGTCGTCTCTTGACAATGCAACACGGGTACCGGACATTAAATTAATGCGATTTATTAAATATAGCAATATAACAACATGTAAATTATACATTATAATTAATAATATATGGAATTTTTATGATTTGATCTTCATATTTTAAATGTTAATTTACATAGTTTTATATTTTACTTTAAGTTTGAAATTCCTTGTTCACTTTTATAAAATTAAGTAAAACATATTTGTTTATTTTATTGGTGAAAAATATTTATGCTAATATTTATTTATTTAATAATATTATGAATTTATTAATTTTTAATTCATGACTTTTAGTATTGATATTAACTTTATATGTTTACTAATTATTTTAATAGTTGAAGAAAACAAAAAACATGTTTTACTTAAAATCTCTATATATAAAAGAGTGTATTAATCACTCTAGAGACTGCCACATAGGATGCCACGTCATAAATTCGTCTCTTGACAACTCAACACGTGTCCCGGACATTAAAATATTGTCATTTATGAAATATAGTAATATAACAACATGTAAATTATATAATATAATTAATAATATATATAATTTTTATGATATGATCTTCATATTTAAAATGTTGATTTACACAATTTTATATTTTATTTTAAGTTTGATATTCCTTTTTCACTTTTATCAAATTAAGTAAAACATATTTGTTTATTTTTTTGGTGACAAATATTTATGCTAATATTTATTTATTTAATAATATTATGAATTTATTAATTCATGGCTTTTATTATTGATATTAATTTTATATGTTTACTAATTATTTTAATAGTTGAAGAAAAGAGAAAACATGTTTTACTTAAAATCCATATATATAAAAGAGTGTTTTAATCACTCTAGAGACTGCCACATTGGATGCCACGTCATAAAATCATCTCTTGACAATGCAACATGTGTCCTAGATATTAAAATACTGCGATTTATTAATAATAGCAATATAATAACATGTAAATTATGTAATATAATTAATAATATATATAATTTTATGATATGATCTTCATATTTTGATTTACACAATTTTATATTTTATTTTAAGTTTGAAATTATTTTTGCACTTTTATAAAATTAAGTAAAACATATTGGTTTATTTTTTTGTGACAAATATTTATGCTAACATTTATTTATTTAATAATATTATGAATTTAATAATTTTTAATTCATGACTTTTATTATTGATATTAAGTTTATATGTTTACTAATTATTTTAATAGTTGAAGAAAACAGAAAACATGTTTTATTTAAAATCTATAATATAAAAATTTATTTATGTTTTAATAAAACGAATATCTAATTCATAAGATATTACAAAAGCTAAATATAATTATCGTTTTTTATTATTAAACTTAATAGATCGAATACTGACGGTATATAAACCAAACCAAGTTAAAGTATCCATGGTTTTATTATGGTTGCTACTTTCATAAATCAAAATTCCTAAAAACCAAAATCCAGATTGAACTACAAATTAGCCAAAACTACAAACATATGTAAGATTGTTAAAAAAAATCTCACATATATGGTATTAGAAGTTAAAGATTTAGAGATTGCTTGACTAACAAGTAAAGACTCACACCATCCGAACCAAAAATTACAAATACATACAGCAACCTTATTTTCGAGTACAAGAAGCCTCAAACACGATTCATAAACCCAATTAATAACACCTTACAAAAAAGGTTGAATCCAACACTTTTAACAAACTTAGGATAATACATCCAATCGCTACATGAACTTTCATAAGGTCCAACCAAACGTACTTGCTTCAAAACCCACTAATTTTTAAAACATACAATACACGCCTTTTACAAATGCAAACATAAAATACAAATCACAAAATTATATAAAAATAATAACCTAGATATAAGTAAAGTATATTCCACCCGTAGAGTGGGCCAACCCTAGTACTTTATATACTAAAGTTAAAGTCACTTGGCTAATAAAATTCTACCACATGGCTTGTGCTTCAAAATTAATTGGAAAAAATTAAATGCATCATTAATACATTTTTTTCTCAAAATTGTCTCTCACTCGAAGACACACAATATTCACCTTTTCACTTCCTTCTAAAACCATGATCTCCACCTCTTTCATGATAACTATTTTTTTCAGTTATAGCATAAATTCAATCCATCAACAAATTTCTTTAGGAGTTATTTATGTTGTTACGTCTTTCAAGTAGCAATACATTCCATCTGGAGCGAGAGGAATGGAAGACGTCACGGACAAGCTCCTAAATCACCGGCACAGCTCATTCAATTAATGGACAACTTGGTACGTAACATAATCTATATGCTTACCGGAAGGTGGGGTACACATTTTGACAAAGGAATGTCAAAGTGGTTTCAGTCACGAGAGTAAAGGATATTCTGTTTTTTTTTTCAAAAAAAAACCACTTGGCTTTTCAAACTTTTATCTGAAGATAAGATGTTCGCCCGAAGTAATCGGTAACATAGTTGTTGAAATAGACTTTGTGTTCAATGGCGGAGGCACGTGAGAGAAGATGGAACAATCAAAGAAAGATTTATTGGTGTGGTTCATGTAAAAAAAAAATTTTTTTCTTTGACACTCAAGCTAGCTATTGATGATTTTTTTGCAAAGTATGGATTAAGCTTGAAAAATGTAAGAGGTCAAGGTTATGATGGAGCCAGTAATATGAAGGGTGAATTCAATGGTCTCCTGTCTTTGATTTTAAGAGAAAACAGTTCAAGCTATTATGTTCATTGTTTTGCTCATCAGCTTCAGTTGGTTGTAGTGAAAGTCGCGGAGAAACATTTTGAAGTTGGTGATTTTTTTAATATGATTTCTACATTACTGAATGTAGTTGGAACTTCTTGCAAATGACAAGATATGCTTACAGAAAAATATTGTGTGGCTATTAAGAAGGGAATTAGCAGTGGTGAAATTAGCACGAGAAAAAGGAAGAATCAAGAGTGTTCTCTTTTAAGGCCATAAAATACTCGTTAGGGTTATCATCATAAGACATTAGTTCGTTTGGATGAGTTGTTTTCCATTTTTATTGAGGTGCTTGAGTATATCCAGAAAGAAGGCTATGATGACTCAAAGAAACGACAAGCATATGGTCTTCTTAAGTACTTTTGTACTACTAATTTCGTGTTTTACATGCAGTTGATGTTGCTTATTTTGGGACTAACAGAAAATTTATCCATGGCTTTGCAACAAAAAGATTAAGACATTCTAAATAATGTTTCATTAGTTGAGTCAAATAAGCGAGAACTACAAAAGCTTAGAGATGATGAATGGGACTCCCTTATGGTTAGAGTTTCTTCTTTTTGTAAGAAACATGATATTGAAATGATCGTGATGGAAGATGAGTTTGTTGATTCAAGGACTCAAAGAAAGAAAAGAAACATAACCAATTTACATCATTACAAGATTAGTTGCTTCAATGTTGTTCTGGATTTGCAGCTTCAAGAGTTCAGTGATCATTTTACTGAGGTAAACACCCAACTTCTTATTTGTATGGCTTCCTTAAGTCCTACAAATTCATTCAAGTTGTTTGACAAAGAGAAGCTGATAAAATTGGTTGAGTTTTATCCCGACGGTTTTAGTTTTTTGAGCGTTCGTCTCTTGAGCAGCAGCTTGACATATACATTGATAATATAAGAGAGGATGGTCACTTTAATAACTTGGAGAGCCTTGGAGATCTTTCTCGTTTGATGCTGGAAACGAAGAAACATATGGCACATCCTTTAGTTTACAGAATTTTGAAGTTAATATTAATTTTACCGGTTGCTACAACAACTGTCGAGAAATGTTTTTCTGCAATGAAGTTTGTGAAGACAGCTTCGCGTAACCGAATTGGAAATCAATTTTTAAGTGATTGTCTTGTTTGCTTTATTGAGAAGGATTTGTTGCATCGGTAAGAAATGAAACAATGGTGAAAAGGTTTCAGACAATAGCTGAACGTAGAGTATGTTTGTAAGTTTTTTTAATATATTTATAAGACTATTTCAATTTGAGAGATTATTTTTTATATAAGTTTTTAAATTTAATATTATGCCCCCAATAAAAAAATTTCTTGCCTCCGTCACTGAACGTGTTTAGTGGCGAAGACCATGTGGAGTCAGGATACTAAGCTGGAGTCGTCTAGACTTGGAGAGCGATGGTGTATCTTGGAGATAAGGAAAAAAGGAATAAACTTGAAGACCAAGTTTATGACTTAAGGGAAGAGGAATAAGTGCATTATAAGAAAAGGAAAGTTGCAATTTATATTGAATAGGTTCATCTCCATGTTGCCTTGGAGACTGGGGTTTCTGGAACGTGGAAGATATATAAAATAGCTATGGGGTCGTCTGTAGATAGACAGAGACACATAAACTGATCTTTTAAAGAGAGAGAAACTTTTGGATGTGTTCTAGGTCGTACTGAAGCATTGGTTAAAGAGAAATATAAGCGCGTATCTTAGGAATCCTTCAGTATTGTGTGTTAGGGTGTTAACACTAGATGTGTAAAGCTGAATAAACAAAGTTTTGTAAAGATTGTTTAAAAGAGATTCTAATAAAAACATTGGTGTACGCTTGTGTAATTTGTCTCTCTAATTTATCTTCTGCATTCTTTATTGTGGATTCTTTATTGTGGTGTCATCTTTATACTTACACTATCACATATAGGTTGTTTATAAAACCAAACCTTAGATCACATTCTTTGTACAACTGTTTTTGAAATGAATTAGTTTAACATTCTTTAAAACAAAACATATCTTTTACAATCTCCAGTTGCTTAACGAAGCAAAACAGTGATCCTTCATCTCTTATAAATTTTCAGTTTTGATGTTGATAGGTTTCTGTAAGATGCAAAACGTTTAACCATTTAGAATTTCAAGTGAAAATAATTTTATTTACTTTATAGTCTTTAGAAAAAATCAGTGTCTTAAATATTTAATGCTTTAAATGGTTGTTTGACCATCAAGTTGTAGAAGTATCTTAGCCAAAATCCTATGCTAACTCAATAATTCTCAAAATGTGTGTAGATAAAACAATAATTTTCTTGAAAGTCTTCAATAATAATTTAAGAAACATTTTATATATTTAATAACACAGCTGAAATTTGTGAATTCTAATCTTAAAAATCCAACAAACTATAAAATAAATAATGTGGTTTTTTTTCTTAAACGTGAGTTTCTTAAGAAAATATGTTAAATAATAAAACATTTAAGTGTTAATGGAATCATTATTTTAAACTGTAGAATATTAAACTACTAAACACACTAAAATTTTTCGACACATCCTATTTTAAAATTTATACTCTTTCCATTTCATTGTAAATATTCTTTAAGGTTTTACATACTAATTAAGAAAATATTTAATTTTTCTGTTTTATATTTATTTTATATATTAATTTTTTCGATTTTGTTAATTAACGAGTTATTACGAGTAAGTGTGAAAATTGGAAAAAAAAATATTTTCCTTGAAAATTTAAAATAAAATAAAATAAAATTTAAAATTTAAAATAATATTTAATATAAAACAGAGGAAATAGTAAGCTAAATTTTATTCTGAAATTGTAGACAAATAAAGGTATTAATCAATTTTAATATTTTAAAGTATATAGTTTTACATATATATTTTAATATTTTATTGTTAATCCCTTGTTTTATCCATTTCAATAGTTTTTTTTGAATACATCACTTCTTATATTATGTGTCACTGTTCGTAGAATATTTGGTCGAAAACCATACGGAGATCAAATAAAGTTATAACGTGGAGTTCTTGAGAGCATCGTGGAGTGTAGTTGACTATGATGTAGTTAAAGCAGTGAAATAATTTTTCCAAAATGGTCGGCTTCTTAAAGACTTGAATAGCACGACAATTGTGTTAATTCCCAAGTCATCGGTATCATCTTCACTAGGAGAGTATCACCCTATTAGCTGCTGCAACATTGTCTACAAAATAATCTCTAAGATAATCGCAAACCGCCTTAAGCCTGTCCTCAAGGTGTGTATCAATAAGAACCAAGCTGCCTTTTTGAAGGGTTACAACTTAGGAGATAATGTGCTGCTTACTTTTGACCTTATCATGGATTATGAGAAGAATTCTTGTCCTAAGAGCTCTATGTTAAAGGTTGATATCTGGAAAGCGTTTGACACGGTCTCGTGGGAATTTGTGAACAAGATGTTAGCTGCCCAAGGTTTTCCACCGCTGTTTAGAACTTGGATTCAAGAATGTATTACCACCCCCCCCCCCCCCCCCCGCTTCTCTATTGCAGTGAATGGTGAGCTAGCTGGATTCTTCTCGGGTAAAAAAGGCTTGCGTCAAGGTGATTCTATATCTCCTTACATTATCATCATGGTGATGGTAGCTTTCTCTAAGCTCCTAGAGAGGTCTGTTGGGCAATGTACTATTCGGTTACATCCGAAACGTTCAAACCGCAGATATCACACCTCCTGTTCACTGTTGATCTATTGATGTTCTCAGATGGTTCCCCACACTCCTTAACAGGTATCATGTTGGTTTTTTCAGAATTTAAGAGATAATTCGTCTTGGACATGAATCCGAGCAAATCTGAGCTTTTCTTTGGTGGCTTCTGGACATTAAGAAAAAGGTTCTACGCGATTTATTTGGTATTAAAATGGCGGATTTCCCAGCGAGATACTTGGGGCTACCATTGAAGCAAGGGCGCATCTCGTTAGCCACTCTCCAACCGTTTATTGACCAAGTTACTAGCAAGCTGAACTCGTGGACAATGAAGTCTTTATCTTTTGAGGGCAAGATCCAATTGATTGCTTCGGTGATATACGAGAAAGTAAACTTTTGGAGCTCGGTGTTCATGCTGCCAAAGTCATTTTACGCTAAGATAGATTCCTTATGCTCAGCATTCTTGTGGGGGAAACAAATTAGGATCAGCCCGTGGGGCTAGAGTATCTTGGAAGGACATTTGCAAACTGAAAATTGAAGGAAGTTTGACTGTTGGGAGAATTTGAGTTAGTTTTTTTGTCTGAAGCATGCTTGAAATCTGTTTACTAATGCAGATTCTCTGTGGATTTCCTGGCTCAAATCAATTGTGTTCCATAGGAAGCCATTTTGGACTTGCTAAGTCAGTCTAAATCTATGTGCAGCCTTGTTCAACTAAAGGACTTCTTGATTAAATTTATGAGATGCGAGATAGGGGATGGCCAAGAAGCTATGTTCTGGTTTGACTCATGGAATGAGCTGGGGCTTTTATTGACGTATGTTAGACACAGTGGCTGATGCAACTCAAAATGGGACATGGAATCTACCTTCAGCCAGAACCCAACAAATTGAATCTCTACAAATTCTTATGACGACTATCCCTCCACCGGAGGTCTCATTTGGTAAAGACATGTATCTTTGGCTTTAAGCCGATGGGTCTTTCGGGCCCTCATTCTCAACCAAGGCTACATGGGATCATATAGGGACACTTCTACTATCCAACATTGGAGCAAAATAGTCTGGTTCAAAGAGAAAATACCGAGGACTTCCTTTATTTCTTGGCTAGTCATGCTGCATCGTTTGCCTACTCGAGACAGGTTAAGACGGTGGGGAATGAATATGCCTGAGCAGTGTGTGTTGTGTAATTCTGGTGAAGAGACTCAGCATCACCTCTTTTTAGTGTAATTATTCATCATCAATTTGGATGTATTTTGCTAGCAGGGTTTTGCCAAACCCGCCTCTTGATGTGCACTCAACAACTGCTTGGATTAGGGTCTCTAGAGGTAGATCTTGCCCTCAATCAGGTTGTATAATCAAGCTCTTTTTCAGTCTACCATCTACCAAATCTGGAAGGAGTACAATGCCAAAATCTTCACTTCCAAATCTTCTCCCAAGCCATTGTTCGAGCAGCCGTGGACAGACCGGCTTCTGTCCATTCGACCTTCTCCTCGAATCCAACCATCTTTCCTCCCATTTTTCTTTGCTTGTACTAGGCCACTTTAAGGTATACTTTCTCTTCTTGTTTAGGGTTGTTGCGTTGTTTTTTATTTCAATAAGTTGCTAAGCAACATGTAAACATTAAAAAAATGTATGAATCTCACATGATTACCAAAAAAAGGTGTTACGAACTATTAATAGGACCGGCCCTAATTTTTTTTGGAGGGGGGGGGGTTGAAATAAAATAGAAATTAGGGTCAATATGCTATATTATTTAATTTAGTTCTATAGATTTTATTGACGCTTATAGTTAAGAAAGACATATGCTAAATACTTTTTGATAAGAGAAGATAGGAGAGAATAGAGAAAAGAAGAAGAAAGAAGACGTTAGTGTAAAATAGATGCTTAGTTCTAAAGTGACTTAAATTACAAGACACCTTTGTGTCTTTTGTTGCAACCTAAGACACATTTTACTTGAGAGACACTTTCCCTGTTTGCCAGATGCTTTATGGACGTTTTTGCCCTCTCAAAATAGAAACTAATTAGAGTTTTTTATTGGCAACGTGGGTTAAAACAATGGTGATATGAGTTTATGGCTTTGGTTTCGTAGGTTTTGAATTTTTTTTGTTCCCAACAGATTTTATTTAATATTATCTCATAATACAAATTTCAATATCGATATATATATATATATATATATATAATAAATCACAACTTTTTCTTCTTTGTTTTGAGATCCATATGTGTATATTTATTTTGATATTTTTAACTTTTATAGAATTTTAAACATAATTATGTGGATAAAGTTATGTGGACAAAGATCCATTGATAACATATATTGTAGACAGTGTTATTTCAACGAATGAGTTATGGATGGGGTGTATGTGGAAGTTGAAGTGAATGTTGGTTCGTATAGGTGATGACCATAATCTAGTAAACAACTAACCGTTTAGAACAATAACATTGAAAACACAAACACACTAATGTAGTTCCTTTAAAGGAGAAGAACAACAAATAATCATTTAGGACAGTTCTTGATACAATAAAACATAGATTGATGAAGTTGTTTCTAGTTTAGGTGTGCGGACAAGGGAGGTGTGGACATGGAAGTTGGGGATGGACGAGTTGTGGAAAAGGGATGTGTGTACCTAGATGCATTCAACAAAGGCATGGACAGGAGGACTGTGGATGACATGTATGTGTCCTTGAGCAGTATATTTGAAGACCAAACTAGAATTAGAGAGAGAAGTGAACCAGATGCTTTTGATACCATTGCTTGTTAGTGCCAAGAACTAGAATTAGAGAGAGAAGAAGATGATCTTCTAGCTTCATCTTCCGGAAAATCTCCAGTACGCAGTTCATTGCCCAGTGATGAGAACAAAATTTACTTCTCGACGTATGACATAACGAGTCTACAAAACTTTAGTACTGAGACAACTCAAACGTGGCTCATCTCGAGTCGTTGGGATCATCGCAAAATTCAGATTCTCTTTCAAATTTATTCATTCTTCTCTCTCTCTTTCTCTCTCTATCGGTGGAGGAGGATATAAGGATTTCTCAAATAGGATTTTCGAATTAGGCAAATAATTGGAAAAGGTATTTCTCTGGTTTAGTTTTAAAATTTAAATTTATAATGAAAAAATAGTTTAGGAAGAAAGAGTAACGAGAAAGATATCCATAGAAAAGTAAGAGAGATAAGTTTTGTGATTTTTTCATGAGAAAAAACTGGTTAGCTAAAGAAACAAGATTGTGGGCTCATCATTTTACGTGTAAACATTAAAGAATAAAAGAAAACATTAATTCATTTAGGTTGGAATAAGAAGTAAAAAGAAGAATTTGTTAGGAAGATATATTGGACATTCATCATCCATAATGTGTGTGACAAGTGAAAAGTGTCTCTTACTGTTAAGTGTATGTGTGTAATTTTCTTTTGGTTCTATAGACTTTGTTGACAAAAAAAACTTCTATGGACTTCATTTAAATTGTTTTGTGGTTTAGTCCCATGAATTATTTGAGTAAGGAAAACAATATGAGCACTAAAAAAACTTATTTATTTTTCTCCTTTGAAACACTAAAAAAAACTTATATGTATAATGTACTAGGATCGGTCCGCGCTTCGCGCAGAATGTTGTGTTTGTTCTTATGTCGAATAACTATTTGCCTGAAGTTAAGAGTCTAGTTATATTTCTATGTATGAAACAATATGTTGTAGATTGATAAAACTCATGTTACGCCTCGATCTCTAATGGCAGAGGAATGTACATGTTTTCCCCTAATAGCAAAACGGCAGCAATTACGTGTTTAAACTTAGATATACTGGATTCGGGTTGGGCCAATTGTGAAAAATACATACATAAACAAAATGAAACCCAATGTCAACCAAAATAAATGAAACGATGTAGTTTAGGATACATGACACGTGGAGACCTCTAGTGAAACAATTTGATGACGTATAACGAAGAGAAGAGAGACATAGTCTTTTATATAATAATAGATTAGAGTAAAACCCGCCTTACGGGCGGGCCAGCGAATAAAAACAATTAAAACAAATTAGGGAAAATATAGTTAAAATAAAATAATATTATATTGAATATTTTGTTATTCTTGTTGAAAATAATAAGTTTGTTTTATTTTAAAATGTTGTGCTGCAAATGTCATTATTTTACATTTTCATCAATGTTTTTTTACTATAATCAGTAAGTAAATATATTAATTTACTCGAAACTGTAGGTGAATTCCAACATATAAATTATAACTTATTTCTACATTTAACATTTTTGTTTCCTAATCTATTGAAACTTCTAGTTTTTCTTATAATTAAAAAATAATAATAATTGGTCCACTATAACTTTTTATAGTTAGCTAGATAGTATAAAAAATATCGGTAGTTGCTATATAAATTTGAAATATTTATCAAATAAACATATTATCTAATCTGATTAGCTTTTTTTTAAAGATATTTCTTAGCTTTCAAAATATAGTTAGTGATTTTTTTATTGTTTTTTTATTCTGTTAGCTTTTGTATTTGATTTTCTATTGGTATTATCATGTATATAATTAATCTATTTTTATTTAACAAATTCAATATGATTTTTTTATTAAAATCCGGTTTACTTTTTATTTAATATTTAATATTTGTTTAAAATTATGTATAACATGTTTAAAAATATACTATATGCTATAATTTCGGATCAAATTACATTTTTTCTGAAAATTCAAAATTCAGAAAACATATAAAAGGATTTGACAAACAAAGTCTGAGAGTAATTCTACCGTACCTACCTAATGACTCAACAAAAGAAATTAACTTTGTAAATGAGAGAGAGAAAGGGAAATTAAAAGTAATAAGATACAACCTTAGTTAAGCTGAACATGCATACCAGCTTTCTTAGAAATAGTTCCATCTCATGTGTGAACTGCTCTAGAGAACCTTGCTTCAGTTCAACCCGATCAATGAATTGTACCAAATCATTTTGAATCAGTTACAACAAAGGACTGAAAAACCAAGAGAGAGATGGATACAGCCAGTCCTCTGTTGCTTTCACCGAAGCAAGATTGGAAAGAAAAAAAGAGGGCTTTGGGGCAGAGATGATAACTTCAACCTCTTCCTTTGGCATAGCTGTAATAAGAAGACCATGAGCAGGTGAGAAACATTCCAAAACATATGTAAAAACGCACCAGACAACAGTTTAGACCAAGTATAATACAGCTTTAAGAAGCATAGTACACAACCTTGGAGGCTTTAAAGATGGCATGACTGATTTCATCAGAAGCAAAACGAACAAAAGCAACCTGCTTCACTTTGTTTGAGCTGAGGAAAAACCTGCTGAACCAATAAGAACCAAACTACATTCAACAACACTCATCTATTCATAGGTAAATAAACAAAGAAACTAACCTTCCATTTTGTCTAAACCGTTGTCTGGACACCTTGAATTTGATATTTCTCATGTTTTCAAAAGAGAAAACATAGTCAGAATTGTATTTCTTGACAGCCTCTCTGATTCCATTAGCAATACTCCCCTTGACTCAAAACCATGAAGTATTGTAGGGTTATTGAATAATACGTACGATGACCTGATTTCTTCGTTGTGGGTGTTCTTGATGCCACAAACAACATGAAAAATGTCTGCAGAAACTTTGGTAACAAAGGTTGAATACAAATGCACAATTATTAAACCAAAAGAAAATGTTGGCGAATAGAAAAACCAAGATTAGAAACAAATACCCAGGGAATACACGTTTATATTAAGTAAGACATGAGCTGCTCATATTTCTGAAACTTGAACTTTTCTGTAGAATAAAGGCAGCTGACTACATAAGCTCAACAAAGTTGGTCTGGTCGTCGAAGCTAATGGAAACTGGTGAGTCAATGAGTTTGAAGTGGATGTTACTTCTTCTAACATTGAATACGCTTAGCTCATAGATGACACCTTTTTCGGCAGGTGCTTCAAATTTTTGAGTCTATGAACCTTTAATGAACCAAAGTAGACTGTAAAAATTAGGGATACTGACAATCACAAAATTTCATAAACTTACCAAAAATGTTGTGATTTCGTACCCTTCTGAAGATTGGAAAATTCCGTGAAGAACTTACTTTAGTGCTCTAGCAGCTGTGGCTGCAACACATAATGAATCCAACGCTAATCTATTCAAATCATGTGTCTCTAATCCACTTATTTTTGCCAAATACAAATTCCTGTAACTCCTGAGAAACATGGAAGAAATCAGTATTAGAAAACAATATTCTCTTTCGGTACAATTGGATGGTCATACCAGGGTTTTTAACGACAATCAAAGATCTGGGTTTTTCCACCGTAGGCGGAAGAAGACGACGCCGGCGACGCGCTCAGACTCCTTTGATCCCCTTGAGACGAATTTCTCGTTCGAAGAAGCGTTGTGATTTCTCTTGAGCACCTTGCGCCATATATATACAGTAGCTTCGGTGATAATGGGAGGTGAGAAATCTTGATTGATGAGGAAAAAGTGGATGAATTGATTGCATAACTATTAATAACTTTGTCAACTGAATTGACAGAGAGCTGATCAGACGGGGGTTACGTTTCATACCCCAGTGAGAAAGAACTTGTATCAACATGGATTAGGGTTCGTCTTCTTCTCAGTTTAAACCATGATTTCATCTTGTCTTATAAAACCAAATCTCTTTTGTAGTATTGTCTTCTTCTCTCTACAGAGGAACCTCTCTTCTTCTTCTTTGAGTATTTTGTCATAGTCTCACTTCAATTGAAGCTTGGATCATGAGGCCTTTATCAAAAGAATCATCAAAAGCCCAAAAAGAAACTTAAGCGATAAAATAATTCTGTATCATTACAGCACCTTTCAAAAGTATGGTTAAGCGGCGGATCCGTCCGGGATGAACTACGTCGGCGACGCGGAGGCGTTGAAGCAGAACGATGGAGTCTCTGTTTACAATATCAAGCAGAGTGACCAGAAGAGGAGGAAGATTGAGGAGAACAAAGGGGAAGAGAAAAGAGAGGAGGTACTTGAGGCGGAGGCTGAGAATCTAGTGACTAAGGCGTGGCTTTTGAAGAATAGGAACAGTCCTTGGTTGAGGAAGAAGGAGGTTGTTCAGGGAGAGTTAACTGAGGAGCAGAAGAAGTATGCAGAGGACCACGCGAAGAAGAAGGCAGAGAAATGAAATTCACGTTGAGATAAAGAGTTTTGTTTGTATCTGGGTTTGGCAACTACCATAACAGAAGACCCAACAAATATATGAAGCCCAAATATGTTAGTTTTACAGATAAATGAAACGCAGAGTACTAAGTCTTGGACAGGTGTTGCACTGAGGTTGAGTGAATTGATGACGTGGCGCGTCCTGGAAAGAGGAAACTCTACTTTATATATATAGATAGATAGACGTCATGGAAAGAGGAAACTCTACTTTATATATATAGATTTGGACTTTTATTTGTCTACAAAATAGGGTCTTTTGCCTTTTACTTTCTCTCGGACATCCTTAGCAAAGAGATTAGACTGGTACATCCTCGGATGAAAGGTTATCGCAAATAGAGTGGAAATT
Organism: Moricandia arvensis; assembly: GCA_905132765.1. Lineage (NCBI taxonomy): Eukaryota > Viridiplantae > Streptophyta > Magnoliopsida > Brassicales > Brassicaceae > Moricandia > Moricandia arvensis. The sequence continues at coordinate 43,894 of CAJHQP010000201.1, read as the reverse complement.
TGTCATTAGATTCAGCGGCAAAGATGGTTCTTCCCGAGAAGCTTATCGGAGCCAACAAAGACGAAAATGGTGGAGACTTCCATATCTCTTCGCTAGTAGCAGCCCTGACTTGCAAAGGACCAAAAGCTTATTTAAAATAAAGGCTGATAATGACACAGCCTGGGTTTAAACTCATGATGTTTAGGATCTGGTTTCTTAATAAACACCACTAGACTCAACAAACACATTGGCCAAAAATGGCCAAAACTTTTATATATTTTCAAAGGCCATAAGCCTATGCTTCCACCGCTTCTTATCAGGGCAGGGCCTGCTCTTCGCAAACCACAAAATTGAACACGTGGTTTCCACTTTAATTGTAATCATATGATAATGTGTTGTATGTGGTTTACCTAAACCGAATTGTACCGAACAAAACTTCGAGCCTTTATTGGCATTTGATGAAAATGTCACAGAAAAACCATAACTGAGCAGAGCAGGAGGCTTTCTACTTGGATCTGCCCTCTGTAGCCTCCTCCGCCGTCATGGAAACCCACAAAACCAAGGTCTGCATCGTAGGAAGCGGTCCCGCAGCGCACACGGCAGCGATCTATGCAGCTAGGGCAGAGCTCCACCCTCTCCTCTTCGAAGGATGGATGGCTAACAACATTGCTCCCGGCGGTCAGTTAACCACAACCACCGACGTCGAGAACTTCCCTGGCTTCCCCGAAGGCATCCTCGGCATCGACATCGTCGACAAGTTCCGGAAACAATCGGAGCGATTCGGTACTAAGATCTTCAGGGAGACTGTCAACAAAGTTGATTTCTCGTCGAAGCCGTTTAAGCTATTCACCAATACAAGAACCATCCTCGCTGACGCCGTGATCATCTCCACTGGAGCTGTAGCGAAACGCCTCAGCTTCACTGGATCTGGTGAAAGCCCTGGTGGTTTCTGGAATCGAGGTATCTCGGCCTATGCTGTATGCGACGGAGCTGCTCCGATCTTCAGGAACAAACCTCTGGTGGTCATCGGCGGCGGCGATTCCGCCATGGAGGAAGCGAACTTTCTGACAAAGTATGGTTCTAAGGTTTACATAATCCACAGGAGAGATACGTTCAGGGCGTCTAAGATCATGCAGCAGAGAGCCTTGTCAAACCCTAAGATTGAAGTGATTTGGAACTCTTCGGTGGTTGAGGCCTATGGAGATGAGAATGGGAAAGGCGTTCTTGGGGGGTTGATGGTGAAGAACGTTGTTACTGGTGATGTGTCTGATTTGAAAGTGTCTGGATTGTTCTTTGCTATTGGTCATGAGCCAGCTACGAAGTTCTTGGATGGGCAGCTTGAGCTTGATGAAGATGGTTATGTGGTGACCAAGCCTGGTACAACAAAGACTAGTGTGGTCGGTGTATTTGCTGCTGGTGATGTGCAAGATAAGAAGTACAGGCAGGCCATCACAGCTGCAGGAACTGGTTCGTTCTTTGCTTCTCTTTTTTCCTGCACAATGAGTTATCGTTTTGAAATCAAGAATCATAGAAGCAACATCTGATATGATGTGTGCTTGTTACATCCTATCATAATGTTCTAACGAGTATTTGGTACTTGGTGTTTAAAAGTAATTAGCTTTGCTCTGATGGGCCCTGTCATGTTCTCAAAGTGACTGGTTTTGTATATCATTTGATCCACTTAACAAAGTGGTCAAGGCATGATTTGTGTTTGCTAAAGAGTGATCCTTTGTTGTGTCTTTTTGGCCGTACAAGCTTCTTTACTTTCATTCTAATACTCTGTAGAAGAAACTGTAATCGTCATTGATTATTCTAGGTGGGATGTCTTGAGAGCCTGCAAGTTAAATTAGATAGTTTCAAGTATCGGTTTAAAGTTCTCTTTCTAGAAAAAGAAGCAGACATATTTAGCTGTTTTCACTGCTGATGATTAAGTTGAAATCAGATTGTTCTCGTTGGTCTAAGATTGTATGTCTCCTTCAAGACCCTATTTGCATACCTTTCTAGAACTTCAAGTGTAATGTTTTTCATTTCCACTTTCACAAGAAACTCTGTTCACAATTTATGGATGGTGCAGGGTGCATGGCTGCCTTGGATGCAGAGCATTACTTACAGGAGATTGGATCAACTCAAGAGGGTAAGTGTTATTAGAGATGCGTAGGAGAAAGACCAATTTGCATACCTTTCTAGACAGTGTTTACCCTTCAAGTGTAATGTTTTTCATTTCCACTTTCACAAGAAACTCTGTTCACAACTTATGGATGGTGCAGGGTGCATGGCTACCTTGGATGCAGAGCATTACTTACAGAAGATTAGATCATCTCAAGAGGGTAAGAGTTATTAGAGATGTGTAAGAGAAGGGCCCATTTATAAGTTGCTCTCTCTCTCTCTCTTCCCCCTTATTTGCTGTGTCATTTGCAGAACCGTCAAAAAGATATTATTAATGAGGGAGTTTGAGTAGAGTTTTGTTATGTGCATTTGCAGTTGAATTTGGTCAAGTTGTAAGAGCAGCTCCACTCACGGTATATGGAGGAGTATCTAATTCTAAGAGTAGAAGGTAACAAAAATAAAATTTAATTGGAGCTTGAGAACTGACTACTCGTAAGAGATACTATGAAAAACCTTTGAGAACCTTAGCTAAATGACACATGTCACTTTATAGTTCACCAAAATTATTGTCATTAGAACAAAAACACCTACACTTTAAACCTTAATATGATTTATTTGAAATTAAATTTTTACATTTTCTATAAATCATTAAATATAATTATCTATCTAACAAGAGCCAATATGCGTAAATTAAAATTATATATTAATATTAGTTTAAATTGAAATGATTGAAGTTTAAATTAATACAGTATTAGCATATTAAGTTCTTAATTAATGTAATAGTACTAAACCTATAAATTTCGAAACTAAAAGAATACTTATAAGATTGATATTTAAAAATAATTATGTGTGATTATTAATTTTCTTTTATATATAGACCCTATATTTAGTTTATCATATCTCATAACATATTGTATCTCTTTCCTTCCATTATGGATTTTATTATAGATCATCTTAATAGCCAACAAGAAAGAAACACTACAGATCCTTTTTTATCTTATTTCACCGGCAACCGAATTAAAGTTCACCAGAAATACCAAAATACAATACCCAATATGATAATATGGGTGGAGAAGACAAAGCAAACTAACATCACAACCGATGATTGTAGGGAAACAAGAAGCAAGTGGTGCCCAACTGAAGATGTTGTTCTTATCAGTGCGTGGTTGAATACAAGCAAAGATCCAATTGTGGGTAATGAACAAAGAGCTGATGCTTTTTGGAAAAGAATTGCTGCGTACTATTCATCAAGTCCTGCAGTTGCAAGTCTACCAAAGCGAGAATCCACTAAGTGTAAGCAAAGGTGGCAGAAAATAAATGATAGTGTTTGCAAGTTTGTTAGATGCTATGATCATGCTTTGAGTCAAAGGACTAGTGGGCAGTCTGAAGATGAAGTTGTCCAAGTTGCATACCAAGTCTACTTCAACCATTACAAAACTAAATTTGCGCTTGAACATGCATGGAGGAAGCTCCGTCATAATCAAAAATGGTGTACTTCTTACATCGCTCAAAGTTCTAAGACTAGTGGAAGTTCAAAACGAACAAAATTGGATGAAGGTGGCAGATTTTCTTCAAGCTCTAATACAGAAAGTAACGTAGAGGAACTAGCTGTGTCTCGTCCTATTATTGATGAGAAAGGGAAGAATGTTGTTACTAAAACAACGAATGAAGAAGAAAAGGAGTCAAACTCCCGGTCAAGGTTGGAGAAGTTGTGGGCTCTAAATGAGAAAGACATAACTGAGAGAAGTAAACTATCAAGGATGGAGCTGCTTAGAAGCCTTCTGGAAAAAACACAACTTTCAGAAAAAGAAGAAACTTTGAAGAACAAACTCATCGATGAGATGTTGTAATCTTAACCTTGTATTGTTTATCGTGTAGTATATATTCTAACAGGTGATATGCTCACGTGCAAGACTTCGTTTTGATCATTATCACCATCTTTGTAATAAACACTTTCTAAGGTTTAGTGTTTAAGGATATTTGTCTTCCATCCAATAAAGTAAAGAATCTACAATTTCAATTTCTCTACAAAGTTTATGCTTTATCATTCTGGCTTGCAAGTAAATGTAAACCCAAGCTTGCATATATAATAATAAGAGTTGTTTACACTATAAAGACATCTCCAACAGCCTCCTCATTTTTATGGAGTCCATCCTTAAAATAAAATGATAAGAGATAGTTTTTTAATGGTGTCCCTTCAAATATTTTCTGTTATTTTACAGTTTAGTCTTTAATTTTATTAGTAATTAATTATAATCATTAAACTTTAATAATTAAATAATAAATACATACTAATATGTGATATTGACAAAATTAGTAAACACATTTAGTAATAACACCAGATTATTTATAAAAAAACATAAAATTACATATAATAATAAAACACATACAATTTCAAATTACAAAATACATTTAAAATACAAAACTAATCAATACGATTATTTCCGTAATGTTCTCATATATGCTCAATCAATGCATGTTTAAGTGATAAATAAGCTTCCTAATTTTTAATCCGAAGATTACGTGCTAAAAATTGTTGAAAACGCATATCTTCATTTATGGTCATTTCAACGTTTATTGGCGTTTGTTGTAATGTGTAATATTTTAGCTTATTTTAATGTGTAATCTTTCAGTTCATTATTTTAATATGTAATATTTTAGCTTATTTTAATGTGTAATATTTCAGTTTATTTGAATGTGTAATATTTTAATTTATTATTATTATTTAAAGTGAATTTTATGAAATTATATTATAATATTTAAGTGTTAGTATAATTATAATATTAAAATGCAGCATGAAAAATAATAAGTATCCAATCATTAAACATGCATAAATAGAAGGACTAAAGTGAAAAATAAATAGTGTTTTAAGGGGGTGAACAGTGCACCCTCAAATTTGAGGATGTATTGTTCACCCCTTAAAATTTGAGGGGATAAAGGGCCTTTGGAGTGCAAAACCCTTCAAAAATGAAGGGATAAGGGCCGTTGGAGATGCCCTAAGATACATTTTGGTCTTTGTTTACACTTAGGGACACATGTTGCTTGAAGGACACAATTTTCAGCAAGTATAGGTGTTTGTGGACAATTGTACCCTTTCTCGCGTGGATCTGGACATAATGAGTGTTTGTCTTGTAGCGTTTAATTTATTTTCCACACGTGCTATTATTGTTTTAGAGAGAAACATCCTCTCTACCTTACAGAGTTAGGTTAGCATTTTTTAATTATTATATATTGTACTATTGTTTTTTTTCACCTTATATTTTCATTTATTTTTATCTCAAATTTGAATATATATAAAATAATTATAATTTTCACAATAAGTTAGATATGGAATTCTCTATCTTTTAACATCCATTTTTATAATATATATATATATATATATATATATATATTAATATGTATACAAAAAGTGTGGACATGGACAAAAAAAATGTGGACATCAGAAAGGTGGGTAGAGATTTATTTGTAAACCTTGTAGATAAATAGTGCTTTGTGGACAAAGTAGCGTGGACGATATGTTGTGAACAATGCAATTTGAAAAATGAGTTGTGGATAGTGCTTTCGAACGATTGAGTTGTGGACAGTGTATATCAACGAACAAAATTAGTAGTTCTCGGACACAGAGTAGTGAATTATATGAATATGTTAATATGTTAACATATATGGATATGTTCATATGTTAACATATATATATATATATATGTATATATGTTAACATATATACAGAAAAGGTGTATACATAGACACCAAAATGTGAATAATAAAGTTTTAGATTTATTGTGGATATAGATAATAAACCGTGGACAAATGAATTGTAGATACGTCAAATTAAAATAACTAAATTTGTTGAAAACAAATGAAGCGTAGTGACAAATTTTAGTGGATGTGATATCTTGTGGAAATAAAAACTGAAATAGAAAAAAAAAAATTGGACCTTTGTCTAATGTTAATCATTACAAAGTCAACGATTATTGATTTCACGACATAGTGACGACGATAATCTTTATCATTAGAACCAATTCTAGAGATGAAGAGTTTATGTGTTTACATATTTGCGGCAGCTCTAAGGGAAATACAACATGTATAAGAGATCTGAAAATGTTTGTGATGAATTTTTTACTTCACCGGCGTTTAGAGCGCTAGAGGTTTCAAGAACAAAGATCTTTGCCTGATCTAAACCATTTTCCAATTCTAAATCACCAACTATCAAACCTTCATATCCAAGATTTTCTAGAATTTCACTAAAATCTGATACAAACCAAAGCTTTACTACCTCAAAACTGAAATCTTTTAGAGATTCACTAAAATATGATACAAACTATAGCTTTACTCTAAACAGAAAATGATGAGAGAGTAACACCACAACATGTCGTCATCTTCTTATACACCATGAGCTTGGACCTGTTTGTCGTTACATCGTCCTCTTTATATGATAATCATAAAATTAGACAAGTTGTGTCTCCTTTGGATTCATGATCTTCTACAGATTGATGAAGATGAAAAAAGGTAAATAATTAAGGATTTGAATCTGGAAAAATGAAAAGTTTCAAAGTAATCTAAAAATGAAAGTGGAGATATGAGAGAGAATAAAGAGACATATTTGTATTTTTAATTGTTTATTTTAGTTTTGTCTGAATGTGTGAATAATAAATTTAGTTGAAAATAGTAAACAAAAGTTAGAAATGTAAAATTAAAACTTAGTTGAAGGCAAAAATAACAACTTACATAGAAAAAGTGAGTGACATGTGATAAGTGTCTTGAAGTGTAATTCTAAAGTGAGAATGTGTCAAATAAACACTCAGTTCTTAAAGAAACAAATATTTTATTTAATAAAATATACAATTGGTCAACATGAAAAAGTAAAGTCAAATAAAGGTGGTGGAAGAAGTATTCAATATTTGAGGAAGATGTGTATGAGGCATTTAAAGTCATTATTAAGCAGAGGCGGCGGCTTTCTACTTGGATCTACTCTCTCCACGCCGTCTCTAGCGTCTTCTTCTTTCTCCGCCGTCATGGAAACCCACAAAACGAAGGTCTGCATCGTCGGAAGCGGTCCAGCCGCGCACACAGCAGCGATCTACGCAGCTAGAGCAGAGCTCAAGCCTCTTCTCTTCGAAGGATGGATGGCCAACGACATCGCTCCGGGAGGTCAGTTAACAACCACCACCGACGTCGAGAACTTCCCGGGTTTCCCCGAAGGTATCCTCGGCATCGACATCGTCGACAAGTTCCGAAAACAATCGGAGCGATTCGGTACTAAGATCTTCACCGAGACGGTCAACAAGGTTGATTTCTCTTCGAAGCCGTTTAAGCTGTTCACCTATTCGAGAACCGTCCTTGCCGACGCCGTGATCATCTCGACGGGAGCTGTAGCGAAACGACTCAACTTCACTGGATCTGGTGAAGGCGCTGGTGGTTTCTGGAATCGCGGTATCTCGGCCTGTGCTGTATGCGACGGAGCTGCTCCCATCTTCCGGAACAAACCTCTGGTGGTTATCGGCGGAGGAGATTCAGCCATGGAAGAAGCAAACTTTCTGACCAAGTATGGTTCTAAGGTTTACATAATCCACAGGAGAGATACCTTCAGGGCGTCTAAGATCATGCAGCAGAGAGCCATATCAAACCCTAAGATTGAAGTGATTTGGAACTCTTCTGTGGTGGAGGCGTTTGGAGATGAGAACGGGAAAGGCGTTCTTGGAGGTTTGAAGGTGAAGAACGTTGTTACTGGTGATGTGTCTGATTTGAAAGTGTCTGGATTGTTCTTTGCTATTGGTCATGAGCCAGCTACGAAGTTCTTAGATGGGCAGCTTGAGCTTGACGAAGATGGTTATGTTGTAACCAAGCCTGGTACAACAAAGACGAGTGTGGTTGGTGTATTTGCTGCTGGTGATGTGCAAGATAAGAAGTATAGGCAGGCCATCACAGCTGCAGGAACTGGTTCGTTCTTTGCTTCTCTTTTTTCCTCCATATTGAGTTAGCGTTTTGAAATCATTACTGAACTGAATCATAGAAGCAGCATCTGATATGCTGTGTGTGCTTGTTATCTGCTAGCATAATGTATTTGGTAGTTAGGTGTTTGAAAGTCATTAGCTTCTTATGATGGGCACTTTCATGTTCTCAAAGTAACTTGTTTTGTATATCATTTGACTCACTTAACAAAGTAATCAATGCATGATTTGTGTTTGCTATACAGTAGTCCTTTGTTGTGGTGGTACAAGCTTATCTACTTTCATTCTCATTCACTGTAATGGTCACTAATGGTTCTAAGCCGTGGTTTTAATCTATCATAGAAGCAACATGATGGTGCATGCTATATGATAGCATAATGTTTAAAGGAGTATTTGGTTAAGTGAACAATTGTTTATCTGCTTAGTTTGACTGATAGATCTGTTGAGAAGGAGTCAGTTTTAGAAAGTCATTAGGTTTTTATAATCATGTTCTCAAAGTGGATTGTTTTGATTTACTTAAACCTGTAGTCGAGGCTGATTTGTGTTTTCTATTGAGTTGTCCTTTGCTGTATCCTTTTTTGCGGTAAGAGTTTTTCTATTTTCATCCTAGTATACTATAGAAGTCACTGTAATGGTCACTGATTCTTCTAGGTAGGATGTATGGAGAGCCTGCAAGTTAAATTAGACAGTATAGATATAATGTTCTCTTGCTACAAGAAGAAGCATACGTATTTAGTTATCTTCACTGCTGGTAACTAAGTTGAAATCAGATTGTTCTCGGGGATAATTGTGTGTTTCTGTTAAACCCAATTTGGATGACCTTTATAGACAGCGATTACCTTAAAGTGTACTCTGTTTCGTTTCCACTTTCATAAGCAACTCTGATCACAATTTATGGATGGGTGCAGGCTGTATGGCGGCCTTGGATGCAGAGCATTACTTGCAGGAGATTGGATCTCAGGAGGGTAAGAGTGATTAGAGAAGAGGAGAAGGAAGGACCCATTTATACTTTGTTCTCTCTCTCTCTTCCTCCTTATTTGATGTGTCATTTGAAGAACTGTCAAAAAGATAATATTGATGAGGGAGTTTGATTAGAAGTTTTGTTATGTGCGTTTGCAGTTAAACTTGGTCAAGTTGTAACTCTTTAGTGGGTCAAATTCTCTTGATTTGTTCCTCAGGTGAGGAAACTTTTTATTTCATCTGAATCATCTGATTATGTAATCTCAGTTTACATTGAACCGATTAGATTGGAATCTCTATAGCTCAAGAAAACAAAAATGGGGTTTCCAGATATATTGGTTAATTCTTATTTCTATATAATGGTTAATTCTTAATCATATTATCATTGGCTCTCAAAGTTGTTAATTAATATGATTGTCACACGCAACAATTATGTGTTAAATAACAATTTTCATATAAACTAGATCTCGACCCGCACGACCGTGCGGGTATTTTAAATATTAAAATATTATTATAAAATTTATAAATTAATATTATTTAATTTAAAAACATTTATTTTTAAATTTGAAATATATGCGAAAATTAAATTAAGTTAAACATATGATAGAGAATCAAATGTTTGGATTCTTTTGAAAGTATTTTATAGAATTTTTAACTTTTTATAAATTAAAAGTGAATTAGATTTTTAATTATATTTAATGATAATTAATTAATGATTATTAATTAACTAATTTCGAAAATATATTTAAAAAATATTCTACAGATTTTAAAAAGATTTTGTTAGAATCTACTTTCAAATATTTATTGGTATTTAAAATAAGATAGAAAAATATTATAATCATGATATATAACATTTAATAATTTTTTTAAGGATAGTCCAAATTAAAAAAAAAACACACATGAAGTGAAGTTGTGACTTCTATTTTAATAGAATAGATACTTATCTAATAGTAATTTTCTTTAAAAAAAAAGAAATAAAACAAAATATTGTAAACAAAAAGAATTTCGATACAAACAATTATTTGATATTAGTATCTACTCTATTAATAGAAACACTTTTTTTTATCTACCATAAACAAGTCTAAATAGGACCATTTATTTAGTAGCCTAACAAATATATTTTCATAGCATTGATATAGATAAATCTACATTATGACTCCACCCGTTTCATTTTACTTGTCGTTCTAAGTTTTTACACACAAATTAAGAAAACATTTAGTTTTACATATTTCCCAAATAAAAACATTATTACATAGAAGCCTAACCACATTTCAACCAATCAAAACTAGAATAACATATAAAATTAATAAATTTTGCATTGAAATCATAAAACAACACTTATTTTTAAACGAAAATTTTACTCTACAACGACATCTAATTTGAAACGGAGGGAGTAATAATTAGGTGGGTTGCCCGCAAAATTATTTATCAATATATACATTACTAATTTAAAAACTATAAGGATAAATTATTATTTATATTTTCATTTGATTTTTAATGTAAAAGTTCTTATGTATACTATATTCATTATTAATAAATCAATCTTAGAATTCACTCAATTATATAAAATTAATAACTTTATTTGATTAATATTTAGTTATGTCTTTATTATTTTTAAAATTTATCTTTTTAATTAAATAATTTTTTTTTGGATAACAACACAATATATATATATTAGAATTATTTTTTATTTTAAATATTTAATGTAAAAATTCTTATGTATACTATATTCATTATTAATAAATCAATCTTAGAATTCACTCAGTTATATAAAATTAATAAATTTACTTGATTAATATTTAGTTATGTGTTTTCTGTTTTCTAATTTTATCATTTTATTAAAAGATTTTTTTTGGATAGCAACACAATATATATATATATATATATATATCATAATTATCTTTTTTATTTTAAATAACTTTTAGATTTTGGATAATTCTTATTATTATTAATTTTAATCATTTATCTGATAGATATAATTTAAATTTATTTTTATTTTTGAATAATTTATATATTTTATTCATTAAGGGCATAAACGATATTAATCACTATAACTTTTAACATGAAAGCTCCGTTACGAAAAATCACTTCGCAAATGATAGTATAGATTTTTATTTTTGAATAATTTATATATTTTATTCATTAAGGGCATAAACGATATTAATCATTATAACTTTTAACATGAAAGCTCCGTTACGAAAAATCACTTCGCAAATGATAGTATAGATTTTTATTTTTGAATAATTTATATATTTTATTCATTAAGGGCATAAACGATATTAATCACTATAACTTTTAACATGAAAGCTCCGTTACGAAAAATCACTTCGCAAATAATAGTATAGATCCTCCATAACAACCAACATTTATAAAATATTCGACCATGGCACGATGAGTTCAACAAATACATCAACAAAAAATAATAACACTACAATTTAATATCCGTAAACAACTTCATCATTAACAATTTTACCCAAAATCATCATTTTTAAGCCTCAAATGTATAAGAGTCTTGGCTTACATAAAACACCATTTTATGCTGGACATTACCTTCTCTATATCTCAACTGATCACCTTCCCAAAATTATTTGTTCCTAACTCAGTTGCTGTCTGAGTGCCTATTCACTATATCATATAACTTATAATTTCAAATCTATATTAGTTTGTTTCTATAAGTTTGTGTAACATCCCTAGTTGTGTAACGCCCCGATCGTCTATGGCAAATAGGCCTCCTACGCCCGCTCTTTCGGCCCGTGGACCCCATTCCGTTCCAATGATCGGTGCATAAATTTTCCAAGGCTCGAAATCATTGTTTACTGACCCTGCAATCACCATCTGACATTTCCCCTCGTTTTGGCTTCACTCGCACGGTATCGCGAATCACTTCCCGATATGTCACCCATCCTTTCACTACTCCAGCCCAAGCACACTTAACCCTGGAATTCTAAACGGACGTGTGACAGAAAAGGTAAGTCAACTTTGGTGATATAGGTAACCAAATCAATTATCTTAAGTCTTTTTCATATATCACAACTAGGGATGTTACAATTCACCCTTCTCAAAGAACGCAACGTCCTCGTTGTGACCCACGAAAGGTTTCAAGACGCCTCTCGGGTCAGGACCGAGATGGCTAACTAGGGATGTTTTGGCCTCACTCGCACAGTATTGCGAATCACTTCCCGATAGGTCACCCATCCTTTCACTACTCCAACCCAAACACGCTATCCTGGAGTTCTAAATAGATGTGTGACGAAAAAGGTAGGTTAACTTTGGTGATATAGGTAGCCAAATCGATTCTTTTAATCATTTTTCATATATCACAACTAGGAATGTTACAGTTTAAAAAGAATCATTATACAATTTGTGTCCCAGTTTCATCTTCCGGCTTTACACAAGTGAAAGAAACGATTTCTTTTGATCCTTAAACGTTGATTTACTTGATTGGGTATAATTTTGATTAAACCGGTTATCCTAATAAACAATAAACCACGGTTAAATACAAAATATAACTCCGAATTCACATACATTTATATATAAACTCCAGGAACTTTATTGTACCAAGATAATATTGATGTAAAAAAACAAAACAAAATAGAACGCTCAACCAATCAAGATAAAAACAGAAATTTTATGCAACATCTTCTAAATCTAAACGAAGTGTACAGAAAATCTTACAAAATATGCTATCATTTAAACAAGGATACGGAATATCTTTATCCCTAAGAAATACAACCCACAAAATCGAACGTTCAAACAATCAAAATAAGAACATAAATATTATGTTATATCTTCTAAATCTAAACGAAATGTACAGAAAATCTAACTAAATATGCTACCACTTAAACAAGATTACGGAATATCCTTATCCCTAAGAAATATAAACCTAGAACATCTCAAGCCTATGCGCTATATATCCTCATACTTATAAACCACCGTATTATTCAACCCTCCACTCTCCATTGTTTACATTATGCCTCCTAAAGATACTAACTTAGTTAATGATATCAGGCCTTGGAAAACAGAATGGCGAATTCATGTCCAAGCAGTTCATTCATGGTGGCAACAAACAAAGTTTGGTGGTGAATCCTTAGGAATGATACTTGCCGATGAACTGTGAGTATCCAATCATTTACTAACTATTATGTTTTCATTAGTGTATCAATATGACTAATTCATTTATGGTTTTAATACATGGTGTTAAGATACATGCTTCTTGCAAACAAGGATTAGTTCCTAAAGTTCAACGAGAGCTTCCTATTAACGAATGGATGGTTATTGATACTTTTAGTGTATCTCTTGCAAGAGGGCATTATAGAACAACAACTCACGCATACAAAATTGATATAGCCAGTGAAACATTAATCACTCCCTCCGATGTTAAAATAGATAATTCATTTTTATCTTTGACATCTTTTAAATCTATCACCAATGAAGATCTAGATCCTGATTTTCTGATTGATACATATAGTTTATGTTATATATTTGTTGTTATTATCCACAAAACAAATATATATACATTGATTGTATGTTTTTCAGATTTGGACAAGTTGTTGATGTTGGTGATGTCCAGACTGTTCAAGTGAGTGGTGAAGAAAGGAAAAAATGTGAATTATACTAAAAAGACATAAAGTATATTTTGTTTCAGATTAATATATTGATGGTGTTTATGCTATGACATGTCCTTAAAAAAATTAAATATATAATAGTGATCAGAGAATTCCATGTTGTCTTTGGGAACGTTTTGCTGAGCAAATTCAAGAATCTTGTCAAGAAGCAGATAAACATATCATTTTATGTTTGATCCGTTTTGCAAAGATTACATCCTATAGAGGTTAGTTAATATATCATATATTTTATTGCTTTTCTTATATCATTCTGCTTTATAATTTGGTTACAAATTCTTTTGAAGAATCTGATGTGAAAATTAATCCAACCATTCCTGAATCTGATGAGTATATGAAATTGTAAGTGTCTACTTGTGTCTGTAAAATGTCGATCTCAAGTGAAACCTACATCTAGATTTATAATGTCTATGGTTATGCCTAAATTGAAGGTTATCCCAAAATGATCTTGCATTGACAACAATTGGAAATGTTGTAACCAAAAAGAAATTTAGATGCAAGAAAGAATTATGACTGACTTATCAAAAGAAAATCTTAGCTGAAATTTTACATGCAATAGAGGTATATTTTCATTAAAGATATTATTAAGTTTGGGTTGTATCCTAATATTTTGTATATATAGATTGAAAAGTGCAGAGTTACTGATACCATTTATGGAAATGATACCGATTGGGCTTGGTTTTATTTTGGATGTTGCAAATGCACCAAATAGGTGTCGAGGATCAAACGTAAAATTGTTTTGGCCACATCAAATAAACCGTTGTGGCCGTGTGATATATTTCATGGAATTGTATCAAATGTCGAACCACAACGGTTTATAATCATATACGCACTTTTGAAACTCCATTTGCGTATATGATTTTATTGAGATCTAACTTTGTTTGTGTGATATAGATTCAAACTCCATTTGCTGGTTAAAGACAACAACAACAATACCAAAATGATTTTGCTTGACAGTGAAACTCAGAAAGTAGTTGGTTGTAAGGCTGAAAAACTTTGGGATGGATCATACAATGAGGTAATTAAAATAGTTTACGTAGCGTACATGTTAAATTCAAAATATTATTTAAATTTTTAAAAGGAATTGACCATTTTTTTACCAACTTTTTTAAAAGATGGAGGATCCAGAGTTGTTACCAGAAGAAATAAAAGGGGTTGTTGGTAAGACCTTTCACTTTGGTGTTCAAATTAATAAGGAAAATGTTTCTTATGGTGCTGAAACTTATAAAATATCAAAGGTATGGACTCTTGAAGGAATTGCTAAACTCGAAGCTGAAACAGCCGAAGCTGAAGATCAGGAAGGAGATGATCAACTTATCACCATGTCTTCAACTATATCTTCTGACAAGGTTGGAAATACTAATATACTATACACTTTTATCATAAATTTTTCACTAATACGCTTATTTGTGTCACGTTTCTACGCAGAGTGATGATTCAAGCTCTAATACATCTTATGGTTTATCGACTTCATCATCTAAAAGAAAGAAGGAAATAGAAACGCTGCCTGATCTCAATTTTACTAGAAAGAAACAATGCAAAAATTAATTAAACTTGAGAAAGATGATTTAAAGTAGAAGAAAGAAAACTTTTGGATGTTTCAATCTTTTTTCGTTTTTACAATAAGATAGATTCATAGCTTTTTTAGGTTTTATTGGTTTCAGTTTTACTTTAGTTTTTATCAGACTGATTCATATGTTTTTTATTAGTTGTTGTTTCACCTTTGAATAAAAATATTAATGAGATAAATTAATGATTTAAAATTTCTCACGTTTGATTTACTCATTAACATATCTATTTAACAAAGATAAAGTTAAGTTTGGTCAACTTACTTGGGTTTTGATTATCAAAAATACATCTTTTCACTGTCAGATCTCAATTATACTACAAGTAACAATGCACCAAGTTATTAAACTTGAGAAAGATGATTTAAAGTATAAGTCAAAAACCATCTTCGAAAAATCTAAAAAGATATAAATCAAACTTAAAATAGATATATTTTAAAATCTAACTATTAAAACTTTAAAATGTAATTTAAATATATTGTCAAAACAATAGTATTACTATCATAACAGTTTATTTTAATATTATTTGAAAACCTATAATAACAGCTAAAAAATTAAATTTTGCACCATGTTGAACCTGCCAAGTAACCTTAATTTTATAATCAAAACAAATATTATCTTTGATCATTCTCTTTTCTGCACTACACTTACGTTCATTGATAGAAAGTCACATAGTAGAACAGAATCCACCAATTAAAGGTACTTATAATTCATTCATACAACAATCAATATTTAACAAATCATTCTTCCGGCTTACGTTTGACTTATATGTCTATGCGATTAATGGTTTGTTTCACAATGAGAAAGAGACAATATGATGATTTGCACATCCAAACATGGCATATGATCAACCATCAATAGATAAAACAAATAATGCCACTAATCAGGGAAGTGCCGATTTACAGTATTCAAATCGATGCTCTATCCAAGATTCAATACCATTAAGCTTAGTTTTTAATAGGATTTTGGGTGATCTTACAAACATTACATGTGTCTTCTAGTATTCAAAGAAATTCTCATGGGAATCATTTTGTGGAAGTTGAACTTACAAAAAAAAGAAAACCCCTCACTAGTATCAAATTCAGTCCATAAGAAACTTACCTAACTATTATCAACAAATATCTCATTGAGAAAGTTTAACCTTTTTTAGGCATTGTCAAAGAGAATTTCAGAAACTTGCAATCGGTGAAAAAGAGTAAACAAAAACTAGAAAATACTATGTATGTTTTCAGTTGGTATCTACTTAGTTTTAAGGAAATTAGGATATTGCAACTTTAAACTAATTGTTTTATTTTATAAATTTAGCTTCAAGTAAACAAAATCCATGTGTAGTATTGGATGACGATGATGATGCTAATTTTGAACTATCAGATGTTTCATCAAATGTTAATATCTAAAAATTATTTGCTTAGTGCGATGTTTTCATATATAAACATATTAACGTCAGTAACATTGTTTTTTTTTGTTTTATCAGGAACAATGCGTGACGATGATGATCAAGAATTTGACTGCAATAGCATAGAATGTACTGTTTCCGAAGAAGAACATGCTAATGTTGTCAATTCAAAAACAATGGAAACAAAACATCAGAGAAATCGGGTTCTTACAATGGCAACACTAATGAAACAAGCTTTCTCTAATACAAAACCTAAAACTGCCAAGGTTGCAAAAAATAAATGTGGTAAGTTCTGAAACCTAAATCTACTAAGGTAAATATGTTTGTTTTTGGCACTGACCTAACTCTATATATTTGTAGATTATGTAGATGAAGGTGATGCAACATATATTTGTGAGCATTTTGGAGCTTATATGTGGTTTGGCGAGCGCATAAACAAGAGTAGAAACTCCAGAAAACCCATATTTACTCTATGTTGTATGCAAGGTCAAGTTCAATTGCCTCTTTTAAATAAACCCCTTGAGATTATGGAAAGACTAATTATTGGAACTGATAAGCTCAGAAAACATTATCAAAGGAATACCGCCCATATAACATGGTCTTTTCATTTACTTCTATAGGAGGAAAGGTTGATCGTTCTATTCCGAAAGGAAAAGGATCAAAAACATTTCAGCTTCAAGGTGAAATTGCCATAGGATGGGGAGTTTGAAACCTCCAGATGGTAATTCTGCAAAGTTTAGTCAGCTATACATTGTCGACACAGAGCATGAGGCAGTGAATAGAGTTAATGCATTAAGGTACATCCTATGCAATATTTGTTTTTGCTCTGATTCATTTTCTTTACACTTTGAGTTAATGAGTAACTTATTTGTTCATCAAAAACAATGTTTCCATCAAAGGCAAGAAAGATGGTTTGAAAAAGCAGATAATTCAGAAAATAATAGTTATGTTAAACGAAGTGAATCCATATGTGTTCAAATTTCGACAAGCTAGACACATATTGGATAATAATCCTGAGAGTGCTCTCCATATGAGGATTATTAGTGACCGTGTAAAAGATGGAAGGACATATAGCATGCCAACTGCTTCTGAAGTTGCAGCACTAATTCCAGGGGACTTTATGTTAGGAATGATTAAAGGGACATTGTAATGGAGGAAAAACCAGACAACCTCATATGATAAGTGAAAATCATATTTCATACCTTGCATTACAATATCCTCTAATATTGGTTTATGGTGAGGATGGTTTTCGACCTGTTATTAAGAAGTGGGTCACATAGGCTACTAAAAAGCTGAAGAAGGATACAATTAGTATGAGACAATTTTTTTTGCATTCAAGATTCAAAAAATGAGTCTAATGTTCTTCTGAAATCAAGAAGGATGTTTCAAAAATTTCTGATTGATGCATACACAACAATTGAATCTAACAGGCTCCGTTACCTCAAGTTTAACCAGACATGCTTGCGCTCCTACAGCTATGATTCTATTAAAGAATCTAAAAACGCAGGCAACATCGATATGCATGAACAACGTCAGCAGTTTGTATTGCCAGCAACTTTCACAGGAAGTTCTAGATACATGAAGAATAATTATCTAGATGCGATGACCATTTGCAAGCATTTTGGTTTCCCTGATCTTTTTATCACCTTCACTTGCAATCCTAGATGGCCATAGATAACTAGATATGTACAGAAACATGGATTTAAGGCTGATGATAGACCATATATTATTTTTTTGAATCTTTATGATGAAGCTTGACTCTTTGATGGACGATTTAACGAAGAATTATTTTTTGGGTAAAATTGTTTCATGTATGTAATTATGCGTTTCATATTTTTATTTTTTGTATTAGATTTATTGTCTAACCCTATTGCTTTCTTGATACTTCCAGCTATGTATACTGTAGAGTTTCAAAAATGTGGCATTCCTCATGCTCACATCCTACTTTTTATGCATCATGACTCGAAATTCCCAACTACTTATGACATAAACAAGATCATATCTGCTAAAATACCAGACAAAGATGAAGAGCCAGAGCTGAATAATGTTGTTAAGGACATGATGATTCATGGACCATATGGAGCTGCAAACATGAATTCACCATGTATAGAAAATGAGAATTGTGAGAAAAATTATCCAAAACGATATGCGGAGAAAAATAGACTTAACAAAGAGGGCTTTCCTGTGTATATGCGATGTGAACAATCAAACGTTTATGTTGAAAAAATGGCATTAAAATCGATAACAAATGGGTTATCCCATTTAACAAGAAGCTGTCTCTTCGTTACGGGGCTCACATCAATATCGAGTGGTGCAACCAAGCTGGTTATATTAAATATTTATTTAAGTATATTAACAAGTGAGCAGGTCATGTCACTGTATCTGTCGAACCGCCAGAGAATATTGCTTCAAATAATGTCACTGTTGGAGAAGGTGTGGTGAAGAAAAAGAAGAATGAAATACAAGACTTCTTTGATTGCAGGTGCTTGACGCACTATACATTTTAATTACAATTTTATCTTGGTAAATTTTTAAAAGTGTCAATCCTAACTGTTGTTTTGAACTGTATAGATATGTTTCGGCTTGTGAAGGTGCCTGAAGAATTTTTAAATATCCGATTCATTACGGATCTAATTCGGTTGAAACTTTCATTCCATCTACCAGGAAAATACGATGTTTCTAGCATGGTTTGAGCTGAATAAAGTGGATTCTTTCGCTAAGACTCTAACTTATTCTCAATCCCCAAATTTTATACCTTTGATAAGAGTAAAAAGAAGTTCAAAAGAAGGAACCAAGGATTTTGTTTTGGAAGAATTAATTATGTTCTGCACAAGTAAGATGCAGCTTATTTTTAAGAATGTTATTGAATATTGTTAAAGGTCCTACCGGTTTTGAAAATATAAAGACCTATAATAATGTAGTATATGCTGAGTGCAAGGACTGTTATGCTCGAGGATTATTGGACGATGATCAAGAGTATATTGATGACTTAGTAAGTCATAGTTTTCACAGTTCTGCATCCTTTGTTAGAGAGGTGTTTGTGATGATGCTATGCTCTGATAGTTTCAGTCAATCAGAGGTTGTCTTCTCTCACATTTGGGAGCATTGAGTATCATCATAGGAAACCTTTGAATAGGCCAGGTAACAAATTATCACCTTTTTGGTTTCAAAGTTTATTGTTTCAAAACACGTGACATCTTATTGCTATTAGATAGATATCTCATTCTATTACTGATCAAATGTGTTTTATTGCAGAACTTATTTTAAATGATGAAGAGAAACAACAGTTTTCTCTGGTAGAGATTGTGAAGCTTAGGAAAAGCAAAGTGAGCTCTTTATCGTTTTATGAATCTATACCAAAGATTCAAAATCTTGGTAGTAGATTTGAAAATGTATTTATATTCGATGAACGTAACTATAATCTTGAAGAATTGAGAGCAGATCATGATAGAGATATACTTAGAATGATGGATGAACAAAAGAAAATATATGATGAGATCATTGGTGTTGTTGATGCTGGAAGAGGTGGGATGTTCTTCGTTTATGGTTTTGGTGGCACTGAATTGTTTTTTTGTGGTGAATCCTATCAACTGCAATAAGGTGTAGGGGAGATATAGTAATGAATACTGCATCTAGCGGAATTGCTTCTCTATTGTTACAAGGAGGTAGGAGTGCTCATTTTCGGCTTTGCATACCCATTGATCCAGACAAGTTTACCATATGTAATATGGTACATGGCACAAATAAGGCTAATCTTATAAAGGAAGTATCACTTATTATATGGGATGAAGCACCCATGATGAGCAAATATTGTTTTGAATATTTGGATAGAAGTTTAAAGGATCTTATGGGTAATCATAGAAACAATCCATTTGGTGGAAAGGTAATTTTGTTTGGATTTGATTTTCGTTAACTCCTTCCAGTCATCACCGGAGCTGGTAGAGTAGAGAATGTATTGGCTGCAATGAATTCTTCATATCTTTGGGAGCATTGTAAGGTCTTGAAACTCACAAAGAACATGCGATTGTCTTATAATAATCTGACTTATGAGGAAGCAAATGATCTTAAGGAGTTTTTCGACTGGATTTTGGACATTGGCGATAGAAAAATTACGGAGCCTAATGATGGGAGGCTTTGATTGATATCCCTGATGAGTTCATTAATCACTGATCCTGATGATCTTATTGAAACTATAAGTTATGCGATTTATGGAAGCAATGATTCACTTATAGAGATGAAGGATCCTATGTTTTTTAAGAGAGAGAATTCTTATGTCCAACTAATGAAGATGTTAATATGATTAATGATCATATGTTATCTAAACTTGATGGTTAGTGTTCACTTTCTATATACTATATAACTTTGACATGCCTTTTAGAAATTAATTTTTTTAATGTTGTTTTTTTTTCAGGTGAAGAAATGATCTTTATTAGTTCTGATAGTATTGATCCGTCCGATATAACCTCAGCAAATAATCAAGCATTCAGTTCTGATTTTTTGAACAATATTAAAGTTTCTGATCTGTCGAAGCATAGTTTGAGATTGTAGATTGGTTGTCATGTTATGTTGCTTAGGAATACTAATCCTACAGAGGGTTTAATGAATGGTAAAAGACTGCAAATAACAGAGATGATTGATTTTATGGTGGGGGCTAGAATACTTACTGGGGAGAAGGTTGGGGATACAATTTATATTCCCAGGTTGTTGATAACTCCATCAGATAAGAGACTTCCTTTCAAAATGCGAAGAATACAATTTCCTTTAGCTGTGGCTTTTGCAATAACTATCAACATAGACAAAGGACAATCACTCTCGCAAGTTGGTCTATTTCTTCTAGACCAGTGTTTTTGCATGGACAACTCTATGTTGCAATTTCTAGGGTTACCTCAAAGAAAAGATTGAAAATTCTGATTGTGGACAAGGATGGAAAGCCTTAGAAGAAGACTAAGAATGTTGTTTTCAAAGAAGTGTTTAACAACCTTGAAAGTAAAGATGATGAATGAATTGATGGTATTGTTTGTTTTTCTTTTTTTCTGAACAATGTTATGAGCAATCTCGAGGTTTAAACTCTTTTTGAACCTTCTTAGTTTAGTTAATTTTCATGATGACTTTAAGTTTAAAGGAGTGTTATTTTTTATGTGTTGATAACCAATTATAAACATATATCATGCGACAAATAATATCATTCACTCAAGTAATTCATTTTAAACAGCCAAGACAAACCAGATATGCAAGAATAGTTCTAAGCCATCCTATATTCAATATCAACATTATTCTGGTAACAAACTATTTTATAAATCCTAAATTGTCAGTTCATAAATTAATCACATATTAGCCATCTGAAAAAGACTATTTATTTAGTTTTGAGTAACTAACCTGCCAATTGAGCATTCAAATGTGAGTGGACACTGTATCATTCTTTTCCGAACAAGTTAACATTCTTAGTTTCCGATCAATGAACTCAAATTCCTGAAAGAAAGTTAACGAGAACCATAGTAAGAATACTATTTTGATCGTTAAGTTTAATAAACAGTAGAAAAAGAGCTCCATTACAATTTTGATACAATACTTCAAACTGTAACCAGACAAATAATAATCTTGCTACAAATGCATTCATATCTGAACCAGTGTATATAGGATATAGATGTAGATGTGGACTTATCTTTGTCATGTTCATATACAGAGCTTCAGTTTCCTTCTAATATTTGTGATTCTTACACTGTATAATGAATTAGAAATTAGTTTTACAAATATGACCTACACATTGTTAGAATCTTTTATACTAACCTTTTTCGATTTAGTAAAAGTGTTCATTGATCAAGACTAACCCTTACGATTTAGTAAAGGTATTCGTTGATCAAGACTATGAATGTAAAGGAATTTTACAATTAAGTGATACTAACCTTATATTTTCGATTCTGAAATTTCACTTTGGATAGCTTCAAATCACAACCATTCCAACCAAGTTTAGTTCCTAATTTATGCCATAGCATGCATACCCCGTACATGAAACAATATCGGATAAACATAAGGTAGTTTGTAGGAACAAAAAAACATATAACAAGTTGACATCTACTACTGTTATTTTTTTTAAAAATAAACCAAACATTCCACAATGTGTCTACTCTATTGAACATGCTTTTCCAGATCATATACTGATTCTAAAGAAACAACAATCCTAATATAGCAATAGTATTTTAGACCGAGTTGATACTTTAAGTACTTACAAAAACATTATACCAATTTAAATCTGTCTCAAAATATTTATAATATTCATCTTTTTTCGTATGATACAATTCTGGAGCACAAATATTCAAACAATCAGAAAAAAATTATTTAATATTTTATCTATATTCTTATTCTATAAAGTATATTATATATACTTTCGAATGACCCATGTATGATATGAGCTCAACTTCTCTGTCTCCATATTATAAAATAAGGTTGTGAATCATGTCCTTTACTAATCGATATAAGTTATCTAAGGCTCCATATCAGGGGTTCTTTATAAATAAATTAAAATATGAAATTGTGAATTTGAACTGAAAAAGTTACATGCAAAGGGAGAACAGTTATAAAACATCAAGACAAGTGCCAAAATAATAATAAAAAGAGTGGATTTATCTATCGGTTTGATTCATGATGTTTGATCTGGTTTGGTTGAACACAATCGGAATCTGAGTTTCAGTCTTCGTATACTAAAAAGACTGATCTAGAGTTTAGTCAACACTAATAGGGATGAAAAGTAAGGAACAAGACTATTTATTTAAGAGTTTACAAAGATGGAGGTTTTGATTATGAAGAAATTGCAGATTATGACTTAAATCATCTCGATCGTCTGTGTAAGGATTTTATTTGCCGTCGAAGATAGAAGATAGAGAGATAAATTTTCCGTCGAAGAGAGAAGATAGAGAGATAGAGATAGATTCATTGAATCGCCAGAGTTATTAGGAGTCATCAAAAAGTTGTTACACGTGTCCGTTTCTCTCCCGCCAAAATATATTGGGCTTGCTACATGGGTTTTAATAAGAAGTCTTTTGGTCTGGTGAGAGAATCTTATAAGTTTGGGCCGAGTATGTTGGTTTTAAATTACAATTTATCTACTCTATTAGAATTAATAAAATCTGTATTTATTTTGGACATATTTTTATATTTAGGAAATTCTTTATTATATTATATAAAGATATTCATATATTAAATTATAAAATTTCGAAGCAAAATTAGTGAATAATATTGATTAGTATAATTGTTTCAGATATATCATTTATGTAATTAAAAATTTATAATCTAATAAATTACGCATTAAATTATTCATTATAAATATGGTTTGTATAACATAATTATTTTTTATTAAAAACAAACTGTTTTGGTTATATATTGATATTGAATATAAAAACTACACTTTTATAAATATTAATGTGTCAATCCCCCATATTCATCTTCATTCTCTCGACCAGAGTCAGAATAAATATCAGCCATAAATAATGGGTCATTACCCAACTCAATGTAGGACGTGTGCTCCTTGATCACTCGAACAGGGTCATAGAAAGCATTCTTTTCTTTGAGTGTCAGACACAAATTATTTGTTTGCATGTTGGAAAAAGCTCCTACAATAGCCATAAAGACTCTCCCAAATAGTAGAGAAGAATTCCAGTCTATATGAATATCCATAATGAAAATTCACTAAAACTAAAGCATTGCCGATTTGTACATGATGGTTTCTGATAATTCATCTTATATTCCCTTTAGAGTAATCCATAAAATTAAATGAGTCACCATAAGATTCTATCTTCATATTCAGCTGAGTATCCATGACCCTAGGTATGATGCTTACGGAAGAACCCGTATTGCATAGTGCATTAGGGTAATTGTGACCGCCAACAATGCATGGAATCACAAAATTTCCAGGATCACTTTTCTTCTTCAGTATAATCTTCTTCATCTTTTATCTAATCTGATTGAACATGAAATCCATGGTTCAACCAAAGTCTCACCAAACCTTTAAAAACGACCATCTAGGAGGTACCTGGATAGAGGTTCAGTCCAAAGATCATATATCAACAACAGAAGGATATTTGCCATGAAAATAATTTTCAAATATAGCCAACTCAACAATGTATCACTAAGACTTGGAATTATAAGAAAATCTTAACAGACCAAGAAGTTATGTAATTTACAAAATGTAAGTTTTTCCAGCCAGCCCATTTATTAGTATCAGCCATCTAAAGTGGTTTCAGGCCCAACCAAGAAGCGGTCTTCACCAAAAGCACTTACTGAGTTCAATAGGGATATGTTATGGATTCATGATTCCCGGAATCAGGAGAAAATACCAAGGGAAATTGAAGATGCAATCAATTTTGCAAAACCGGCCAAACCGACATCATATAAGGAAAATTTTCAACCAATTCAATTTGGTTCAACCCAAGGCTTTCTTTGGAAGCCAGGAGATACTGTAGACCAACCAAAATGCATCCAAGACGTCCTTAGCTTAACCAGAACCCAAAGGACCAGGCGGATTCTCCATACCATCAACTTTCCTTATTTGGATGCGTTGACACCATTTGGTTGCAAGGAAAATCTTCATCAATTTATGGGAAAGAGGCAATGTCCATATTCTTCGTCAATGAGCCTAAGGAGAATATGAGGGAGACTTCTAAACCGTGGATACATCCAGAAGTTTTCCAAATACAAGATCATCACAAGATTCCCATTTGAAGAAGGCATAAATCAAGCTAACGGCTATATTCTTTGGAGCCATCAATTCTTTTCTTTCCAAGACTTTTATTTCAATTTATTTTGTTTCATTTTGTCATTTTTGACTGTTATAGATTCCTAATGTTGAGTCTATAAATCTCAAGTTGTTTCTAGATTTTTCAAAACTATTGTTCAAGTCTTTAGAGTGTTGTGAAAAAAACTCTTGAGCATACAGACTTAACAAGACCTCTTTTCACAGAGCTTTGTGGTGTCCCTCAATCCATTTCGTCCATCTCATCTATTGGATGCGCTTGAGAGAGTTATACAACCAACAAGCAAAGCACCATCTCATTCTACTTTAATCATCTCCAAATCAAGCTAAGAGTGTTACACAACCAGCAGCTAGATTCCATCTCATCTATCCTTTTCCTTTGTCTATTTTATTTTTTTAGTTCATATCATAAGTTGCATCTCATCCACTTTGCATTTGTTTCAGGTTAACAACTTGCATTCCATCCATATCTCCCACCCGATCATATACTTGGTCGATACATTTAAGCTTCCATCATCCATATTGCTAACCCTGATTTCAAGCATGTATTATTTTGTATCAGAGCTCAAAGCTCCTGAATCTAGTCCATTATATCCTTGCATCATATTTTTTTTTTTGCATTTGCTTGCATGCTAAATTAAAAAAACCATAAAAACAGTTTTTGCATTTTTGTGTTCTTTGTTCATCATAAATTGAAAACATATAAAGACTTGAGATAGGAGGCGGCCTATTGCTTTTTTGATTCATTTTAGTCATAAAAGAAAAGAAAAACATGTTTGCATTTATTTAGTAATTTTGTTTCCATTTAAGGAAAGTCCAAAAAAATATGCATTCCATATTTGTTTTTTGCTTAAATACCCCAAAAAAATCTGCATTCAATATATCTTACTAGATATTGGACCACATTAATTTAAAATTATTTATATTAACCAACGATACCATATAATATAATTTAACTCCTAAAGCTTTTATTTAACTTAAGTAGTTAATATTTTCGCTGATTGAACATGCATTAGATTGTCACGTTTCTAAATCAATGTTTTAGTTTATAGTTTTGTTCCTCATAACCCGTGAGTTTTCAGAGTGAAATATTCGACGAGAACCAATTTCCCTTATATATTAATCCTGAAGCATTACAAAATGTTTTGGTAGTATTATCACTAAGATGATTCTTAAAATTCTTAGAAAATAGGTTGGTCCATCGCAGCATATATTATAGTTTTTATTAAACTAACTATCAAATAAATTATTAGTGTATAAAAGAATATTTTCCTTCTTTCCTTAGAAAAAAGCTACAGAATTACCTCATATGGTTAACAAATACATGACAACTAATGATTTTGAATAATAAAGATTTGATAACCATTTTTGTATGGGCTAGTCTCTCAAATAGATATTTTGAAGTTTTTGTCACAAAAATAGACCATATAAAATGACCAAAATAGACCTCTTAGTTTAGAAATTTTAATATTTTTTTCAATTTTTTTTAGTTTTAAACCTCACCTCCAAAACCCCACCCCATAACTCTAAACCCTAAATCTAGATTAGTTAACCCAAGGGGTATAAATGTATATTTACACCCTTTAATAAATTTCTATTTGGGTCATTTTTCTCCTTGAGTGCTATCTTGGGGACAAAAACTTTTTAGATCTATTTTATGTTATTTCTCTTTTTGTATCTTCCATCATTTTTTTTAATTATATATTCTTAAACGAAAATAAACAATCACATTAGGTATATAATAAAAAAAATAGATTTTTTTCTTATATGCTATAGTTTGAATTTTTTTTAAACAATTATAAATTACTAAGAAAGTAAAACATTCACATTGAATTTTTTTTATAAATGGTTGAAATTTTTTATTATAACTAAATAAAAATAATCATAAAATCATATAAATATAAAGTTTCATTTAATAAATATTCAGATTAAATATATATATATATATATATATATATATTTCAATATCATTTAAATTAAAATATACACCATACATAAAATATATAAACTATTAATTTTAAATTTGCATTGAATAAAAATAATATTTTTGTTACAGAAAATATAAAAACTTTAATAAAATCATATGAGTACAAAGCCTCAATTAATAAATATCTATATTAAATATATATATATATATATATATGTCAATATCATTTAATTTTAATTGTATACCACATAAATAAATAAATAAATATTTTTTTACCAAAATTTTTTATTGTAAATAAAAAGGGATTTTTATTTATTTATCTGATTAATAAAATTTAATCATATACGTTACAATTACCCGCTTTTCAGTTACTCAATATATTTATTATTACATAGTACATAAATGAACACAAATAAATAATATATGTATAAGTAATTTTTATACATAATTAATTTGACATAATTAATGTTTATTCTGCGCAATCGCCAATTTCAAATGTTATTTGATCAAATTATTTAAAAATATAATTTTTTATATCGAAGTGAGATGTGAATTATAACATCCAAATGATATCACTAAAGCCCAATGTAAATTAAATAGATTTAAAAAAAAAACAAAATATCAACAAACATGACTTTACTCGTCAACCTTATATTGACAGTCAATGACTATAAGTTTGGGTACTTATGACATAACGGTTGAATGATCAAAGATAGTATTCAACGATTATTAGTATATAAATTCACTCCGCGCATGTGCGCGGTTAATTACCTAGTCTTGCATTAAAAAAAGGGAGATAGCAATTCAAATCATTTAAATTTCGTGCATATCATATCCTGCATTAAAAAATAAAATTAAAAACCATTTAGTTTAATTTATATTATTTTCATCCAAGCATACTTAATTGTTTCCATTTTCAGTTATTTGCATTTGCATAACAAGAAAAAAAAACTCACAAAATGTCAATGATAGTTTTGAATTTCATTTCTCTTTCCATATTGTTTATTATCATTTCATATTTTTTTTATTTTGAGATTACATAAAAAAAAAACAATGATCATTTTGCATAATTTATTTCATTTCGGTTCACAATTACATATTTCTCGGTTTAGTAAAATAGTTTACATTGTTTTATTGTTCTTATTCGACCATCACTTCCCATATTTTAACTTGGTCCTTGAGAGTGTTTGCACGAAGAAATGAGAGAGAGAGGAATCACATGGCCAAACTCTAGTGGCCATACTGAACCAACAGTTGGCAGCTCTACAAGAGCTCAAAAACCTGATTTCTCAATTAGAGAAAAGAAACAAGACACAAGGCCAACGACCAAAGAAAGGAGAAAGTGGATTTGGAGATGCACCAGAGACTGTCTATGTCAAGCCCAAGCTACCAGATCCTTCAAGGATCAACCAACATCCAACTTATAAAGCCCACAACCATCATGTTCTTGATTATCGGTTTGATTATAATTATGTTGCTGATAAAGTCCAACTCTTTGCTTTTTCAGGAAAATGAGATTATTTAAGGTGGGAAAAAAACTTAATGAATGGTTTCACTACAACAAAATCCAGAAAAGAGAGGTTATCTTATATCATTGATTAACTAAAGGATGATGCTTTTAAATGGTGAGTACAAGAAGAAGACGATAGGTGGTTTTACAGATAACCAACTATCAAAACGTGGAGAGCTATTAAAGAAGTCATGAGATATGAGTTTGCACCAGATTTTTACAAGTTTTGAAATCCAGGAACTATACCCAAGGAGATATCCAACTCATGGTTCCAAAGAAGCAAAGAAAGTTGTGGTACAAGAAGGCCAAAGAGTCTTGCCTCAATAAGAAAACTTTCAGCCGAACCAGGGGCACGCCATTGTCCAATGCTTAGACCAGAAAAGTGACATCCCAAAGGCCAGGGAGATGATTGAAAGTGTCGGCCAAAACACTTTGATCAGGACCAAAGAAAAGCCAGATCAAGTTGTTATGCAACTAAAGGCTAAGGTAAGTACTACACTTGATAATTTGGTTCATGACTCATCTACCACTGGTATAATTCACTTGTCTTTGTCCAAGAGTGTTTTTACAGGTCTTAAGGAGCCTATATCCCACGGATATGACACACAAAGAGAAAACCTTCCAATGGACCAAAAGTAAAAGCAATCAAAGTTGCTTAAACAAGCAAAACAAGTGACACACATAACCTTCCAAGGTAAGTATCTAAAACCAATTTTGGTTGAGGATCTAAACGTGTATATTCATGGTACAGGAAGGATAAAAGAGAGTCCAACACACCTACTGAAGTTCCAAGATCCGAACCAGAACATGAGCTCAATCAAAAAATCCACACCACAAGTAGAAACCTAAATCTGAACAAAGGATTGTTCAAGTACCAAATCTGAGGTAACTTTCACTCTAGATCATCATGATATTATTAATTCCATGACAATATTAATGCACTTGTCTTGTCCAAAAAAAATTGAAATTGGTACAGGAAACCAAGGTGTGTACAAGGCAAACAAAGAACAAGAAGTTCTTACTGCCACAGCTGACTTAAAGGTTAATTTGTCTATGTTTTTATCAGATTATAAATCCCGTTATTTTGGTGTAATACACTTGTCATTTCGAAGATGTTTTGATCCAGGGATAAGTCAAGAAGCAAATAAAAACCAAACTGATGTATCACAAGAAGGTGAGCATACCAGCCAAGGAAAAAAGTTGCACGAAAGGCAGCCATTTAACCAAACTTGTCCAAAGAAGAATGTCATTCTTCATCATGCTAATGAAACTAAGGTAAATTCGACCATAACACATTATATTCATGAAAATCCAGTATCAAATATAATTCAATTGGTCTTTGTCCAGAATGTTGTAAATTTTTCAGGTTGCAAGGAAGAAAACTTCAAAGAAATCCCACCGGATACTCTTTTGTCGCTTGAAGAATCAACTCCAATGATGGTCAAAAACGAGGCTACCAAAAGTGTGAAGGACCATAAACTCCAGAATATATGAAAACACCATGTCCAGGACAGAGGCATAATCATTTCCCATCTTTTAAAGGAAGAGCCACTAGATGCACAATCCATCCCCAAACCGAAACAATACCGAGGTAAGACTTTGGAATCTCAAAAGAGAATGAAACCTGACTTTATCTATCTTGGTGCAGTTTATCCAGGTCTTAGGTAAAAACCTTTAGAAGAGGGAGGGAATGATAAAGCCATCAAACCAGTGGCTTAACCGGAGGCCGGTCCAACACCCTACTCAACCAACCAATGCGCCAACCATGGTATATGTGCACTCAAAATCCCATATTTACAAACAATGAGTGTTTTCACAATGAAAATAGTTTTCATGTATTTTAAATTTCACAAGTTTTCATTTCCAAGTGGAATCATCCCAAAATCTATTCGAACCAGAAAGTTATGGATTTTACAAAATAGAGGTTTTCCAACACACCCATTTGCGAGTCTCGGACTTTAGAAGTGGATGTTAGCCTAACTATGAAGCGGACTTCTCCAGAATCAATCATGGGTTTCAAAAGGGGATAAATATATTTCCCAAAATCCCATAATCAGAAGAATTGGTCATGGGAAAACTAAGATGCAATCAATTTCCCAAAAACCGGCCAAACCGACATCAATTGGGAAAAGTTTCCAACCAATTCAATTTGGCTTGAACAAAACCTTTCCTTGGAATCCAGGAGACACTATTATCCATAAAGAAGTTATTAAACACTTCCTAAGCTGCACCAGCACCCAGAGGATTAGGAGAATCCTCATTAACCTCAACTTGTTTAATTTGGAGCCTTGGCAATTAAAATTCCAATTGCTACTTCTTCAGTCCCTGCACGAGTTCAGCACACTCCATTCCATCCAGAAGGTTTCCAGGAAGCTCTATTCCCTTGAAACTGTCCAGGTTGAAGAAGAATCAAGTTCCTCATTTATGGCCAAGCAAAACACTTCCAACGGCCATATTATCTCTCAAGATCACTCCTTTGAAGAATCTACTTTATTTGCAATTTATTTTCTTTTTGTGTCTTGTTTATGAACGTTTTTTCTTGTCTAGTGTCCCCTTAGTCGAGCCTATAAATCTCAAGTCGTTTATCCATTGTAAATCAACCCTATTTTGAAATTATAAATGAATATGCAGTTTTTCTAGTTTTATCCAAACTATTGTCAAAGTCTTTAAGTGTTGTGAGAAGCAGCTCTTGAGCAACCAGGCTTATCAAAGTCTCCTTTCACAGAGCTTTGTGATGTATATCAATCCATCTCTTCCATCCCATTCATTGGCCAGGTTTGAGAGAATTACACAACCAGCAAGTAAAGCACCATCTCGATCCACTTCAATCATCTTTTGATCAAGCTGAAAGTGATACACATCCTGCAGCTTGATTCTGCCATATCTATCTTTTTCATTTGTCTATTTTTATTGTTTAGTTCATATCTTAAACCACATCTCATCCACTTTGTATTTGTTTCAGGTTAAAACCTTGCATTCCATCTATATCGACCACCCGATCATATACATGGTCGATCCATTAAAGCTTCCATCATCCATCTTGCCAACCTTGATTTCCAGCATGTATCAATCTTGCTGATCCAGATTTCCAGCCTGTATCATTTGATATCAGATCTCAAAGCTCGTGAATCAGGTTCATTATATCCTTGCATCATTCAACTTGCTTGCATTTAATTATTTTCATCACTAATTAAAAAAAAAAAACAATAAAACCAATTTTCTTGCATTTTTGTTATTTGTTCATCATAATATTAAAACAAAAAAAAAGGAGAGGTAGGACAAAAGTTTATTTTCGTGTAGATTATCTAGGATTCAAATTTTATTCATTAGTTTGTTTGCATTCATTCCCCAAGTCCCACTTGCCATTTATAGATTTTGTGCATTCGTTCCAAAAAAGATCTGCATTACCTTACTTGTTCTTGTTTAAAAAGTTGCTTTAAAAAGAAGAGAGGCATATAATTTTAACTATTTTCGTGCATTCATATCTGTTTCCTCATTTTTTTTAAAAAGCTTGCATCCTGAAAAAGAAAAGAAATAAATTGTTTCATCATAGGTTCTAAATGGTGACCAAGGAATGAGCGGGAATAGTGGATTCCTTATCATTCCTTACAATTTATACCATTTACAAGGAATATTTGTTACTTATGATTCCTTAACATTCCTCTACATTTAAGGAAATATTTACTATATTTTTTTTTTGATAATCCAGGGGGTTCTCCACTTAGAGTGGGTCATTCCCCCTGGGCCCGGTCAGGCTGAGGCGACGCTTCACCCAAGAGAGCTTTCAAACTGAGCCGAAAGCAAGAGTCCAGACCTCGGGTATCCAAAAGCGGCGCGGTAGTTTCCGCATGGGAAGGAAATCAAACCCGGATGGTGATTGCCACCACAGGCCCGTCCTGCCACTTGGACTACCTCGTCCAGACTATTTACTATATTTATTCTTTATCAAATTTGGGGAGGAACATAAATAATAGATATTCCTTTCATTTTTTTCCTCATCATTGTTTTCCTTCTTAATCCTCTTATTTCTTTCATGGTTACCAGTTTGAGCCACAGTTCATTTCATTGCATATTTTGGTTTGTTTGCATTTCAAATTAATAAAATTCAGCATTAATTTTTCATTTCATATTTCCTTTCCATTGTGTTTACTAACATCCCATATTAGTTTCATCACGATTTTGCATAAAGAAAATAAAAAAAAATATTCATCATAGCCTATATTATTTATTGTATATTGTTTGCATCCTAAGAAAAACAAAAAAAAAACAAAAGGGAAGAATCTGACCCCATAGCAGTAAAACAAAGTCATCTCCGGCTACCCATGTAGAAGAAAAAGGATTATGTCCATTCCAATGCAGAAGGAAACCCATTAATATGCAAAGGATGTAAATCCTACAATTTTACTAGTTGTTCACATTTGCCAAAAGTAGGATCCAGCATGCTCGTTGTTACCTATCCAAGAAGGAGGCATTTGTCCACGACATGGATCTCCTTACTAAAAACAAAATTAAGGCTATGGGATCCACAAGGCCAATGACCACAAGGAGAGAAAATAAATTTGGAGATGCACCAGACGCTGAGAATGTTGAGCCAAACCACCAAATCCCTAATAGATAGATCCATATACACCAATCGGCCAAAAGAGGGACGTAAGCAAAAGTTTTGCTTATACATCTAACACCTTAGTGTTTTCAAGTTTGAGCAGGAACCAGAGGTGTATCAAAGGTGGGAAATGAACATGGAAAAATGGTTGAGTCCAACAAAACTACTGAGGATAAGAAGCTATCACAAGCTGTTCAAGCTTTAACCAAAAATGCCTACAAATGGTGGCTAAAGCAAAGCACTCGACAAGTGTTAGATTGGAGAGACCTTAAAGCCAACATCTATAAGGAGTTTTTAGAGAAGTACCAGCATCAAGAAGGTCAAAAGGAAGACGCGACGGTAACCATGGGGAAGAATGGGAGTATGTAACCATACATGTTGTGCAAACCAACCCCAAAATCAGAACCTGCGTTTGTTCAAGTAAAGGCCAAGGTAAGTCCTCTACTTGATCAGTTGGTCAATAAATCACCTACCAATGCACTTTCTTTAGTCAAAGGATGATAGTGCATGTTTTGAGTAGTCTAAATCTAATGAAGAAGAAACATCAGAAGTAATTTTGTGGTGGATCAAAATAAGGTTCAAGATACAATGCATGACATATTTCCTAAAGAGGCCATGACCAGACCATACATGCTGGCCAATCCGACCATCACTTTTTAAAGTAAGTCTTCTTTCTCTGAAATGAGAATATTTTTCTATAGATGTCAAGAGAGAAGCATTGATAGAAACATCACTAGAAAAGAAAACCGATTTATCTATGATGAGTGATAATTTTATTCAATCAGATTTAGTGGTTCCAAATTCTTGTGTAATGCACTTGTCTTTGTCAAAGAGTGTTGTAACAGGAATTAAGGATCATGAATTTAAAGGAGAGGAACCACAAGGTGTCATCCTTGTGATGAAACAAAATATGGTTTAAGACACAATGCAGTTCATTTTGTTTAATGAAGCAAAACCAATCATAAAAATATCCCACCAACGTAAGTGTCTAACACAGCCTTTAGATACTGGTACTGATGTTTATGTTCTTGGTACATGGAAAACAAATGAAAGCTATATTCTTACTGAAGTTTCAATGAAAGGACCAGACGATAAGCTCAGCCATGAACCACCACACCTGTGGAAACTGAAAATTGAACAATGGGTTGTTCAAGTGCAAAATCTTAAGATATGTTTCACATTAGATCAGAAATTTCTTATTAACTCCATCACAAGATTAATGCACTTGTCTTGTCCAAGAGAATGTGAAATAAGCTTAGGAAACCAGAGACAGTACACGGTCAAAGGAAAAAGGACACCAACCATGGTGTTATCAGATGTTGACCAGAAACAAGCCCATGGTGATGCTGAACCAATGCCATTCAAATTCAGCCTAAGCCAGGTAAGTTTCACTAATCTTAAAAAATCCATATCGTTTGATAAAGAAGACATCATGCGTTTTTCTTTGCCAAAAAATTGATCCAGGAATAAGACAAGAAGAGCGACAAACAAACCGAGATCCAAAGTTCCAAGAAAGGCAGCTAACCAACACAAGTTGTCCAAAGAAGAAAGTCATTCTTCAACTTGTGTAAGCTATCAAAGTAAGTTTAGAACTTACACATTCTGTTTATCATTGTCCAAGTACAAATATCATGCACTTGATTTTTGTCCAGAATGTTGAAATTGTTTCAGCTTGCAAAGAAGAAAGCTTCAAAGAAATCCCACTGGATAATTGTTTGTTGTTAGGAGAATCAACCCCCAAGAAAGTCAACAACGAGGCTACCAGAAGTATGAAGTACCATCAACTACAGAGAGAAACAATGAACATGTTCAGAGAGCAGAGACGTGATCCATTCCTATCTCCTCAAAGGTGAACGACCTGATGCATAACACATTCCCAAACCGAAACAATACCAAGGTAAGACTTTAGAATCTCAAAAGAGAATGAGACCTGACTTACTCTATCTTGGTGCAGGTTATACAGTTTCGAGGCGAAACCTTGTCAAGAGGGAGGGGATGTTGCAGTCACAAATTCCATGGTTCAACCAGAGTCTCACCAAACCTTTCAAACTGGCCATCTAGGAGGTATCAGCGATAGAGTTTCAGTCCGAAGAGCATATCTCAATAACCAAAAGGATTTTATCCATGAAACCAATTTTAAAAGAGGGCCAACTCAACAATGCATCAATGAAGCTTGTAATTACAAGAAATCTTAACAGACCAAGAAGTTATGTGTTTACAAAATGGAGGTTTCCTAGCCCGCACATTTGCGAGTATCAGCCATCTAAAGTGGTATCAGGCCCAAACAAGGAGCGTCCTTCACCAAAATCACTTATTGATTTCAGTAAGTATATTTGTATGGATCCATTAAGCCTGAAATCAGGAGAAAATACCAAGGAAAATTAAAAATGCAATCAATTTCTCAAAACCGGCCAAACCGACATCGTCTAAGGAAAGTCTTCAACCAATTCAATTTGGTTCAACCCAAACCTTTAAGCCAAGAGATACTCTAGACCAAAAATAATGCATCCAATAAGTCCTTATCTTCACTAGCACCCAATGGATCAGGCAGATTCTCTCTACCATCAACCTTCCTTATTTGGATGCTTTCACACCATTTGCTTTCAAGGAAAATCTTCATCAATTTATGGGAAAGGGGAAACGGCCATATTCTTCATCAATGAGCCTAAGTAGAATATCAGTGAGATTTCTAAACCGTGAATACATCCAGAAGTGTTCCAGATACAAGATCCTCACAAGATTCCCATTTGAAGAAGGCATAAATCAAGCTATCGACTATATTCTCTAAAGGCATCAGTCCTTTTGCCTCTAAGACTTTTATTTCGATTTATTTTGTTTACTTTTGTCATTTTTGACTGTTATATATTCCTAAGTTTGAGCTAGGCTCAAGTTGTTTCTTCATTGTAAACAACCCTTGAACTTTTATGAATGAATATGCATTTTTTCTAGTTTTATCAAAACTATTGTCCAAGTCTTTAGAGAGTTGTGAGAAGCAACTCTTGAGCATCCAGATTTATCAAGGCTTCCTTTAACAGATCTTTATGGTGTCCTTCGATCCATTTTATCCATCCCATCCATTGGCTAAGCTTGAGAGAGTTATACAACCAACAAGCAAAGCACCATCTCGATCCACTTCAATCATCTCCTAATCAAGCTGAGAGTATTACACAACCAGCAGCTAGATTCCATCTTATATATCCTTTTCCTTTTTATATTTTTATTTTTTTAGTTCATATTATAAACCGCATCTCATCCACTGTGCATTTGTTTCAGGTTTACAACTTGCATTCCATTCATATCACCCACTCGATCATATATTTGGTCGATCCAGTCAAGCTTCTATCAACCATCTTGCCGACCCAGATTTCCAGCCTGTATCAGAACATACACTCGATGTCCTCTTTTATCTCTCTGCTTTCTCTGAAAACACTCATATCATGTGGGTGTAATAAGCCCCATCGAATGGTACAACTTCAGGGATCCTCAATACCCTCTTGGTAAAAGTACCCATCTCCTTATCAATAGCCTCTCTCTCTTTAGATGCTTGAAAAACTTGATCTTCTTCCTCTTTCTAATAGAAGTATGACACTTAGTTGCCTGTTGAATGATCATAGGGCTCTGGTTTTCATCATTAGGTTGCTGACTGGTGTCAACTGTTGGCTATGTTGCTGTATAATATGGATATCGAGTTGCATTGAAACTGTGTATGTCAATGCTTGGTAAACATACTTTATATGTCATAGGTGGGTGTCGATTGAAATTAGTGTGGTGTCGGTTGATGATTTCTGTCTCACAAGATCCCATGGATTCTTCAAGTGGTGTCGATTGGTGCTTAGTTGTTGGTGTCGAATGACACCATTGCGTGCTGCCAAATGACATGGAACTTTCTACTTGAGAGTCCCCTTCTTGTAGCTTCTCATGCTTCACCACTTTTTAGAATTCATCATCTATAATGGCACTCACGAGTGCTTCGGTCCAGCCTCACTTTTCCCTTTAATCAAAGCTTCATGTCTTCTTACAGCGTCACTAGTCTGAACTACCATAGTCTCCAGCTTTTTCACATGGGTGTTGAGTGCTTCAAGTTTTCATTCAGATTAGTGTACACATCATCAGTCTTCCCATTGAACTCCATAGCAAAGTTCTGCTGTCCCTCAAGAGCCTGATCAATCATGGATTCCAATTTGTTTTCCTGAGTTGCTGAAGCATGATTCTAGTAAGAAGAGGCTCCATAATTCCTTGTGTTGTTGATGTTGTTGCTGAAGGGTTTCTGGTACTGCAAACCTTGGTTGTAATAACTCCTCTAACTAGTTCCATAGAAGTTTTGTTTCCACTCTGATTCCCAAACCTCTAATTCTGAAAACCAGCACAACTAACGTAGTTCCCTTCCTCCTCCTCGCCCTTTTCAATATCGACATTTACAGCTTCCACATCCTCTGCGAAGCTGGCCTGTTTCTTGAGAAGTTTATGAACATTGTCCAGCTTTGCCTTAACTTTAGCCACATGTTCCTTATCCAATCTCTCAATCAATTTATTCCTCTCAAAATAAGTGTTCTTGGTGCTATTGATAGATGCCATGTTCTCAATAAGTCTCACAGATTCATCTAGATTTTTGGTGTTGAATTTTCGTCACTAGTTGTGTCTAAGGCCATCTGATAAACATGTGTGAGACTTTAAAAGAAGGTACCTAGCTGTTGTACCTAATTGAATCCATGGTGTGGACAGTCTCTCTGGTATGACCTGAATCTGATCCATTTAACTAAGTCTAATGGCGAATCAAGGAAGCTAATCCCTTGAACACTCGGTACCTAGCTGTTGTCAAGGAGCATTGAATACGCCATTAGACTTAGTTAAATGACGAAATGAGTGTCGATCGATACTACATAGTGTGGTTGATACTTCTTTAAACAAGCATTAACGCCCTAATTGATATGCTCATTAGATTATTTAAACAATGTGCCTAACAACCTAGCTCAGCATAATTATTATCAAGAGTTGAAGCCACTCTCGCGGTTGTCAATTATCCTAAGTTTATCTACTCTAGAACACAAGCAGTTAGATCAACTCTGTGAAGGATCCTAATTAAATCACCCTAGCAGTTATGTTTTTCAATAATTCATCAAAACCCTAATAAATCTTAAATCTAACAAGTAACTACTCAAACATAATTAAGAAATACATAAACTAAATATTTTGCATAAATAGATAGAGTAAGAAAAACTGGAGTTCCAATACAAATCTCTGAAGGAGTCTTTGATCTTCTCTCCAAAACTATTAGAAATCTTCTAAGAATATCTATCAATTGTGGTAATGTATAAGGTAGTGTTTTGCCTTAGACAATGGCAAACACTATAAATGTTAGGTATAAAGTTGGCCTTGGGCAGTCTTGTAGTATGTGGAACTTTTGGGCTTGAGTAATCTTGAATCAAGTCGGTCATGTCTACTCGCACGGGTGTCGAGTGACACCAGGCAAGAGGTGTAGATCGGCACTTCTTCGGAATCTCGGCTTTGACTTCTGATTTCTTAAACAGCTACAAGTTTCCTCATCAGTAAGCTCTAAAATGTTGCATAATCTCTGCATTGCTCCAAAACATACCTAGACCTATAAAGACTTTAAAATATACTCAAAACATAACATAAAGACTCTAACTAAGACTTATATTATGGATAGAAACTGGAAAATTCCATAGTATGTCAATGGTTTTTATCTTCCGCTCATTTAAAGGTAGATTTATAAATTTTAGATATGTATTTTTTTGTTTATATGTCAGATTCTAAAAAGTTATATATTCAACATATTGTGACTGTTTTATTTATTATTTAAGAATAATAAGTTTTTTGAAATTTTTCTTTGTTTGAAGTCATTTGAAAGTTTTTGGATATGCAAGTTTTTCTGATCTCTGCCAGACTTTGGAAGAATTCTCATACCCATAAGACTTTTTGGGAAGTCTTCTAATGCATTTTATGTCCATGAAAGTCTTCTGAGTCGGAAACATTTAACCTAATTTAAATTTTTATCTCACTATAAAAAGAAAATTTATACATTCTCTCTTTTCCTCTCAAATGACTGCAACAATAATGTAATGTTTCTCACTGTATAACTCTCCAACCTCTCTTTAATCTCTTTGAACTTGAAAATACCAAACTTAATATCAGTTTGATCTTTCTTTGTCTCATGTCTTTCTCACTAATTTATCTTGTTTTTCAGGTGTTTTGCTACATGGTTCTCTTCTTCTATTCTTTTAAGGTAGATCAATAAATTTAAGATATGTATTTTTGTGTGTTTCATATGTTAGATTCAAAAGAGTTATATATTCAACCTAACATGTCTGTTTTATTTATTAATTAAGCATAAAAATTATTTTTGGATTTTTTTCTCTGTTTTAAAACCATTTGAACGTTTTTGGATATGCATGTTTTTCATATTTGAGTCAGACTTTGAAAGACTTCCTGCATTTTATGCTAGAAGACTTTCCTAAAAGTCTTTGAAATCAAAAATCTTTAACCTAATTAGAAATTTTTACTCCGTATATAAAGAAAATTTACACATTTTAATTCTTTCTCTCAAATGGATGCAACAAAAATGTAATATTTCTCACTCTAAAACTCTCAAACCTCTCTCTAATCTCTATGAACTTGAAAACACCAAACTTTATATCAATTTCTTATTTTTTTTGTCTCATGTATTTCTCACTCATTTATCTTGCAGGTTTTCATTACATGGTTCTCATCTTATACTCCTTTAAAGCAGATTTATAAGCATAAAAAATAGTTTTAAATTTTTTCTCTGTTTTGAAGCCATTTGAACATTTTTGGATATGCATGTTTTCAGATATGTGTCAGACTTTAGAAGACTTCTCGAAAGTCTTCCGCAGTCTTCAGAAGTCTTCCAAAATCTTCCTAATTCATGAAGACTTAGGAAAACTTCCTAGAAGACTTTGCATGTATGATTGCTTTCCCAAAGTGGTACAAAGGGATGGTGTCAAATGGATTCCAAGCTTATATGTGTCGAGAAATGATCTCTATCTCCATGTTTAATAGTGTTGTTTATGGTATGTTTTGTTATTTGTATGTGTACCCTTTCAGTTGTGCATTATTCTATAAAATTGAAGTGATGTTAATGAAACGAATTTGCTAAATATGTTCATGACTATAATAATATTTTGCTAAAAGTACTTGACATTACTTAAGTTATTGATATATCATACCAATAAACATTTTAACATTATTGATCACAGAAGACCTCTAGGAAGTCTTTCTTTAACAGTATCAATTAAAAATGACTTCTTAATAAAATTCTTAAAAATAACCAGAGAACACATTAAGTCTCATCTCAGAAGACTTCTCAGAATATTTGAAAGACTCTCCGAAGACTTCATGCAAATTTAGCGGCAAATTAAAATTTAAGTCAGAAAATTAAGTGCAAAATTAAAATTTAAGCGATAGACTTAAATTTTAAGTGAAAGTTGAAATTTTAAGTGAAAGTTGAAATTTTAAATATCATAAAAGTTAATAATTATATCTTATGATCTAATAAGACACATTAAACTACATGACTTGATATTCTTGAAGTTACTTAACACTTTTGAAAGTTAAAAGTTATATCTTGAAGTTACTTTACACTCTTGAAGAATACAAGTTTTACAAAAACTAACGTAGAAGACATCTCCAGAATTCTAGAAACATTAATAAACATGAATATTTTTAACCTCAAAATTATCACCAATGAAGTTATGAATTTCTATAAGGAGCCCCAATGTTGACTAATATAGAAGTCTTCTTTTGTAACCAAATATCTGACTAGAAACACATAATAAAATCCGAGAAGACTTATCTTCTGTTTAATATTTACTATTAATTGTCAATTGCAAATAACCTACGCATACTTCTGACGACAGTGAGAAGATTTCAAGTAATAGTAAAGAAGACTTCCCGAGAAGTATTTTGTATAAAAATCCAGATTTCAGACAAACTTCGATCAATTGCAAAACTAACATTTTTATCCGAGAAGACTTGTCGAGAAGCCTTCTTATTTTTTTCAAAGAAAATGTAGAAGACCTCTAGAGAAGTATTCTATAAAAACACACAAAATGTCAATTTCAAAATTAACTTATGCATTACACAATAAATGAACTCTTCTTCGAGAAACATATCTGAAGAAATTCAAAGATCATTCTTAGATCATGTGAGGTTCATGTTTAGCTTCTCCAAGCACACATGACTTCTTAATGAAAGTTACTACCTTGTTCTTGACTAAGAATCATGAAATTGAGTAACTCTAATAATCTTATAAATTTTGAAATAAAAGTTAGGATATTTGGGATGAAATAAGAGAGGAAGTGAAAGGAAATGTTTGTGTACGTAAGAAATAAAAATATGAAGATGTAGATGTTGATTTTAAGTGCATGTAGAGCTTGAAATTGGTCGTTAATGGTGGTTGGTACATTGATGACAATGGAAATGTTGTATGTAAAAGAGGAAGATGAACATGATTGAGTAAAACAAGCATTTTCACAAAAATGGTATTTTCGTGAATAATCTAAACTTTTGGGGTGAATAGGACAAATAAAAGTTTCAAAAACATCATGGGTTGGTTTTGCATTTGATTTCTAATTTTGAGTAAATTTGTAAAACTCCCTAAAAACATGGGTTAAGATAATTAGAAATCAGTAGACATTAGTTTAACATAAAAAATCCTTATAAGCAAAAAATAATGAGAAATTGTCAAAAATACCACTTTTTTTTACCATTTTTTCAAAAATACCTTAATCACTTTTACCCTTATTTTTAAGAGGAAAAAACACACTTATAACCCTTGGGTTAATTAATCTAAGACTTAGGGTTTAGAATTAAGGGGTGGTGTAGGGTAGGGGTAGGGTTTAGGAATGTAAAATTTAGGATTCTAATTAATTTTTTTAAAAATTACCTCTTAAAAAGTGGTATTTTTGAAAATGTGTCTTTAATGATGGTAAAATGAAAAGTGGTCAACAAAAGTGATAAACTTAAAATTCTCCCAAAAATAATTACAAAATTAGCTTTTTCTTATAAATATTTAATTGTGGTTTTCCTTATAACTAGACAGTTACATTATAGTTATTTTCTTTCACAAAATCATAAAATTAGAATAATTTTATTTCTTATTATATAAACCTTGGTTTCTTAGAGTTTCTAATTAAAATGATTATGACACATGACAATAAATATTTTAAAGTTGTGACATGCGTTAAAAATTATCATAAATATGTAATAATTTAATACAAACATTTTGTAGTAGTTTTTCTTTTCAAATCCAAAACAAAGATAATTGTAAAAGCCATATGAAAATAATTTTCCTTTTTAAGAAATTCTAATTTTCCTTTCTTGAGTTATGTATAAAGAGAATTATAAAAGAATAGTAGTTTAAATATTTAAAACAAATTATAAAATCCTAAAACTACAACAAATTATTTAATAAAAAATCTTAAAGAAAAAAAATTAAAATTTTTCCTTTTTTTAAATTTTAAACAAAAGAGAGTTGTAAAAGAAATTTCCTATAGTTAACTAATTTCTATGGAAGTCCCCTTGGTCCATGTTGACTAAGGGTTAATGTTCTTACACTTTGAGGTCTGGATTTTGAGTTTAAGAGAAAGTGAATTATCAGTTTATTAGAGAAAAGTATATAAGAGATTTTCAACATTGTGCAAAGAATATGTGGATCTTATGAGACAGCTCATGATAATATAGTCAGACGTAAAACCCATAAAGCATGTAGAATTGTTAGCTGTAATATATCTTTTTTGTTAGTTGTAGATATGTTTAGTAATATTTTAATAGTTTATATTAACATAATTAATCAGCATCAACAAAAATAGAATTGTTTGTTATTATCAATTTTTAATCTATATTGATACAGATCTTCAAGTTAAAAATTATTATATATTTACAAATAAATAAACGTATCAGTATATATTGATCTACCATTACAGTTTAAAACTAAATCACTTTCTTCAGTTTCAAAAATGAAGTAATAATAGATGATGGAATAATTTTTGTTATATTTGATGAAGATAATCTAGAAATAACTGGACCAACTACTGAAGAAGTAATCCTTATATACTAAAAATCTAATAATATGTACATATTATTTATGTTATCAAAAGTTTTTATCTATTAATCAATATTTACAGTTCAAATAAACTCACATGAACAAGGATTGGAAGATGTTTCCAAAAATGTGCAATTAATTATGGATGAAACTTATTTATTTGAGATAAAAGAAAAAAGAAGAAATTCAATCTTCTTATCAGATTTTTAAGGATTCTAAACAGATAAAAGTAAATATACGTGTAACTTTAGTCAGCTTCCATATGGATAAGAATTGTGGAAACAACAAATGCAAAAAAAACGTGAAGAATAAAAGTAAAAAAAATAAAACAGACGACAATGTTTAAAAAAAGGTTTTTTGTAAATTTGACTCAAATCTCAAAGTCAAACGCAAAATTAATTTCTTCTTTTTTAATTTTTCTTTTGTCCTATTCACCCTACATGTTTATATT